>OZ023256.1:23492673-23711337 GCA_964007305.1 Netelia melanura | reverse complement strand
GTGGGCGGGGAAATGCATTTACGCACCTGGGGCGTACCCCGTGTGTCGGACTCGCTACGTGCCCTACCGACTAAAACCCCCCCACGCCTCCATTGGCCAGTTCAAAGCCCTCGCGGCACCGCCGCGAGGCATTACTTCGCGAGGGCGGCCTCAGCACAACGGCTTTTCCACTACTTTCCTTTCTGCTCCCTTCTCTACGATTTAGGTTGCACTTCTACTGCCCGTCTCTCCTCCTTTTCTGCTCTTCCTCACGAAGCTGCCTCAGGATGACTGTGATGATTGTGTTCACAGCAGACCAGTTTGCTTCGCTCCTCATCATCAGCTCGACTAAAGTTTCGGGCTCAATTCTTCTTCCCAAAGTCCTTGCTAGTTCGCTTCTTTCATCTACGAATCGTCGACATGAAAACAGTACGTGTTCTGCGTCCTCGGGAACTCCACATCCTGCCGGGCATAACGGGGAGTTCTCATGTCCAAAACGGAACAAGTATGCCCTAAAGCATCCATGTCCGCTGAGCACTTGCGTCAGATAGTAGTTTACCTCGCCATGTTTTCGGTTTAACCAACTTCTAAGTTGTGGTATCAGCCGATGGGTCCACCTCCCTTTGTCCGAGGTATCCCACTTGTCCTGCCAGGATTGGAGGCTTTCTCGCCGGGTGGCTCGCTCTAGCTCTTCACGGGCTTCTGCCTCAATATGCCTACATTCGTAGAGTCCTTTCCGTTCGAGAGCAAGGACTTCAATTGGCATCATGCCTGCAATAGCACACGCAGCATCCTCCGAAACAGTGCGGTAGGCGCAAATCACGCGTAGGGCGCTGAGCCTGTACGGTGCTGCAACTTTCCGACGGAGTTCCTTAATTTTCAGTGCCTCACCCCACTTTGTTATCCCGTACGTAAGGACGGATGTCACCACGGAAGCGAGGAGTCTTCTTCTAGGTTGTCTGGGACCACCCATATTTGGCATAAGGCGGGCCAATGTAGCAGCCACTTTTGAGGCTTTTACGGCTACCTTCTCTACCTGGTCTCTATAATTTAGTCTCGAGTCAATCATTACTCCAAGATATCTCATTGCAGGTAATGACCTGATGGTATGGGCTCCTACCTCCAGGTCGACTCTCTCGAGCAGCTTCCTTGAGGTTATAAGGACCGCTTCGGTCTTGTGGTCTGCTAACTGCAGTCCCTGGTGGGACATCCATTGCTCGATCTTCTCATAGGAGTCTCTGAATATTCGAGTGATTTCCTCCAGGAACTTGGCCACGATCACCAATGCTGCGTCGTCTGCGAACGTCACAATTTCCGCGCCATTCGGAAGTTTTGCTTTCAACAGGTCGTTGTACATCACGTTCCACAGGAGAGGACCCAGAACAGATCCCTGGGGGACTCCCCCAGTGATTTCGTATTCACATGGTCCGTCTTCCGTATCGTATGTCAATTTCCGGTCCTGGAAGTAGCTCCGAATAATCTTCCTTAGGTAAGCCGGCACTTCCATTCTGTCGAGTGCGGCACATATGTGATCCCATCGCGCAGAATTGAAGGCGTTCTTTACATCCAAGGCTGCTACCAAGCAATACTTTTTCCCTCCACGTTTCCACCGTTTCCCAGCTACGGCCTCTGCCGCTATGTCAGTGACTCGATTAATTGCGTCAACTGTGCATCTTCCCTTCCTGAAGCCATACTGGTTATTCTCTAAGGAATTTTCAATAGTGGCCTCGATCCGGTTGTGCACGATCCGTTCGAGGATCTTCCCCGCTGTGTCAAGCATGCAGAGGGGGCGGTGCGATGATGGGTCTTCGGGTGGTTTTCCAGTCTTGGGCAGGAGCACAAGTCTCTGCCGTTTCCATTGTTTCGGAAATGTTCTTTCTCTAAGGCACGAGTTGTACATTGCAAGAAAGATATCAGGGAATCGCCGTATTGTTGTTTTCAGAGCAACATTCGGTATACTGTCCATTCCTGGAGCTTTGTTGTTCTTTACTTTTCCGCTAACGCGGAAAAGTTCCTCTTGTGTAACCAGAGGGATTTCCTCGTTTTCCACCTCCGGTGCCTGGTAATTTAGTGGCTCTCGTCTCGGAAACAGCGTAGCTACCATGTTTTTCAGCTGATCGGGACACGTCGGTTGTTTGTTCGACTGCCCTTTTAATTTGGTCATAACTATCTTGTACGACCTGCCCCAGGGGTCGTCTTCCACTTCTTCCAGGAGATTTTTCCAGCACTGTCGTTTGCTATACTTTATAGCTTTGGTCAGTGCAGACCTAGCACTCTTGTGTGCGGCATCTAGTCTTGAGAACGCTGGTTTCCCCTTGGCCCGCTGTGCTCTCCTACGTGCACGGTTGCTGGCAGCACGAAGCTGGGCGATCATGTCGTTCCACCAGTACATAGGCTTGTGGTTGTTTCCACTCCCACGTCGAGGCATAGCAGCGTCACACGCCACGGAGACTCGTTCCATGACTTTGCGCACCTGTTCTTCTGCATTTCCCGTGAGCACTGCATCGCCATCTGCAAAGCTTTGAGCAAACGCCTCCTCATCAAAGGCATTTGCCCTCCACCCCAGGAACCGCCTTGTTCGTTGGCTCCACCAATTTTCGCCTATGTGTCTGGTGATCATCCATGTAATCACCTGGTGATCACTCTTAGTCTCGATATCTCTCACCTCCCATCGGTTGTTGCCTCTTGCCAGGCCGTTACTGACGAACGTGAGGTCGATCATCGAGCTAGCTTCACCTTTAGTGCAGGTGGGAAGTAGGCCGTCATTGAGCAGCGTCAGGTTCAGCACTGAGAACGCTTCCAGGAGCGCTTGCCCCCTTCCCCGTGTCTCTCCCCCATTCAACTGCCCACGCGTTGAAATCCCCGGCTATTGCTACTGGGGAAACGCCACTTGCGTCATTCACCAAACGATCCAGTGCTCTTTCGTACTCCTCTTGATCCATGCTCGGTGGCATGTAACAACTGACGAAGTGGACACCGTTGATTTTTGCTCTGATAAAGTATTCCTCAGTACTCGCCATCACTTGTTAAAATGAGAATCTGCCTGGGATCCAGATGACAGCCTTTCCTGTTGCATCTTTTTTCCAGCTGGGGTCATCCAAGTGCCTGTAGGGCTCAGAAATCAGGGCCACATCGGTCTTCTCTTCACGAGCCGTCTGCATCAGCAAATCCTGTGCTGCCTCACAGTGGTTTAGATTTATTTGCAGAACTCTCATTAGCTTCTCTGCGTCAGCACCTGGCAGGCTTTCTTGTAAGCAGGGCACTTATAGCTGCCAGCAATATGCTTACAACCTTCTTCGTCCTCTATGCCGCTACAGAGTGTGCAGCGTGTCTCAGAAGTGCACTCTCCGGCTTTGTGTCCATCGAGGCCGCACTTGATGCAGCACTGTGATCTGTCAACGGCACTTTTGCAGCTCTTGGCTAGGTGTCCGTAGTACCAGCATCTAAAGCATTTGGTTGGTTTTATAATCTCTCGTATTCGGCAGATAACCCAGCCTATTCGGATTTTCCCTATGTCGATAGCTTGTTTTGCTACCGTTGCGGGCAGTGTCACTACCGCTGTTTGTGTACCTCGGTGCGCTTTCCGGATGGACCTGATGGCAGCCAGTTCCAGCCCGGGGTTCCCGCCGAGGATGTTTTCTAGGGCCTTGTAGATCTCTTCTTTTGTTGTGGCTTCGTCGAGGTCTTTGATCTCGATTGAATTCTGCTGCACTCTGCTTTTTATCGCAGCATCGTCACCAAGAACTGCCTCGATCGCAGTGGAAAACTCTGCTGTTTTTCCCTGGCTTCCTTTGTCCAATACGAGAATCACGTCTCCCCTCATTGTCCGGCGTATCTTGGAGACACTTTGGCCTAACTCCTTCAGCGTGTCGTCCCTCTTCATCTTGCTGAGTATCTGGGCATAGCTCAGCTGCCCCGTCCTCTCGATAATCAGAGCATTAGGGAGTCTCGACTGTTTCCGCTGGTTGTACCGTGGCTTTGGTGGCCATGGCGGCTTCGGCGGCTTTGGCCGCTTTCGTTGCATTTGCTCCCAGTTCGCACCTGCATCGTCCTCATCCGGAGGTTCGAGCGGTTCTTGCGATTCCAATGGTGTTTCGTCCCTTCGTTTCCTCCTTTTCTCCGCCTTACGATTTTCTCTTGAGGGCGGGGTGCGCTTCTTCGCAGGGCGCTCTCCCGTATTACGTGAGGCTCGTAGCGCCGCTAGTGGGTCATTGTCCGTCATCGGTGAGGTTTGTGTACCTATAGTCTTCCTCGCTACTGGTGCTGTTGGCAACGTCATGGTCCTAGCATCTGTCTCGTATCTCACGACTCGGTTGAAGGAAGTACTCATGGAGTTTGCAAGTTTCCGGATTTCACCGTGGACGTTCGATTTCCCCTTGATGAAGTCGCAGAGGCTGGTGATCTGGTTGCCAAGTCTCCGAAGCTCTTCTCTCCACTTTTCATTCTCTCCTTCACTTGAAACATGATGTGCCATGGAGGCCAAGTGGTCCACCTCCATAGTACTGCGGTCGCTCGATAACGACGTCCGGGAGCCCGCTTGCTCACTCCCTGTCGGCGCCGGTACTGGGGTTCCTAGTCCCTGCACCGTAAGTTCTTTAACGTTCATCGTACCGTCCATCGCTGATTTTTTTTCGGGGTTTCTTCCCTTACCTTGTTTGTTTTACGAGGTCAGGTCCTCGTGTGTGTGTGTGTGTGTGTGTGTGTGTGTGTGTGTGTGTGCGTGTGCGTGTGTGTGCGCGTGTGTGTGTGTGTATAAAAGCGACCGGACTATGCAAACCGCTCATGAAACCGATATCTCTTGCACATTTTAAGCAAGACGTGTCTTGTTGATCTGATCAAAAATGCATACAAATCAAAAGCATACAGTCGCCTAGCTTTTATACCCATCTTTTGATACAGAAGCGACAGTCTCAATCGAGCAGCGTAACAGCGTATTATATTTTATTGTGAATGATGGCAGACCGCGCCCTTCGTAAATGTATTCGAGATTTTTTGCGTTTTGTACAATTGCACAGTGTACAGATACGGCGTCGTTGCGACAGTCACTGGTGTTACGAATTAAAATATTTATCGGGTGATAAACTCATCAACCGATTGAAGTATCTTATATGGTGGGCTCCTCTGCGCAACATAGTGACGGCCTATAACAGAGGTATACTGCAGGGTCAGAGGGTGATAATGTGTGTGTATGAGGAACTACGCAGAAGAGGTCTTCAAGGATCTCAGACCGTACGTGGTATTGCTGATGAAATCAAGAGTAAGTACTTTTTACAAAATGTAAAAAATGAAAACGATATAATATGACGGAAACGATATAATAGGCTATCGACAACTTTGGGACGTATCGAGTGATGAAGAAGCTGCTCTTGTAGAAGCTGTCTGCGCTGTAGAAAATTTTGAGAAAAACACCGCGTAACGTAAGTATTTAGATTTCCTGATATTCTAAATTTTTATTTTGAAATTAAAAATCTATTTATCTAAAATCACTGATTTTTCAATATCGCAGACTTAACTTTATTCTTATACTTATGTTTGTATCCATTAGACATACCAGCCCAACTCTACGCGGAAGAGCAAAGTGAACCGATTGCAGGTCCTTCAGGGCTATGCCAAAGACCGACAAGTACCAGGAAATATGAAGCAACCGATACGGATAGCAGTGACGAAGAAGACGACGCTCACGCTAACGTTTATAACGACCGTAATGTTGTCGCTTCATCATCGCAAGACGGTGATGAAGAAGCGGAAGAAGAAAATAGGGTTATTGAACAGCATGAAAATCAGCTATGGGAGTACCCAATAGAAGACGGTATAATGCACAATGATGAAGAGTCAACACTGTTAAATGATGATTGGTACCAGCATCTCCTGGCTGACACCGACTCGGGTAAATATAATTTGTTCTTATATCTAAAAAGTAACATATTTATTCTAGTCAACAAATGAATGAAATTGTTAATCTACTATAGGTTATTCAACACAGGGATTATTGTTTGATGATGAATAACCGAATTCTATTACATAAAAGGTACTAGTAATATTGATAATAGCTTTGAATAAAAACGTGCGTTAATAATGCAGAGATAATAATACGTATATATTTTCAGAGACGCAGCTAGGCGCTGGGAAGAAGCGTGTTCACAAGGGTACAGAACCATTCAGGGATGTTCAACCACCCGGAAATCGCTTCGAGATCATCAGGGATACCGCACGTTATTTTAAACGTTTCAAACTTCAAG
Source organism: Netelia melanura (assembly GCA_964007305.1). Taxonomy (NCBI): domain Eukaryota; kingdom Metazoa; phylum Arthropoda; class Insecta; order Hymenoptera; family Ichneumonidae; genus Netelia; species Netelia melanura. Next base: position 23,705,119 of record OZ023256.1, on the reverse strand, counting down.
GACGCGAAACTACGCTGCGTATCAGACCACCCCAGGCAGGTTTCTCTGTAATTGACTGGCTAGGCGGAGCATTTCGCGATCTTCTAACGCATATCACCAGTACTTGTGCCGGCGGTGACTATGTAGGAATATCATTTACAGCTGATAGTTTAACACAAGGGCCTGTATGGCTGTCCTTCCGACCAGCCAGAGATTATACGTTTGAAGATGTTTGGCAATTGATAACCAGCGTTGCTCAGAGTGCAACATCTCTGAATATCGGTGACGTGTGCGATATAAAAACCTGTATAGTGAGAGGAGTCGAGGGTCGTGGCAGAAAAGGTTTAACTCACGAGGCTGTTACGAAAAAATCGATATTGACCATCCGTAATTTTGATAATTTATGCTTACCGCGCTCGCTGGTAGCAGCACGCGCATATGCCGAGCGGGGACAAATGCGATCGGGGGAATTACATACTAAATGGCAGCGTATTAGACAGATTAACGGATCGTTGCAGAAAAACGAGGCTATTGCTCTTACGAGAGCAGCAAATATCATTGTACCTGCAAATGGCTGCGGCGTATATGAGATTGCCCAATATTAAGATTATTTAATGCACGACGGTATCGCTATTGTTGTGTACGAGTTTCTAACTCTGGGGCGACGTGAAAAACCTCTGTTCGACGGTAGAAAGCGCTTTTTGGCTTCTGTACACACGATAAAATACACACTCTATATATTGTATTATGAACGTACACATCATTTTCAACCTATTTTGAATCTCCGAGGTGCTGTAGGCGGTAGAGATTTTTGCTCAAGTTGTAATGTACGCAGTCGTCGAGATGATCACAGATGTTCAAAAAAGAAATGTCCCCGGTGTTTTGCGCTACCGCCCTGTAACCCTACCACAGATGATGCAATTAAATGTGCTGATTGTAATCGTATTTTTTTCGGAAATCAGTGTTTGCAAAAACACAAGACTGTCACTGTAGTCAGGAACCGCCGAAGAGCGAGTGTGTGCGAAACTGTGAAACGTTGTCGCTGGTGTTTCCAAACGATAAGACCTTTAGAACGGAAGAAACATATATGCGGTGTGAAATACTGCAAGACGAGTAAACACAACGAGCCGAATAATCATATGTGTTTCATGAAAAGTCTTCGTACATATAAAGACACACGTAAAGCAGTTTTCATTTTATATGACTTTGAAACACAGCAGTGCACACCTTTAAAGGGTGACACTTTTACTTTTGCTCATGAACCAAACATTTGCGTAGCTCAACGACTCTGTACGTTTTGTTGTACTGATGATACCATAACAGAACCGTGCGAATATTATGGCGTGCACGAGTTTGTCTTCAAGCACAGCCCCGTAGCTCAGCTTGTAGAATTAGCGATGACGGGTATCAAGGGGTTTCCTCGTACAATTTGTATTGCACATAACGCAGGGGGTTTTGACGCGCAGTTTATTTTGCGATATTTAATCGAAGAAAAAAAGACACAGCTACCATCGTTAATTCTGAACGGTACGAAAATAATTACGATGCGGCTTGAAAACCTTGTGTTTCTCGATAGCCTACACTACTTTCACATGTCTTTAAGCGCTCTACCAAAAGCCTTTGGTCTCGCGAATACTGTCCTTAAGGCACTTTTCCTCATTTATTTAACAGACCTGAACACCAAAATTATGAAGGTCCTCTACCAAGTCTGGAATATTATTCACCTGATACAATGCGTGCTGGCGAACGCGAACAATTTCTTGAGTGGTACCGGGCATTGAAAGATCGTTATTATCTGTTCAATTTTCAAAAAGAAATTCTTGATTATTGCACGACAGATGTTACGATATTAAGGCGTGCGTATATGGCTTTTCGGGATATGTTTATTGCCAGCGGCAATGTCTGCCCGTTCGAAGAGTGTACAACAATAGCGTCAGCTTGTTTTCCCGTTTTTCGTAAAAACTTTTTGAAAGATTACACGATAGGTATTATTCCAACAAACGGCTACAGATGGGCTCATAACCAATCTAAAAAAGCAGTTTCGTGGCTCGTGTGGATGGAGCACTCTCTAGGGTAGCGAATTCTTCATGCAGGACGGGGACGCGAATTAAAAATATTGCAAAATTTACTAGTAGACGGCTACTACAAAATGGACGATACATCTCATGTATTACAATTTCACGGCTGTTATTGGCACGGTTGTCTGCCTTGTTACCCTTTAAATAGGGATCGGCGACAGAGTGATGGTACATCGATGGACGAACGTCTCGAAAAAACTATAACTATAACGAATAGGATTCGAGAGGGAGCTCATGTATTAACAGAGATTTGGGAATGTGAGTACGATCGTCTGTTAGAAGCTGATGCGGAAATGCGTGCTCTCATAAAGGACCATCCTTTAGTTGGTATAGAGCCTCTTAACCCACGCGATGCTTTTTTTGGGGGGCGTACAGAAAACATGGTTACGCTTTATGACGCCCAGAATTCGGAGCAAATACATTATGTGGATGTCTGTTCTTTATATCCTTACATCTGTAAATTTGGTAAATACCCTGTAGGACATCCCCGCGTATATACGGGCTCTGCATGCATGGAACTGACAGGTCCAAATAATAATGATCTTTCACGCTTAGAGGGCCTTGTTAAATGCCGCGTATTACCACCTACGAATCTTTATCATCCCGTATTACCGGTGCGTATGCATCATCGTTTGTTATTTCCTCTATGCCGTAGCTGTTCCGAGAGTATGAACCCGGAAACATGTATGCATGAAGATCCTTCTGACCGTATGTTCGATGGTACATGGGTGGTCGATGAGCTACGCAAATCTCATGCGATTATATAGTTATCAAAGTATACGAAATCTGGCAGTATGAGATCACACAGTTCAATCGTGATACTCAAGAGGGGGGTCTCTTTGCTGTATATATAAATACCTTTTTGAAAATCAAACAGGAGGCCAGCGGCTGGCCCGAAAGTTGTTTGGAAGATGAAACGGTGCAAGAGCAATACATAGCAGCTTTTGAGAGTTCTGAAGGTGTTAAGCTAGACCGCTGCAATATTTGAAAAAATCCTGGGTTGCGCTCTGTAGCTAAACTATGCCTCAATGCTTTTTGGGGTAAATTCGGTCAGCGTGAGAACTTACCGCAAATGACAATAATTTCGTCTCGTGAAAAACTCATGGAATTATTGACCAGTCCTGAATACGAAATCACAGGTATTCTACCTGTTAATAACGAGATACTATATATTAATTACACGCGGATCGACACGGCTGTAATACCTTCTGATATAGCAAACGTTGTAATAGCAGGATATACAACAGCACATGCGCGTTTGAAATTATATAGTTATCTCGAGCGCTTGGGTCCTCGTGCACTATACTGTGATACAGACTCTGTGATATATGTATCGAAGAAGAATGACACCTGTGAATATGAGCCTCCGACCGGTCAGCTTTTAGGAGATCTTACCGATGAGTTATGCTCTCATGGTGAGGGTAGTTATATAAAAAGTTTTGTTTCAGGTGGTCCAAAATTTTATTCGTTTATTGTACAGTGCCCCGACGGTTCCGAAAGCGAGGTGTGCAAAGTAAAGGGTATAAAGCTCAATTTTACAAACAACTCATTAATTAATTATAAATCTCTGCGCTCATTTGTAACCGGTGAAAGAGAGGTACCTGTTGTATTACACTACGACGCTATTAGACGGACAGCATACCACCAGGTCGTTACGCGTCCTGAAACAAAAACCTGTATGCCGTCGAGTGTCAAACGAAGATGCCATGGCGAGTATGGCTCGCTCCCTTATGGTTACAGAGCATAGTTTATGAAAATTATATTATAAATGTGTTTGTAAATGTTGTAAATACTGTTAAACACTGTAAACCTTTATATTGTTACTGTAAAATAAAACTTTATACATATACCGAATATCAGAATACTTTATACATATATATATATATATTGTGACGAATAATTTTTCCTACAACGTCGGGACAAACACCTTCCGCAATCGTCACCTTCGTCCGTCGGCGCCGCGCTCGCGCGTCCGCAATTGCCGACTTGGGCGCCAGTCGAGTTTTGTTTCGCCGGTTTCGACAACCGGCGCGGAACCGGCGATCGCGGGGGGAACTTGCCGCGATCGCACCAACTGGTCATCGGCCAACACGCAACAACACAGTAACAACAATCACAACGACGACGGGAGACGGGAACGATCTCACCGACGACAAGGACACGACAAATGGGCCGATGAGCGAAGGGGTTGCTTTTTGTTTCGCCGGAAGCAACGAAACCAGGCTGACCTGGACGCGTTGGCGGGCACACGACGGGGACGGAATTGCTCGGCCGCTCAGACTGCTAGGTTTGGCAGAGAGGGTCGGGGTCGGCGGACAATGGATGCGGGAACGTCAACTCGCGCGAGCCATCGGCTCAAGCGCGTTACCGAACACGAGAATCGGAATCGCAACTAAATCGGGATTTTATTATTATTCGAGAACGGTACGAGATCGAAAGTACTCTGTATTTGAGCGATATTATTCTCCGGGAACAACACGTGAACGCAACTTGGCGTCGGACAAGTAAATATCAAACGACCCACCGAGCTACCGAAAACCTTGGCTCACCTTCATCATAGATCCCTCCGACGTAGCTTACCTCGCTCGGACAGAGCGTTGCCGGGGTACCCGATCAGGCCGAGACACGAAAACACGAAGACAGCGCGATCGCTGGCACGACACTCGAGAATCCACAGTACGAGATTTATTTTATTCCGTATAGTACGAGAACACAGGCCTCGTCTTAGAAGACGAGTACGAACGTAAACAATGCACGCGAGTACTCGACGCGAGGACGCGTCGTGCTCTCAGCGAGTGCGAGCGAGAACGAGCTATTCGCACAGTACCGAGAGAGCGCGAACTACGCGAAGCTCGGCCTCGATCACAGGCACTCGCGAATTTTCATCGGCGAGAACTGTCAATTCGGTAACGCGTAATTCGAACGAGAAAACTCTCACGCGAACGACCACAGTACGCGACGAGATCGGGCCTCTCACTCTAGAGAAAGACGAGAGACCGAGAGACAACACTAGAACGCGCGTACGGAGAGAGAGACCGAGTCAACTCCGACGCGTAACGCGAGAGCGAGTGAGACACCGAGTGTCCGACACCGAGCGTACGCGAGGATTTGTTATTGTCTCGATCGCGACGCTTCGACGACTCGCGGTAAACTGATTGATTCCCAATCTTCGAAATCGCAAACACCCATTAATAGGATGCCAAATTTCCATTGCCGGTAACTACTGCCCTCTCCCTTCGGTCGAGAGAGAGGCTAACTATAACGAGAGCGATAGCTTGTGACCGTGATTTACCAGGACTCAGAAAATCACGTCACAATATATATACTGTTGTATAGAAAATACACTCATTCGTAGAGATGGATACACGGTGGAAGCATCCCTGGACCTCCATGATCTGTGGCCCCACGGGCTGTGGTAAAACTTATTTTGTAAAAAAGTTTTTGAAATTCATTTCGCAAATGAATAGTGAGCCGTTCGAGAGAATTATTTTTTATTATTCCGAATGGCAACCAGCATACACAGAGTATGGTAAATCGATAGAATTTCATGAAGGTCTGCCTCAGAGTGCCGATTACGCGAACGATCCGCGTGCAAAGCTCATAATAATCGACGACTTGATGTGCGAGGCGTCGAACAATAGCGTTGTAGATCTTTTCACCAAAGATAGTCATCATAAAAACCTGAGTGTTATTTTTATTACTCAAAACTTGTTCCATCAAGGACACGGTCAGCGCGATATTTCATTGAACGCCAATTATGTTGTAATTTTCAAAAATCCTCGTGATCGAGCCCAAATTCAGCATCTCTCGCGTCAGGTATATCCGGAAAACCCACGATTTCTACAAGAGGCCTATCACGATGCAACGTCCAAACCGCATGGTTATTTATTACTCGGTTTGAAACAATCAACACCTGATAACTGTAGATACCGTACTTGTATTTTCCCCGACGATACCCATCATTTTGTGTACATACCATGGAAAAAATTAAAAAGCAATACCGGCACATGTGAATTACCAATTCAACGCGTGCAATGGCGACTAAAGCATCGCCGCATCCCGAAAAATGTATATTTATATAGAGCGCTCTTTGACAATCCAATACAAGGCATCGTGCATCTGGCACGCACAAAAAAACAAACAAGTGCTAGTCACACCGTTTGTCAATATGTGATGTACATTCTTAGGGGTAGCACAACTCCAAAGACTGGTAGCGCAAAGGGTTTAAAAAAGAGTGATCCACCAGGATAGCCGGCAGTTCATCAGACGTAATGGCGCGAGGTGGTTCACCGCTCTGCAAAAAGCACGTTGCGATACTGCGTGCTCTTCAACACTTGAGTAAAGAGCAGCGCGAGGCTGTTTTACGCAAAGCAGATCCAAGTATTATCCGGTGTATTTGTGAGTGTACACTGAATGTTCTCTGTGGGAATGTATCACTGAAGATCGACCAGATAAAAAAATTACGTCGATACGCACCGGTTCTCCGTTGTTTAGCCTAAAAAAAACTGCTGGAAGAGTAAAAAACGGTTTGTTGTTCAAAACGGTGAGTTTCTACCACTTCTATTAGCGCCTATACTAGGTTCTGTTCTATCGAATTTGATTGGCGGCCATGGATGATGGAACACGCAAGAAAAATGGTACTCGTGTCTGAGGAGCATCTAACGCGGCTGACAATGAGCATAGAAAGTCATACGCAGCCATTTTTTAATATGGGTGCGCCTAAACACAACCAGTGCGAGGTATTGACGCTACGCTAGCTCGATTAGACACGGAGGTGAATGAAATTTTGCACTCCAACGCATACAAGGACGAGAGGGAAAAATGGACGGCGTACTTGACTGTATTACAACGTTATCTCCACTTCGTTGATGATGAGAGAGCTCTGCAGTATCGCGAACTTATGCAGAATAAACACTATGTAGAGGCTGATTATGAAAGAAAAAAAGAAGAAGGCGAAACGGGTTACGGTATGAGCGATATCGCTATACTTGAGAGTATACCAGCTAAATTTCATGTTAAAGCGAGACTTCTTCTTCGTCGCCTGCGAGGCGCTCCACGATCTAATTTTTCTTGGGATTCTGACGGGGTCGTGTCGGTCAGCGATAAACCAATAAAAGATTCAAATATTGTTGATCTCGTGAACGATGTTATGAGGGCTAGGAAAATACCTAACCCTGCTGGACGCATGCCTTTGCCAGAGTTCTACGAGCGGTCAAGACACCTCGGGAATTTATTGGTAATGAGGAGTTGTGGGCGGAGTCTAGAGTTAACACGCCACATCGTCAATCGCAGGCTGATGATGGTAGTACAAGCAGCGAGGGATCACCCGATACGGACCAGTCAGCGTTTTACAGCGGTGTTGAGAACAGATCACTAGCACGGCGGCCACAGGAAGATAAGCAGAGAGGTGGCGGCTATCATGTTAAGAAAAGACGTGTAATTTGGGCTAACCTGAAATTATAATCATGAAAATCTTAGAAAACGCGTACTTTAATCCAGCCCATGAAGCATCGTTCTCAGGTGCTACCAAATTGTTACGTTTGGCACGTCAGAAAAAAAATTGCTCGCGTGAAGTCAGTGCAGTGGCTTGAAGCACAGGATACTTATACAAAACACAGATCGGTACGACGACATTATCCGCGTCGTTTTTATAATGTCCGAAATATTGATGACTTCTGGGAGGCTGATCTCGTGGATCTGCGTTCAATTGAAGATTATAAAGATGGTTATGTTTATCTCTTAGTCGTTATAGACGTTCTTAGTAAATTTGCATGGGTTCAGCCTTTACGTGACAAGTCTGCTGCATCTGTAGCCAATGCGTTTGATCTCATTTTATCTAAGAAAAATAGTAACGGTCGATCACCCCTTTACCTACAGACGGACAGGGGTAAAGAATGTACCGGCGCTGTATTCCAGGCTCTCTTAAAGAAAAAGAACATACAGTTCCGTGTTGTGCGAAACCCTGATATAAAAGCGGCTATTGTCGAGAGATTCAATAGAACACTGAAAGAAAGAATATGGAGATATTTTACGTATTCTAGAAAAAAACGTTACCTAGACGTTCTGCAGAACATCGTTTCGGCATACAATCACTCCACGCATAGCGGTATAAAAATGGCTCCTGTCACGGTGACCCACGCTACTGCAGCTAGGGCCTGTAATAATCTGATACAGCGGTATAAAAGAACCGAGAATTGGTCGCCCAAATACAGTGTGGGTGACATCGTGCGCATCAGTAGCGCGAAGGCTGCCTTCGTAAAAAGTTACGAGCGTGGCTGGAGCAGCGAGTTATTTAAGATTGTCCGTGTGTCGCACAGTATTTGTCCTGTGATATACATTGTGACGTGATTTTCCCGACGTAGAGAAAAGTCACGGTCCCAAGGCCGTTATCTGGTTTGCCCTCGCCGCGCAACCCAACGATCGTCACGTGCTACCGGTTCTTTGATTTGTTTTTTTTGTATTGCCGTTAGAGAAAAATTTTATTAAGGTGACAGTGTTGTCCGAGGAATGTTTTGGGGAGGAAACGGCACGGCGTTCGATCCTGACGAGGAGAAGAGTGCTCGACGTAACGAGTTACCCGTCAGGAGAGATCGGCCGGCGAGTACGCACGAGGAATCGATGCAGGTCCGGCTGCAATACCGGCGCCCCGCCGTTAGGTGCATCGTGTATGAGGGGAAGCGGAGGTTTTTAGATTGCGGGCGAGAGCGGGAACCTCTCGCGCCGCCGACGTAAGTGCTCCCCCATGCACGATGACCATGGGGATACGATTCTCGGCGTTCTCGCAAGATCTCGAGTAACGTCGATAATTACGATTTCGTTGAGGTAAGTATTGTGTCGAGCGAGAGGGCAGTAGCTCTCGGTGATAGATTTCAGATTTCGGCTGATTGAAAGGTGATTGGCTGAAAATCCGTTGTTACCGTGTCGCGCTCGAGACCAGAGGTGTCTCGCGAGGCATCGTAGAGAGAGCGAGGTGTCTCTGTCTCGCATACGCGCCGTGCGTATGCTGAGTTCTCTCTCTACGTACGCGCTCTAGTTGTGTCTCGCTCTCGCTTACGCGTCATGTGTAAGTCGCGCTCTCTCCCTCTAAGTACTCGCTCTAGAGTCGTGGTTCGTCTCTCGCCGAGGTGAGAGGTGTAAGTTCGCGTACGCGCTATAGGGAGTTCCGTGTCGACCCGGCTCCCTATAGATGAAATAAATTCGCGTTTTCTCGTTCGCTCTCGAAAAATAAGTAGTTCTCGTAATATAAAAATTAATCTGTCGATTCCGATAATAAAAATTTAAGCTCTCGTGATGGTTATTTTGATTGGTTTTGCTGACGATTTCGGGCTCAGAAGTTTTCGTGAGTGAGTTCGCCGAATTCTTGTTCTCGTTTTCCGATCGAGACTTAGTCTCTCGGAACATTTATCGATGTTTTGGTGCCATCTCGGAGTGACGTACCCCGACCCTCTCTACCATAATCGACAACCTGAGCGGCCGAGCGTTTCCGGTTTGTCGATCTCGCTGGCGCATCCAGGTGGACCGGATTGTCACTCCGGCGAAACAAAAGTGACCCGATCCACGCAGGTAAGTCGTGTGCATGGAGGGGCCGGGTCGTTCCCTGCCGACCCCCAGGTTGTGCCGGTTGTCGATACCGGCGAAAAAAAAATCGACTGGCGCCCTGCCGGCATTGCGGATGCGGCAGCGAGAGAGACGACCGAAGGTGACGATGGCGGAAGGTTCCGGAAATTCGTCACAACATACTGCGTGATCTTCACGGCGAGGATATCGATGGTATATTTTATGAGCCTGAGTTATCGAGAGTACAAACGAAGGAGTCTAAACGGTCGTCAGCAAAATGAAGGAGAAGTTTTACATGGTTTTACCTAGTAATAGTAATATGAATTATTATCCCGATAATGTGACAACAAGATATACCACGCATTTACCCCAATGTATCTCTCTTCACGGCAGCTGGGCTGTTTCTTTAGCTGAAATAGACATACCGACGACAATTTTGCATGTACCGCCCGATGGTGAGCGGAACTTTATGAATGTCATAACGAACATAGTAGCACCCGGTAGCATGGCAAGCACCGACTTTAAGGAAGAATGCGTCTGCGTACCGCCTGGTGTGTACCTCAGCATAGACCATTACTCGAGGCTATTAACGAGGCACCGTGTGTTGCGGGTCATCTGAAATTTAAGCATTGTCGCAACGGATATGTGGCGTTCACGGGTATCTGTGAATCGTGTAAGAATGTAGAACACTCATTCTACTTCTCCGATGTGTTGAACAAGATTTTAGGATTCACCGAGTCTAAGGATGTGGTGGTCTAGAGCGAGTACACTGCTCAGAGACCTGCTAACCTGGCCCATGGGACCCCAAATATGATGTACGTTTATACGGATATCTGCGAGCCCTATATCACAGGAGATGTGCATACACCGCTGCTGCGAGTCGTACCCATTGTTGCAGCTGATAATCGTAATTACGGGTCATCGAAGATAAGAAGTTTCTCACCACCACGCTATATTCCTCTATTACGTACTAGTTTTCAAACAATAATGATTGATATAAGGGATGAGTTTGGCAAACCGATACCATTCGAGTACGGGACGTTGACAGTGACGTTACAGTTCAAACGTACAGATTAGCCTGAACCAGTCTAAAATGGCTTATTATGACGAATACTTTGATATGCAAACGGGTGGGGGTGTGGGGTGAACCGGTTATGGTGGTATCAGTCATGTGTATATAGGGTCACCGAATCAAAGGGGTCACGGTATTGGGAGTTTCCTCGGAGGTCTCTTCCGACGAATAATACCTCTCTTGAAACAAGGTCCTCGGGCGGTTGGTAAAGAGGCGCTTTGCTCAGGTATGAACATGGCTACGGATGTCATGGATTCTGGTATTCACCCTCGAGAAGCATTGAAAACACGTCTGCACAAATCAGGGGAGAATCTGAAGCATAAGGCTGAAGAAAAAATGAGTACGCTGATGAAGGGTTCGGGGTATAAAACCGGTAAAATTAATAAACTGATCCATTCTCTTGCCGGGAACGTATCACGACGTACCGGTGTGAAAAAACGGAAGAAGACCGTGAAGTCGCGAAAACGTTCGGGCTCTGTGAAAAAGAGACAGAAGAAGAAAAAGAAAACTGTGAAAAGAAGAGCAATAAAACAGACAACTACGAATCGTTATAAGAAATCAGTGGCGGATATTTTCGCCTAACACAATCTTGGAAAAATGGGTTTCGTACACGCACACTCGTGTGAGTGCCTTAAGTCGGAGCTTGAGCTATTTACACTACCACCGACCCAGACAACAATCGAGGGAACGCATACAGTGTGTTACAAGCCGATCTCATAATTGACGGATGATTCACCGATAGAGTTTGTCATACCGGGCCAGGGTGATGAGTACATTGATCTTGCACACACCATGCTTAGCATGCGTGTTAAGATAGAAACCCCTGACAAAGCGGATGCACCGTCTCCTAAAGTAGGCCCAATCAATAATCTATTACATTCAATGTTCAATCAGATCGATATGTTTTTGAATCAGAAACTGGTATCACCCCCTAACAATGTTTATGCGTATAGGGCATACATTGAAAACCTCTTGAATTATGGATCTGGTGCTAAGAACTCGCATCTCACGAGTACTCTATGATATAATGATACGCCGGGTAAAATGGATGATACAGAAGATAATAATAATGGGCTTGTAAGCAGACGAACCGTATTAGGTAAAAAGCGAACGGTTGATCTCCTTGGTCATCTCAGCGATATCTTCAATCAAGAGAGATTTTTGCTAAACGGCGTTGAGATGCGTTTACGTCTCGTACGGTCTAATAACGCTTTTTGTCTCATGAGTTCTTCGAAAGATTGTACCATCCGTATTACGGAGGCATCGCTACTTATACGGCGTGTTAAGGTAGCACCGGGTATACTTTTGGCCCATGGAAGAGCTTTGTCTAAATGTACAGCGAAATATCCTTTGACGCGAGTCGAGGTTAAAGCGATATCGCTACATGCGGGGATATACGGTGAGACGCTTGATAATGTCATACTTGGTCAGTTGCCTAAACGTATAATCGTCGGTTTTGTCGATAATAAGGCTTTTAATGGTGACCGTAAAATGAACCCTTTCAATTTTCAGAATTACAATATAAATTATTTTTCTTTGTACGCCGATGGATTGCAAATACCGTCAAAGCCCCTACAGCTAGACTTCGCAGATGCTGATATGTATGTTGATGCATACCACACACTATTCTCGGGTACAGGCATACACTTTCTCAATGAGGGTAATTGTATCACACGTACAACGTACCCTAATGGTTATTGTCTCTTTGCATTTGATCTTACACCCGATCTCTCGGCCAATAGTAGCACTCATTGGAATCTTGTGAGGCATAGTAGTGTGAGAATAGAAGTACGTTTCGCGTCTGCCCTAACATCAACGGTTAATTGCCTTGTGTATGCTGAATATGATAATGTGTTGGAGATCGACTCCTCCAGACAAGTAACTGTGGATTTTAGTGGCTAGGTCGCAAAGCTTATAGAGGGGGGAGTGTCATACATCCATAGAACGTGCAATATTTATCGTTAGTCTGTATTCAAAAGTCGCCGTGTTACGACGGTCGAGAAGCACCATGAACATCGTCATTGATATACAGGGTCTGAAGGATAAATATAATCATTTTATACCTAAAGAAGTTGCCGTGGTCTCTGTAAAGACATCGTACCTGGCATAGGGGATTGTAGCGTCGCCCTACGCTTATGACATTCTACCACCCAGTGTAAAACGTCAAAACACCTGGTTACAAACCAATCATCATGGTATCGAGTGGTCCGAGGGTGAGACGCAGTTACGTGCAGTCGAAGCCTCGTTGAAGAAAATTACAGCACGGTCTGATCGTCTGTTCACAAAAGGAGCTGATAAAGCGGCTTATTTGACGCAACTAACGGATTGCTACGTTATAAATCTAGAAGAAGAAGAAGTCGACTATTCGTCATTTCGTAATCTTCCTGAGAGCAATACTCGTTGTGTGTATCACGGTTTACTGCGTAAAAATTGCTCGTTCACGTGTGCCCTCAACAATGCTGTGAGAATTAAAAAGTGGCTTTCTCATAACGATCGCTCCAGCTCCTTGTGGGAGTACAGAACCACCACAACCTGGAACATCAGCTTACTAGCTGTGGAGCGCCGCGACGAGGGAAAAACAACCGATGTTAAACATCTCTAGTGTCTCTATAATTGCTGTCTATTATGAACACTGAGCAGCTTATGCAGGCCCTACGCGGTATAAAGAGCCGCACTGTAGGCGTATACCCGGCAGACCGCATCCCTAAGGTGTGGGCGAAACCAGCAGCGATTGTCGCCAATACCGATAGCCACAAGCAGCCCGGAACCCACTGGGTCGCCATGTACGTCGATCGAGATGGACGAGGATGGTACTTCGACAGCTACGGCCTGCCACCAATCATCCCGCAGCATCTCTAACGTCTCCGGCAGAACAGCAGATTCTTTAGCTACAACGCTATACAGCTTCAGGGTCCTGAATCACAGGCTTGTGGACATTATTGTGTTATGTTTCTTCATTTCTTGTCTACAGGCCTTAGTATTAATATGTTTAGGAGTGCATTTTCAACCGATTTAACGCGGAACGATAAAATAGTGTATGACTATTACAAGGAGTATATGAATAAGTGTAACAAATCCAAATCCTTGAATAATGCGTTAAAGAAGGGAACCGCTGTGGGTGGGGGGTACCATTATAATAACTTCATTACTTTTAATATGAAATCTTTTGGGTGTGTACAAGGGTGTTGTTCTCGCATTCGCTAATTGTACGACAGTTTTATGCTAAAAATAAAGAACATTTTTCAAAATCGTGTTTTATTTATCAACCTCTTCATGGAAGAATTTAACACCATCACAGATAAATAACACGTCCTATCTTCACGTGATCCCCTCCTGTTTCGCGCCATCGCTATGCCTTATTAATTTCAGCGCACGTGCAAAAACGCTGACCTAAGTTTTCGGAGTATTCAGAGGTGACGCAGCCAAGGCAATTTGCTGGTCTTTACCACTACCACTACCAAGGTGCCTTACTAGTTTTTACAAAGTAAGCAAATATTGCATCAATTAAATCCAGCTTACACTTCTCTGTATACGGAGTAGGGGAATGGATCTCTTTGGTATGAGGTTCGAAGAATCTACGCTCTGTGATAGACAGACATTGTCCTCGAGCCTTCAAAGAAGTAACCAGCACGGATTAAAAATCCGTTTAGACGCTTTTCTGCAAGACATGCTACGGTTAAAGAACAAATACACGCAATATCGGAGTTTCGTACTTTAACGCTAAAACTGAAAAAACTCAAGTTGCATAATGGATTTCACACGAATCAACCAAGTGGGTCGGCTGGAGACGCTTCTCCCCGTCAAAAGCTTATCGGAATTGAAACTCCAAAAAGACTATTATATCACTGATATCAAAACCGTCCAAACCAAGTGGGGTGCGCGAATCGTCGTGGATGTGAATGGTGAATTTACGTGCTATCTACCTACGAGGTTCGTCAGAGGCGATCGATCTATTTCAGCAAATGAGTGAGGCTGCCAATAATGAAAACCTCATCATGCAATACCACGGTACGAAGTTCAATAAGCTGGAGTTCAAATCTGCTACGGAATCATAACTAGGTATGTACTAAAAACCTGTATAAAATATTTATGTAACAATGCGTATGTACGAGCCTCTCTCAAGCCATGTGTCTATCTCTGTTTTCCGTAGTTAAACAATCATTGACTGATCAGAGGGGAGACCGTTGTAACGAGAACGGAGCCAGCGAAGAAGAAAACAAGAAGCTAATATACACTATTTATTATAAAATATATATATATATTAGACCGTGTCATTTTGGGGCAACTTTTTTTTTCTTCTCACTAACAGGCTTTAAACTTATAAAAAGGTAAAAAAAGAAGGCTGTATAAATTTTAGCTCGAAATATTAATATTTAGAGGTCGCTTAAACATATCTCTATTTCCCATTTAAATAACACAGGGAAAAAATAAATTTTGGCCGGAATTTTATAATACAGTCATGGCATATTCTACAAACAAGCTGCCGGCATATTCTTATGCAGAATTGAATGCTCTACAAAAAAGCTCTCTTGTACTTTTTTGATAAACTTAGCCATTCAAGGGATATTCGAGTTCAAAGTGTATGAAAATTCATCGTGTTTTGTTAATATTACAGCAAATCTATCGACTCTATTGAAAAACATCAAATGACTTTTGTGTAGATTATTAAATTTACTATCCAAATTCTTTAATTTATAGTTAATAAATGTTGATAACATTTATCCAAATTCTTTAATTTATAGTTAATAAATGTTGATAACTTTTATTAATTATAAATTAAAGAATTTGGATAGCAAATTTAATAATCTACACAAAATGCATTTGATGTTTTTCAATAGAGTCAATAGATTTGCTGTAATATTAACAAAACACGATGAATTTTCATACACTTTGAACTCGAATATCCCTTGAATGGCTAAGTTTATCAAAAAAGTACAAGAGAGCTTTTTTGTAGAGCATTCAATTCTGCATAAGAATATGCCGGCAGCTTGTTTGTGGAATATGCCATGACCGTGTTATAAAATTCCGGCCAAAATTTATTTTTTCCCTGTGTTATTTAAATGGGAAATAGAGATATGTTTATGCGACCTCTAAATATTAATATTTCGAGCTAAAATTTATACAGCCTTCTTTTTTTACCTTTTTATAAGTTTAAAGCCTGTTAGTGAGAAGAAAAAAAAAAGTTGCCCCAAAATGACACGGTTTAATATATCATCCGTTCATGCTCAATTATACCCACCCCCGTGTTCCCTGTCGGAGGGGCGGGGGGCAACTTTGATATCTTAAATAGGAACCCCTACTTTTTATCGCCGATTTGGATTCTACCTCGAAAACCACGTATGATTTGTCCGAAACATTTTTTGTTTTTTCCGATAGGTGGCGATATAATCGCAAGTAATGAAACAGAAATCGAATGAATAAAAAACAGCGAAACACGTATTTAATATTTGGCGACGGGCTGTTCAATGATGATAGCGGGGTGATTGGTAGCATAATTCGGAAATGACGATGAAGACGTATCAAAACCATTGAACATCCCCTCGCCAAATATTAAATACGTGTTTCGCTGTTTTTTATTCATTCGATTTCTGTTTCATTACTTGCGATTATATCGCCACCTATCGGAAAAAACAAAAAATGTTTCGGACAAATCATATGTGGTTTTCAATGTAGAATCCAAATCTGCCATAAAAAATAGGGGTTCCTATTTAAGATATCAAAGTTGCCCCCCACCCCGCCGACAGGGAGCGCGGGGATGGGTATAATTGATCACGAACGGGTGCCCCTCTCGGAGACATTAAAGTTTCGATTCGACGAATTTTCTGTACGATGCGTATTTTTCAAGATATTTCAAAGTTTCAGGTTACGTGAATCACCCGGTATATTGAAATGTAATTCGTTCGAGGACTCGAGAGAAATTAAAATAGTCGAGATGAAGGAAGGTGTTGGTAAGTTAGGTTTTATTACTTCAATTAGATATACAGAATATGTCGCGTGAGCCTTGGCGCGTACTCTCCCTAAGTGCCCACGGTTCACTTAATTGGCCGCTGGGTGCGCATCGGCGTCGTGATATCTCGGAGTTGCGCGTCAATTCTGACGATTGATCGATGGCATATCGGCAATCAATATGGCCGCGGCCGTGATATGTGCGCGCGGGCGTATTGTTTGCTTTTTGTTACAGTTTTTGGTGTTTTAGTGTAGTGCAAAGTGTCGTTTGCCGTTTTTCCCGGATAATCTGATTTGGTGAGTGTTTTTCTGATGCGCGCGTCTAATTCGTTCGTTTGATTTATATGCAGTTTTCTTTTTTCAGGTGTTGACACGTGGACTCATCTGCGGCAGTAATTCTCTTCGTGTATTGGATGGACGTTCTCTCGCCGTTGGATCTTAGGTACGTTGTTTTCTAATGCGTGCTACGAGTCTTTCTCTCTTATTAATCGTGAGACTGTTTTTCAGGGGAGTGTCGAGAGGGCTGTGCTGCGTGGACACTCCTGCACTGGGGATGCGCCGTTCTGGTTCTGCGCTCCAGCTGAAGTCTGCGCCTCCTGGTTCTTCCTGCGCCTCCTAGTAGTTGCGGTGTCTCTGGATCCTCGCTGCGCCTCCTGATTCTTGCTGCGCCTCCTCAGACTACCTCGACCCCGGTAAGTTAATCTGATTTGAGCTTGCCCTGAAGGTTGCTCACTCGCTGACTCCGCTGTCACAATACCGAGGTATTGTGCTGCTCCGCCGGGGTTATTGCTTCCTTCGTGTGGTTCGCTCGTATCAGAACCGATTTCAGAGGTACTTTTCTGGTTTATTTGTTGCCCTTTTATATTCTC
Source organism: Netelia melanura (assembly GCA_964007305.1). Classification (NCBI taxonomy): domain Eukaryota; kingdom Metazoa; phylum Arthropoda; class Insecta; order Hymenoptera; family Ichneumonidae; genus Netelia; species Netelia melanura. The sequence continues at coordinate 23,687,618 of OZ023256.1, read as the reverse complement.
GCAAACATTATGTTGTTTGCGAGATCTGTATTTGTTGTCCGCCATCTGGCGGTTGTTTATTTAACTCACTATTGTTTATTTTGTTTACAGGTCACGTGGTCGGTCGTCGTTGAACCGTTACAATATATATAGCATCGATACGTAAAACTTTATAATGTAAGATTTAATACATCTAGTCAGAATATATTGTGACGTTGCACAATTTCCCTCACGCCGGTGGCCCCCAAAGGCAACCGTTCCACGTAGCATTCAAAGCGTAAGTAAGGAATTATTATTTTAAATCACCTAATTCCCGTCCCTCCCAATGATTGTAAAATGTGCAACACTATCGACGCCCCGAAGAAACTCGAAAAATGAAGAAAGAAGTTCGCCACCATTAAGGACATCCTGAGGACACCCCGACTGGCCCAATGTATCACCATCGGAGGTATCAGGACGTCCAGGAAAAAGCCCACAAGATCCACAGTCACTCTCTCCGCACCGAAGGAAAACCCGCCAAAAATCAAATAGATCGTCCCGTTCATCGTCCACCGGTCATCGATCGACGCGGTGACACAGGAAGGAACGAGATGGCAGCAGCGCGCAACGAGAATTATCGATCCTAATTGCCCTAAATCCCGATACCTATGAGAGCGACCCTACCATACCGACCGCCTGACCTAATTACACCCATCTCCCGATAGATCTCCCCAGTCCGTCCCGAATATATTGATTTCCTATCGACCCGTTATCACTTGACCCGTGCTGCTGCTGTCCAATCAAAATTAAGGACGTCCCGGCCTATCAAGAGGCCGAGGAAAATTTGGAGTTTCCGGCAAGGAATGTGCTCGTCACTTTGCGGATAGCCACCGGCGAGCACGGACAATTTAGAGTACAGGAAAAAGATTTAGCGAAATTTAGAGAAAAGAGAGAGGAGTGAGAGTGAGAGAGTAATAGCAGTGCGGAGCGTTAGAGTGAGAGAGGAGCGAAGTGAGGATTGTGAAGGACGAAAAATGTATAGAATTGGAAAGAGAGTGAACGAGGAAAAGGACAGTGAAGAGAAAAGAGAAAGAGCAGACATCGCCACGCCACCCCAACGAATTGTAAGTGTTTGCACAGTTCCTTTCCCAAAAATATTGGCATTCCCTTTTTGAGTTTTCCCCTTTTTATCAGTCCAAAGTTGTAATTAGAGTCATCCCCCCCCCCCCCCCCCCCCAGATTTCCCACAGTACGTTTTTGAAACTTTCCCGATCATTTATTGTAACACATTTCGAGCAATAGATTTTACTGTATTTCAGACGTGGAACGGTTGTGCGCGTAGCCGTTAAATTCGAATAGAGTAACCCCCCCCCCCTTCCCTCTCCCAGCCAGTGGTAATCATCAAGAGGCTACATAGAGTCGGAGAACCCAACCTGAGATCCCCCCTTTCCCTTTGCAGTTCAAAATTCCCCTTTCCCGAGCTAGTCCTCCCAATATTCCCTCTTAATAGTGTATTTTTATTATTTTGTTAATTTTTAAGAAAATTAACTGGCGCCCAGAGTATTATAATTTATTTGGAGTTTATTTATTTTTGAGACTAGTTATACCCCGGAGATCGTCCGCCGATAGTAAGATGTATTATGGGTTTTTTGTAACGGATTATATCCTTTCTTTTCTTTTTGAGACTTGTTAATTTTTTTTATATAATAAAGTATTTGTCATTTTTGTTCTTGTAACTCCTCGCCCAGATTATTAATTTCTTTTACCCCCGTCCCGTGATATCCCCCTCCCATCGGCGTGACAATATATATATATATATATATATATATATATATTGCCAGCTTGGGTTTGGCGCGGAGCGGGGCAAAGGAGCGCCAAAAATCACAAGTCCAGATATATCCATTATCATAAATTAAAAAATGTAATAAACAAATAAAAAAACAGCGCGCCATGATGCCGACACCCCCCCCCCCCCTGCGCACCTCTCCCCCCGCATCCACGACCGCTCGAGCTCACGGCGACCTCGGCGACCGCGGGGTGGGGGAAAAGGAGTGGGGGTCGCCATAGTGGCCGCTATACTACTAACATAAATCCACGGTATCCAGGCGCTCGAAATGTTGCGTATGTTTGGAGCGTATCACTTATTCGACGAGCCATGAAATTTCATTATAACCGAGGAGAACGAAGAACTTGGCCAATCGGTGAGTTACGATTTACTCTAAGAGAGTTAGTAAAAAAACTGTATGATTCTACTCAAAAGCTATAAATATTTAACAAATAAAATGGAGAAAAATAACAAGTACGACTGTTAATAATTATAGTTTATTTTGCCTGAATCTGTATGCTGCATTAGCGCACTTGAAAGTGAGGAAAAATTATTTTTAACGACTGCGCTTGGTTAAATCCTGAAGCGTAGTCATTAAAAGTAAGTTTATTTTCTTGCCAATTGCGTTTACGCTGCTTACAGACTTGTGTTGCAGTTATATCGTATAATAATTGATAAGCGTAGTTCAACTAAAAAAAATGCTGCCGATTTAACTACGCTTGGGGTTTAACCACGTGAAGTTGAACTAAAAAAATGTTCTCGCTTGGACTGCGCTAGAGTTTTGACCAAGTGCAGTAATAAGCAGTACATTTTTCTTCCTGCACAGAGAGCAAAGCTTCCATAGCATATGTAACCTAAGCGTAGTTCAAACTGGGGAAAATTCACTAACATCAACTGCGATGGAATTGTCACCAACGCAGGCACAGCAGTAATGCATTGTTTTGAATTTCACTTTTACAATTTTTATAATTTCACAATTGCACAATTGTATAAGTACAGTTTGAACTTTATATATTCTTCCATCGTAACATTTGTGTGTGGTGTGTATGAACGTTGGCACGAAAGAAATGAGAACCGGGCGGGTTCGCATGGCCGCGGCGGATGTGGCGGCGCTGATCACGCTAGCCTTCCCCGCCAAAACCGCGCGAATGTGCGTTGAAGGAAAGAGCGAGGGGCGGGGGGGGGGGGGTGGCTACCAGCCACTGTCAAGGGAAAGAAAGAAAGTTCAGTTGGGTATTGAGACGTCATACGAGACGGTTAGCAACGGCAGAAGTAAGGAACCGGGGTCAACTGATCCCTCGTTACTTAGTAACGACCATAATCACACTACCAAACGTAGTGAGAAACCAACGACGGCCGTCGAATTTAAATCATTTAACTGGTAGAAAACCGAGAATAGTAGTGAAGTAAGGTCGTGCGATTACAGCCGTGCTAACGGCGCGCAATAAGCGCGCAAAAGTTAACCACCACGTGGTCGGGGACGGTTAGGCGATTATCTTCGTGCGGTTGCGGATTATCAAGGGTGTAATGTCTGCGACGCCAGTCGAAAGTGTAAAATAATAAATCTGGATTTTTTATGCCGTTCTGGCTTTTTCCCATAAATTCGTGGCAGTTATTTCAAACCTTCCAATCGAACCAGTGAATTCGTGAATTTAATAAAGAACATAGCGGTTTATGCCATCGGCGGCATGGCCGCAAGCAGTCCACATTAAACATGGTGCCTGTTACGTCCTCGATGGCGATTCGGAACAGCACGGTCACGCCGTTCTGTTGACTCCGCCGATATAGTTTTGTCGGCGCGAACTACGAAGAGTACGCTCAGTTTGATCAGAATGAATGAGATATTCTGATCGAGCGGAAATTCGGAGATTCAGAGATTCGAAGATTCTTTATGAAATTCGACCCCTGCTATGCGCAGTTGAAGAGAACAACACGATGAATAACAGTTAACAATTGAGTTTATTCAAGTTGATTTAATGTTATAGTGTAACTCTTAGTTTCTGTTGGTTTAACTGAACTGAACGTCGAGTAAGACGTTTTACAGAGATGGTTTTTACTGAGGACTGCGAGAACTCGAGTTGCGTAATAATTACCTATGAGTCTAAAAGACGAAATCTATATGTGTTGTTTTATGGTCAGAGCGTGTCTTTTTATAGGTGCTCTGACCTTGGGTGGAAAGGATTTTTGTTTAGGGTGGAGTTTGGGTTTTCCCTTAGGAGAGGGTCGGGAAGTTCTTGCGATAGGCTGGGTTTTCCCTACCGTCTCTAGTATTGAGATAAGTCGTACTATTTACTTATCAGACAGAACTATCTGGTATGTCGGTACTAGGTGTAACTACGCAGAGCGCCCTTTTACCGACTAAAGGACATATGCAACCGACGTTGGTCATTGCTGAATTTTGAAAATTGACTGGGCCCTTAATGTCGGCCAGTACGTAACACTTCCCCCCTTGGAAAAAGAGGGAGCGTCCTCGCTCTGATATGAAACCAAGCATATTTTGGTTGCATGTATCCCCTTATAATCTTAGAGTCTAGTTGAATTATATGATATTGGTACATGAATGTTTTCTAGAGGCTAATTATTGCTATATGTGAATTATCTGAAGTCTTTATTCCAAGTGTAGCATCGTAAGTATGATTGTCGTGTATTTTTAATTAATGTTCCTTATACTTCTTATACGGACTTTGATTACAAATGTACTTATTCTAAAAGAGAATAGAAAGAAAAAAAAAACAAAATCTTCTGAACATTGGATTGTTCTAATTTACGCGCTGTACTGTAATTAAAGGTAAGCAAAAAATTTGGTCTCCCCTAAAATCCTAAGGGTGGAGGGGGTTCGAAGGTGTGCGAAACTCCCGTATTTGGCGCTGTCAACGGTGGGGTTTACCGTTATGCACATTGTTTTTGTGTAGAAGTGGAGGGGGGTAGTGAAATGTGGGCTTCGAGAGGTGCGAAGGTGCTCGGGTAGTTTCTGAGCCATCATTATTCTATGAATCCTTGTGGAGAACAGTTCTAAAATTCTTCTATCTTGTTCAAATTTATTGAGATGGCGAAAGGGTGTTTGAACTTTGACGTTGAGGGTCAGTTTGCCAACGAGTTGCGCGTGAAGCGACATTGTTATGTGAGTAGCGCAAAACGATTTAGTACGTATTTTTGTTAACTCATTACTAATTTGTTGTGTGTTTCTTGTTTTTCTTTTTTTTATATTTATAGGGCTTGTCCGTTTTATTCCGCATCTGGTCCTCGGTTCGGGAGATGCGGGGGGATGCGCGGCGCGAGTTGTCTCGGCTGGAGGACGCAGTCGAGTTCGACTTCTGGTGCATCCCCTGGATGTTCGAGGGTCGCCTGGGGACTGTACACCCGGAAGAAGACTGGGATCACCCAGCTTGGATGGATACACGCGGGGTGTATGTGGCGTACTCGTCGGACTAGTTTTATAAAAAGTGACGTGGAGAAAAAAGAATGCGAGAAGAAAAAAAAACAAATAATAGAATTAACAGAATTATATCCGATGTAAGAGGAGGGAGTGAGACGGAGTAGGAGGGAGAAGAAAAATAAAATGTCAGAGATTTTTTTTGTAATTGTTTGTGTAAGCGTTTTTCTCTCGTGAGAGGTTCTGCCCTTCCTTAATACTTAAGGGACCAAGATTCCGCAAGCATCGGGATCCATTAGTTAGCATCCGAATTGCTGTTGTATGAGCCGCAATCTGTACTCTGGCATATTCATTCCTCTTGCCACTATTTTTGGTGTTCAGACCCACCTCAATCTCCCTGCTAATGGAGTCATGCAATTCCTTACAGACAACCCGTATAGGCCCATAAACCAATATGCGTTTGTTACCAAGATTGATGACATTTTTACGTATTATGCTTAAACTTAATACTTAAGTTTTTTCTTTAGGATAATTCCATTCTCGTGAAATTCAACTTGGTTGGTTTGGTCGGTGGGTCGTTCGGAGGTTTTCATTCCTCGTATCGCTGCTGTGTGATCCTTCGATCGGAGCCGGGCGATGGGCGCCTTTTTCCTTTTTTTGTTCTCCGTCGGGGCGATTCTGGTCGTCTCAATCCAATAATTTGTTTGAGGGGTGGACGGAAATGCTCGGGTGATGATTACTTGTTTCGTATGCGTTATCAGCGTTCCAAGAGCGTTTGAATCTAATTTGTAATTGGCGAGTCTCCTTTTATTAATCTCTCAACGGTCGGATGACCTGTTGAGGAAATGTTTGCGAGCGAGTAGGGGGAGGCTTTGTGTTGGCCCATGTATACCCAGTGACTCACGTAGTCGAATAGGGTTATGATATTCTTAGTTTATTTCTATATCTATTTTTTCTTTCTTATTATAATTTTTCTTTTACTATTTTTTTTCGTTTCTGTTATTTTCTTTTTTTTTTCTTGCATAGAGGCTCGCTAGACATGCGTATATATTGTGACGAGGCAGTATTGGCCTCGCAGTCACGCCGAGAGAAGAAACAGCAGCGTCGCGCCGTCTCGCACCCGTGGTCGAAACAAAGTCAAGTAGAACAAGCACTGTCGTCGGGTATTCGTCAATTTCAGACAAAGCGACGAGAGGCAACGTCGCCGAACGAGAGAGAAACGACGGCGGCGCGAGAGAGATGGCTGCGCCGAGGGTCGAGCGACACTCATCGAGTGGACCTTCCCCCACCACGGGAGCGAGCGACCGGCGAGACTATTAGAATAAGAATTAGAGAGAGTAGTTAGTAAGAGATCGGCGAAGTGAAAAGCCAGAGTTTGGAAAGAAAGTGAGAATTTGGTGTGCGAATGGCACAGGAGCTAGAATTTGGAGTGCAAATGGCACGCACGTAAAAGTGAGATTTGAGCGATTGATAGAGTGAGAGTGCGGACGACGAATTAGAGAGATAAAAAGAGTTGTAAGAGAGGATAGAGCGAGCGAGCGAGCGAGAGACCGAGAGATCGGAGGACGATCCCTCTGCGAGGACGAGCGTGCGAGAGAGAGCGAGCGAGGCTGAGCCACCGGCGTACCCGGGAGCGACAGAGAGGAACGCTGCGCGATCGGAAGCAACGAGATAAGGTAGGCGCACATGGTGCACCATTTCTTGTGTAACGCGACGCAGTAGAGAGCGCCTTGCCCCGTCCCCTCGCCCCGCAAATCAAAGGCTGTGCCCTCCGGCGTCTCCGGGGGTCGGCATGAGAAGTAGAACCCGGTATGTGAATGTGTGTGTGGGAGAGCGACTGACATTGTGTAGAGCGTTACGGAAATAAAAGATTATTGTTACTTTATTCCACATATTCGGTGCTCCCCCGTTATTTCGAACAGAAAATAAATAAGTGAACTTGCCCCCGAACACCCCCTTCCTTCCCTGAGTGTAGCCGAGGCGAGTCGGAAGAATCAGAAATCGCCCTTGGTATTTCGGGCGAAGGAAATACCTGGCGCCCCAATACGGCAAAGGCAAATTAGGGAGAAACAGGCGCGGGCGTCATTAGCGATTTTGGACGGGCAGCTCGCGACTTGTTTAACGAAATTTTCAGTGTAGCGAGCGCGTCACAATATCTGTATAAAAAAATTATTCAGGAATGGTTAAAACCTCCTTCTTTCCTTAAAAAGGAAAGAAGGAGGTCTTATCGATCTTCCGTATTGCTTAGTTCTTAATTATGTTGCGATTTTGAATTATCGTAGGCTTTAAATTATGCTGTAGAGAAACCTCTGGCACATGAGTTTTCTTTTTTTTTTTTTTTTTAAAGAAAAAAAACTGTGGTCACCTTCGAGGGGGTTTTGTCTTCTCTTCTAAAAGGCTATCCTACGATTTAATATTAGTTGTTGGTTACTTAGATTTGATGCTTCTACCTCTATTTTTAATTGTTTCGTCGGGTAGATCGGTGCGCTTGCCGCATCTTGTGTTTCCGGTAGCGGACTCGGGTCTTGTTCGACGGTCGGAGTTTCGTCGGGTAGGCTATTTTTTAGGTGCAATAGTAGATTAATTACCGATTCCCATACGGCTCCTACCAGGCAGACGCTCCAGCCGTACACTCTATGCAGAGTGTAGCCGTGCACTACGGTATCGATTAAAAATTTTAGTGCCTTTGCCGTAACCCATACACCTACCAGGGTGACGCTGAAAGTTCCTACGGTGTTGAAGAAATTATACACCTTTCCCCATGCCTTTTCTAAAGTTTTCCTGATGTCTGTCTCGTCAATGAGCGGGTTGATTGATATTTTTTGGTCATCGAGTACTTGACCTGTCGCTCCTCGTGCTATTGTTACGTCCTAGCCGGTAATACCGGAGTCTACTCAGGGTGTTCGGCCGGTATCTCAAACTCTCGACAGTCGATAATATACCAGCACAGTCACCGTCACTCGTCGATCCTAAACTCCCAATTAATTAATAATATCATTTATTCTTAGAAAACTAAATAGACTAAGGGAAAGATCCCAACTAAGATTAGTAGGGTACCACGCTCTCATTACACATACACACACCAGAGAATTCAAAACTGTAATCAAATATAGGCACTCTATCAATTTATTAACACCCTGTTCGGCGAACATTTTCTTTTATATTTTTTCCACGAACGTCTCATGCGACACCGTCGCTCGATAACACAGTCATAAACAAACTCTATACCATTCGCCAAAATTATAATTCGAAACCCTACTTCCTTTCCCACGAGGCGACTATCTCGAGTCACCTCCGCGTGATCGAGATAATCCCCTCCTCCAAATAAAACAAAGGCTCACACAAACCCGACTCATCGAGTCCACATCTTAAAGACTCTGAAAAAGAATTCACGAACAGTCACAAGACTTAGACCAAAAATCCGATAAACTGTAAAACCCTTAACTCGAACGAGCAAGGTTCGTTATCAACTAACAGTTTGAATAAAGTCTACGTTGTAGGTTATTACCAAAAAATAACCGAGTGTGACAGTGTTATTCTCTCGTATAGAGAGTCTACGTAACCTTAACCAATATCTCACAGATTCAAAGAAATCTGTACCATTAAATATTTAGTTGTGTTGGGAGGCGCAGCCGATCACCAAAGGACTCGCTCGCGCAGAACGTAAGTACATTCAAAGTTCGCGCTCTATCTCCGATCGCGCTGCGTCTCCGTACGGTGTCTCCCTCTCTCGGGACGTAACACTATTGTGTTTAAGATAGCAGGTCTTTCTACGGGGAACATAATACTTTCCCTGAGTTTATCTATATCTTTCCCCGAGTAGATTCCTCCTGTTGCTAGATTGGTGGGAGAGGTATATTTCCACGATATTTTCGATTGAGCTGAGAGTTTTGCGGGTTCGGCGGCTCGCGCCAAGGTGGGTAGAGTTTGATACCAATCATTATTAATGCGGAACATCGGAGCTAGTAGAGAATGACAGTCTATCTGATTTCCGGTTTTTACTATTACGTGGGTTCGTGGTAGCATGAAAAGTGACTCATTCGCCCTATTAATCGGTAATTCTTGATAACAAGTCTCTGTTTTTCGCGAGGTTACTTCCGTCGGTATGCACTTTGCAATTCTAATTACCTCGCCCACTAAATGTGCTATGTACCCTGGTTTCTTCATCAGGTGGAAAGCGAATTCGGCAGGTGCGAGTGGTGCTATTGCCAAAGAGTTGTGAAGGACTTTGTTTTCTAATTCACATTGTTGTTTAATAACGTCGTTATACAGGGTTACTATCTGTTCTTTCAGATGTCTTTCAAGGTATATGAATTTGGTATTGATAAATCCCAGCATGTCCATATTTTTTAACGCGATTCCCTTCTCAATGGGGAGTAGTGCACCGTCGCTGCTGTCAATGATAAACAGTTTTGGGTTTTCGGTTCTTATAATTTTGTATCCACATTTTGTTGTTACTCCTTGCGTTGTTAGAGCAAAAGTTATTTCATTAGTCGTTACGGAGTATATTACTTCTCCGTATCTATTTAGAGAGTTGTCCCCAATTTTTTCTCCTGGGCCTTCATACAATGGTGAGTATGTATCGAAACTGCAACCATCTGTTATCATTAGATTCCAAAATGTATTTCCTCCCTCGATATCCAAACAATTTCCCGAAGTGTACGTGCATCTGACACCAGATCTTAATATTATTTCATTTTCTTCGGTTTTTACTGCTGCGAAATAATCTTGTAACGTGATTATAATTTTCCCCTGTACTACTACACTTGACCATGACCCGTAGTGGTCCGAGAAGTAGTCTCCTTCACAATTGCCGTCGCTGTCGACTCTACCTGCGAGGGTCAAGGGCCTCGAGGAGGTGGCGTTGGGAAGTATGTCTACGAAGATTTGTCTGTGCGTTTGGTATGATTGTGTGGAGTGTATGCGTTTGCATTGTTCGTAGGTGATTTCTTTTATATACTCCATATCCGAGTTGGATACTAGCGAAATGTGCGAGTGCATCCCACAGTAGAATATAGATCTATGAATTTCTATTTTGCATTGAAAGACGTTTACTGATGTAAATTCTACGATTTGTAGAAGTTGCACTTTTGTTATCTTAATTTCGGGCTTACGTATCGGGATTTTGAAATCTTTAATATTTAAAAGCGATAATGTAGTTATATTCATTGACGGTGCTCCACAGTCGTAAGCTATAAATTCGGTGGTCTCTCTTACCGCCGATGCTAGCAGGAGTACTCCTAATATCATGACGTAGTCGACGCCCATTTCATCTGAAAAAAGAATATGTTTTGCATGTTTATCTTTCTCTATATTTGTTTATTTGTGTGCTATTTTTAGTCTGTCGCAATGAACTATTTTTCTTTTATTATTGCCCAAATCAATTTCTACGTTGTTTTTGTCTGCAATGATGTCTGTGATTGTGTACGGTCCCAAGTAGTTGTCGTCTAATTTGTTTGTCTTATGATTTTTTGTTAAATATACTTCTTGTCCTATTGTCAGCTTTATTGGGTTCAATGTTTTATCGTAATGTTCTTTGGATTTTTGTTTTACTTTTTCTAAATTTTCTTTCGCTTTATTTCTGTCTTTCATGGTTTGTTCTAGCTTTTCTTTAATGTAATCGCTGAATGTCATTGCGTTATCTAATGGTGATATGGAAGATGGTATTCTTGCTTCTCTACTGAAAAGCCTCTGCCTTCGTGTACGCTAGTATTATATGACATCGCTGCGTGTGAGAGCCATTCATCCCAGTCCCTTTTCTGTGTATAGTGTTTCAGGTAGTCTACCAGTACCTGGTGGCTTCTCTCGAGAGAGCCGTTTGACTGAGGGTGGAATGCTGTTGTTTTGATTTGTTGGATTTGATATGGTTTAGCTAATCTCTTCATAACTTGTCCTATGAACGCTGCGCCTTGATCTGTTAAGATTATCTTGGGGCAACCAAATTTATTTATAAACTCTCGGACTAGCGCTTTCGATATTTCCTCTGCTGTTGCGTTTATTAGGGGTATAGCCAAGCTGTATTTCGATAGGTCGTCCTGCATTGTGAGAATGTATTTGTAACCGATCTTCGAGACTTCGAATGGTCCGACTATGTCCATTGCTACTTTATGAAATACATCCGCTGATGTATCTGTAATAATCATTGGTTGTGTTGTCTTTACTCTGACCAGTTTCTTTTTCTGACAGCTCGTGCATTTCTTAATGAATTCTTGAATATCTGTTTTCATGTTAGGCCAGTAATATTTTTGCCTGATTCAGTTATAGGTCTTGGTCACTCCTTTATGGCCTCCTAACGGGGTCTCGTGACACTCTCGTATTATGCCTTCTCTGAGATCTTCGGATGGAATTATAATTTTGTCTTTGCAAATTGTTATCGTGACATCATTGGGCAATGTTTCTTCTAAAATCTTGCTTATTTTGTTCCAGACTGGTGTTCCTAAGTTACTTTCAGCTTGTGAAATGCTGGCTGATTTGACGTTTATTTCAGCCATAATGAGTTTTACATTTTGGAAGGCCTTTTTGATAGTTGTTTCTGTTAATTGATCTTCGTTGGTCTGTCGAACAATTAACGCGAAAATTTTCCTATTGTTTTTTGTTGAGACTACTACTTCTCGTATTGAGTGTTTTTTCAATGGTGTGAGTTTATTTAGCAATCCTTTCTTGATGAGTCTTTTTCCCATTTCGTCCGATACTGTGCCGTCTACATTGGCAAAGCAAATTATATTGTCGTTCCCTATTTCCAGATTATCTCTTGTTTCAATAAGTCTTCTGTCCTCTTCTTCGTTGTCATCATCTAAGCTGCTATGGATTTTGCTTGCAACATTTTTTGAAGGAACTTGTTTTTGTTCGCTATTGGCTTTATCGTTGTCTGAGTTGCTATTTATTGCGTTTATAAAATTTCTTGGAAAAGATTGGTCTATCGCTTCGCTTTCGATATTTGAGTCAATAGCATCACTTTCTGTTGAGAATGTGGGTTAGTCGCTTTTCTGCAGTACCGGCGGCGTATAGTTATAGAGAGTCGAGGAAGGCCGAATGAGTTCGGACATTGTCGTGAAGCGCATGCGTGGTAGAGCAGAGTGTGCTGTCGCTCCGCGTCTCCTACTTCGTGCGTAGCAACGGTAGTTGGTCGAACACGAGGCGAGCGAGGGCGCGTAAGCGTAGAGAGACACGAAGCAAGAATAAAGTTTTTTTCGTTCAGTTAATAAATCGAGTAAGACAATTTATTCACCGATTCCCGACTTTCCCTGTTCCTTCTCCCACAAACAATTCGTACGGTTTAACAGGTTATGGGCCCAGGCACATTCCTGTAAAAATTGTCTGTGGTAGAAGTGGAAAGTCGTGGAAACCGCGCGAGACACGCGGTCGGTCGGCAATTGGCGGTACTGAGAGTGTAGTAACGTGCTCGTGTGATTAAGTGAATTGAATCCACGATGTCTACAGGCATCTCAGTGAAAAGTGTAAAAAGCTTTGACGGAACAAATTTCCAAGGGTGGAAAGCTCAGCTCTCGGCATTATTTGAGTTAAATGGTGTCGAAGATGTGGTGCTCGGCCAAAGGACATCACCGGTGCTCGAGGAGGGAGCCGACGCGGCAACCATTCCGTCACACGAGGCGAGTCGGGATAAATTCAAGAGAGACGATGCTCTGGCGCGAGTGCTCATTCTCACGAATCTGGAACCAGCCCAGCAAGACCTTGTGCTCTCCTTCAAACATGCAAAAGAAATGTGGGACAAGCTAGTCTTGTTACATGAACAGAGGACGGCGACAAACAAGAGTGGGCTGCAGCAACAGTTTTTCAAATATGAAATGGGTGAAAGTGATACGGCGATGCAGCACGTCGCGAAAATCGTGAATTTAGCGAGCCGACTCAAGGACGTTGGTGTAAAGCTACCGGAAGAGACTGTTATCGCGAAGATGCTGTCGAGTCTCACTCCAAAATATGAGACACTACAAATCGCGTGGGATTCTGTAGCACCGGAGTGACAAACGCTCGATAATCTTCAGGAGCGGCTCGTACGGTTCGAAACGAAACATCCGGGGAACAGTGCCATGAAAAGGGACATTTTGCGAGGGAATGCAAAAATGCGCGAAAAAAGAAAAATAGTGATCAGTTCGCGCGCCAAAACGACTGTGCTCTGGTGGGGGAAGTGAAACCGACGCAATCGCCGAGACGGAACTCGGACGCCATCGAGAGACAGGTGCGCGAGATCATGGCAGCCAAGCTCAGAGGAATCTGGCTTGCCGACAGCGGCGCGTCGAGGCACCTAACGTTTCGAAAAGACTGGCTGGCAAATTATAGACAGGTTACAGATGGCGGGACTGTCTCACTCGGAGACGGAAAAGAGTGCGACGTCATCGGTACCGGTACAGTCTTCGTGAAAAAGTTGATTCGAGGTGAGTGGCGCGACGGACGCATCGAGAATGTTCTCTATGTTCCGGATCTCAAAAAAAATCTGTTCTCGGTCGGTGTATGTACGAGAAATGGCATGCGGGCACAGTTCGACGCAGACGAGGTAGAAATAATTTTCGAAAATCGAGTGCTCGCGTCGGGTCGGAAACAAGATAACGAAGTGTGTCGAATGTTATTCAAAGTCGTAAAACCGAACGGAGTGGACGATGTGAATGCCGCGACAACGAGTCTGACCGTGTGGCACGAGCGTCTTGGACACGTGGGTAAACACGCGTTCTGTGAGTTAGCAAAACAAGGACTCGTGCAAGGAGTAAAACTGACCGACAAATCGGATGTCTTCTGTGAACCGTGTCAGCTCGGGAAAGCTCACAGAAAGCCGTTTAATCGTAACACGGAGAAAGTTAAAACAAAGCCCGGGGAAATGTTTCATACAGACGTGTGTGGCCCGATGTCAGTACAGTCGCCTGCTGGCTCGCGTTATTTTTTAACATTTAAAGACGACGCGAGTGATTATCGGCACGTTTATTTCATGAAACAAAAATCGGAGGTGTTCGGTAAGTTTAAAATCTTCGAGAGGCTCGTCGCGAATAAATTCGGGAAGTCGATCAAAACTCTTCGATCGGATAATGGTCGGGAATTTTGTAACAAACAAATGGACGAGTACCTTGAGCTTCGCGGAATCACCAGAGAGACGACTGCGCCGTATACTCCCGAACAAAATGGGAAAGCCGAACGGGACAATCGTACAATCGTGGAGAGTGCGCGTACAATGATTCACGCGAAAAATCTGCCGCTGACTCTGTGGGCCGAAGCGGTAAATTGCGCGATATATGTCTTGAATCGAACCGTGTGGAAAAATGGACAAGTGACGCCGTATGAAATGTGGGTGGGGAAAGCCCCTGACTTGAGACACTTACGTATTTTCGGGTCGGAAGCATATATGCACGTTCCAAAGCAATTTACACAGAAGCTCGATCCTCGAGCGAAGAAAATGATCTTTGTCGGATACAAAGAGAACTCGGCAAATTATCGGCTGTACGATCTGGTGACGAAGAAAGTGAGTGAAGCACGAGACGTCATTTTCAACGAGAAAATCGGTTCAGTAAAAGCGAGGTCGGAGTCGCAAACTGACGAGGATGACGGAAGCGTACTGGTAATCTCACCACCCAAGAAGCGAGGAGAAGACGAGGAAAGCAGCGTCGCGAGTGACAGCGAAAACGAAGAAGAAGAGTTCATCGATGCCGAGCCGAAGTTGGCGGTCGCTGAGGAGGTCGTCGACACGTCAACAAAACCTCCGGAGACTCCTCGAACACTGAGAGATCGGTCGAATATAAAAAAGCCAGCGAGGTTCGAGTCAGACGTCGCCGAATACACAATCCCTGCGACGTATCAGGAAGCGCTGAGGAGCACTGAAGCCACGCAGTGGGCAAGTGCGATTGACGAGGAATATAGGGCGCACGAGGAAAATGGCACGTGGTCGCTCGTCCCGAGAGAATCTACCATGAAGATCATCGACTCGAAATGGGTTTTTCGAGTGAAGACTGACGCGAGCGAGAAGTTGCATCGATTCAAAGCCAGACTGTGTGCGAGAGGGTTTTTACAACGAGAGGGAATCGATCTCGAATTACTTCAATTCGACGTGCAAACGGCATTTCTCTACGGAAAGCTGGACGAGACGGTGTACATGGAGGTGTCCGAGGGACTCGACGTGGGAAAAGATTTAGTGTGCAAGCTCGAAAAATCTCTTTACGGTCTGAAGCAAGCCCCGAGGTGTTGGAACAAGCGGTTCACTGGGTTCTTGCACGAATTTCAGTTTAAAGAGTGCGAAGCTGACAAGTGCGTATTTGTTGGATGGGTAAAAAGTGAAAAAGTGTATCTCGCGTTATTTGTCGACGACGGTCTAATTGCAGCGAACTCTGTAGAGACTCTAGAATTAATTATAGACCGACTAAGAGCGACGTTTAATATAACGGTTGGCGATTCAAGCATGTTCGTCGGAGTTCAAATCTCGCGAGATCGTCAGGCTAAAAGTTTGATAATACATCAAAGCTCGTACACGTGAACAATAGTAGAAAAATTCGGAATATCTGAAGCAAAAGCACTAAGTGTACCCGCGGATCCGCACGTGATATTATCTCCGTATCAAGACGGCGACGAGAGGTCGTCGAAAGTACCTTATCGAGAGGCTGTTGGATCATTAGTCTTTCTAGCAGCTGTAACACGTCCGGATATAGCGTACGCGGTGAATTCGGTCAGCAAATATGTAAATAATCACACGGTCGAGCATTGGCGTGCGGTAAAAAGAATCTTCGCGTATCTGAACGAAACCGTCGACCTTGGAATAGAGTACAAAAACGGCGGTAGCGAGCCTGACTTAATCGGTTTTTCGGATGCGGATTACGCAGGTGATGTAGAGACGAGGAGATCGAGAACGGGCTATGTTTTCTGTATGTCGGATGGTGCTCTCACGTGGTCGTCGCAGAGACAAAAGCTAGTAACCTTAAGTACGACTGAAGCCGAGTATGTCGCTGCGTCGACAGCAACGAGAGAGTTTGTATGGTTGAGAAAACTGTTATCTGATATTGGATGTCCATGTGATAAAGAAACAACATTGTTTGTTGATAACCAAAGCGCAATACAGATAGTCAAGAATCCTGTATACCATAAGCGAACGAAACACATTGACATTCATTATCATTATGTTAGAGAGAGAGCCGATGATCGAGAGATCATTGTAAAGTATATTCCGTCGGAAAATCAGCGAGCGGATATATTCACAAAAGCTCTGCCGAGAGATCGTTTCAGAAAACTGCGGAATGATATGAACCTTGTATCGGTACGTGAGAAACGCTCAGACGGCGGTAGTGTTGAGAATGTGGGTTAGTCGCTTTTCTGCAGTACCGGCGGCGTATAGTTATAGAGAGTCGAGGAAGGCCGAATGAGTTCGGACATTGTCGTGAAGCGCATGCGTGGTAGAGCAGAGTGTGCTGTCGCTCCGCGTCTCCTACTTCGTGCGTAGCAACGGTAGTTGGTCGAACACGAGGCGAGCGAGGGCGCGTAAGCGTAGAGAGACACGAAGCAAGAATAAAGTTTTTTTCGTTCAGTTAATAAATCGAGTAAGACAATTTATTCACCGATTCCCGACTTTCCCTGTTCCTTCTCCCACAAACAATTCGTACGGTTTAACACTTTCTATTGTCGGTGTTGGTAGGGGGTGTATTTTAATGGTTTCGTTATTGCTTGGGAGGCTTGCTGCTCGTTTCGTGACCCTTGGTTTTCCTAACGTCTCGGTCTCTTTCTCATTTTGAGGTTTTTTCTGTGTGTATTCTTTCTGTTTTTCTACCGATGGAATTTCTATGCTTTCGTTTATTGTGGGAATGCCGGGATTTTGCGCTTCTCTCTTATGCTGTTTTTTCACGGTTTGTGGACATTTGGTTATCGGTTTATGTGATGTGCCATGTGTTCCTACACAGCATGAGCAAGAGTGTTTCTTGGTGACCCTTTTTGATCGTCGGAGCGGTTGGGAGGGCTCTTGAGCGTTTATATTTTCTCGAGGCTTATCCTCTTCTAAATTTATGGGCTCCGAATTTTTTTCGAGTGCTTGCACATTTTCAGCCTCTTTGTCACTCGATTCCTGCTCGACATCCATGTCGATATTCTTAAATTGGTTATTTCCACATGTGGTAGATTTTACGACCTCGGTCATCTCGGATATCTCCGAGGGTGTATCCGGGCAATCTGGCTTCGTTGCCGCTTCGTGTGCGATAGTACGGTTCGTGCCTAATGTGAAGTTTCTTATTCCAGTCTGCGCTTTCTCTGAATTGTTATTTGATGCTGTTCCTTTTTCTTTAGTTTCTATGTATTTCGAGAGAGTGCTGGTGTGTAGAGTGTTGTAAATTGTGCCGTCTTGTGTTTTCTCCTGATTTTTGTTTAATTTTTTTATCTCTACGTCGTGCTCTGTTGAGGATTCTACTGATGGTATATCCCTGTTGAGCGTTATATTGCCGATTTTCCTCCTTATTCTTGTCACTGGGGACAGAGTGAATCCTGCTGCACACGTGGACCTCTTGGTTAATTCTCTAGCTAACTCGCGTTAGAAATTATTTGGGTTCGTGTGTTTTATTTTTTGTTCTATGGGAATTCATGAAATCTCTTGAGATGACGAATTTATTGCTGCATTTTCTCTCTGACAGAATGCTAACGGATTTTTCAGTGGTGGAGTTTTATCTCCTTGCGAAGAATTTGTTTTTATTGCCGCTACGGCGTTTTTCACATCTGATGCAATTTCTTCATCTCGGTCCACGAATTTTAGGTGTACTGGCTTCATATTGTCGTCTTTCCTGATTTTTTGTAAGAACGATTCTTGGCTGTGTGGTTGTGGTGTCTCTACGTAATCGGGTAAAATTATTGAATTTTGTGATGACTGAGCTGTGTCGCTCTTGTTGCCTGACGATACTGACTTTTCTGATTTGCTTCTTTTAGATAGGTGCTTCTTCCGTTTTATCTTCTCTTTAATTTGCGATTTTAGTATTTCTGTATTTCTATTCAATTTCATAATTTTTTCTTCCTCATCGGATGATTCTTCTGGTGCTCGAATCTTAGGAGATGATTCGTTTGAGACCGATATTCTACTCTCTTTACTCGCGTCGTGTTCTGGTACGATTATTTCCCTATGTGTGTTTTGGCGTTCGGCGGGTTGATCAGGCCCCCCGTGGTCGCTAGTTGCACACCGTTCTACTGGGCTACGCTTTTGTTCAAGTACCTTACTTGCACTTTCCTTTCCTTTTATTGGTCTCTCTTCATCCGATGGTTTCCTAGATTTCTCAACCGAATTTAGTATTTTGATTGTTTCTTGTACTCTTGGTTCCGAAACTTTATCACTTTCTGTTTGTGATTTTTCTAATTTCTCAGTATCCCATGATACTTTTGTTACTGAATTTCTGAGAATATTTCCCGATTCTACAATCTCTTCGGATATTTTTGATTCACTCCTTGGAGATTTTATTGATACTATAGTCTCTGGAAATTTTATTGATTTGTCTTCTTCATTGCTCTCGCAAATTTCTTCCAATAATTCACTTAATTTCGAAAATTCGGACTCTTCTTGTGATTTTTTCAATCTCTCAGTATCCCGTGATACTTTTGTTACAGAATTTCTGAAAAAATTTACCGATTCTACAATCTCTTCGGATATTTTTGATTCACTCCTTGGAGATTTTATTGATTCTGGGGATTTTATTGATTTATCTTCTTCATCGCTCTCGCAAATCTCTTCTAATAATTCGCTTAATTTCGAAAATTCGGATTTGTCGTGCATCCTATCGTCTGTCGGAGATTTCGTCTCCACATTCATTTCTGATTTGTTTACTCTGTTTCTAACTCTTTCGTCTTTAATGGGGAATCCTAAAAAGTCTGAGCCTGAGGATTCTGTTTCCATTTTAATCTCTTCCCTGTCAATATCGTTCCCTTTCGGAAGGCTTGAAAGATTCTTGGTCTCGTCACCTGGTTTTACTTCTTTGTCGCTCTTTTCGTGTTTCTGAACGGTCAGCTTTGGCCTTTTTTCTTCTATGCCGTCGCTACCCTGGGGTGAGCGCGGCTCGGCTATTCCTGGTCGTGTTTTTCTCCTTCGCGGCGGGCCCTTTTCCGCCACTTAACTTCGACTACGTACACTGTCCCTTTTTTATTATGGGGTTCCTGGACAGTGTGTCTGCATTGGTGTTAACTCGACCGGCTTTATATTGAACTGTATATTCGAATTCTCTCAATCGTTCTCTCCATCTCATTACTCGTGACGTTGGGTCGCTTACTGTGTTAACCCATACTAGCGGTCCATGATCTGTAACTAGTGTGAATGGTCTACCGAAGAGGTAAGGCCTGAAAGTTTGTAACGCAAATAATACTGCTACCATCTCGCACTCCGTGGCATGATATCGGGTTTTCGCGCCATTGAGTACTCTCGATGCATATGCAACCGGGAGATCCTCACCGATTTTGCCCTATGACAAAACTGCGCCTATCGCCAAACCCGATGCGTCCGTCGTGACAATAAATGGTTTCGTGAAATCTGGGTATTGCAATATCGGTGCTTCACATAGCATATCACGCAGAGTTTCGAAGGATGTTTGTTCTTTCGATGTCCATTCGAATTTTCTGTTTTTGCTAGTGAGGTCCGATAATGGTCTTGCAATTTTCGCGAAATCTTTAATGAAGCGTCGGTAATACCCCGCGAGACCTAAAAATTCTTTTTTATTCTTTTGCATTTTTGGGGTCGGAAAAAATATTACCGCTTCGATTTTCTTCGGGTCCGGTTTTACACCGTCTGCCGATATCAGGTGACCTAAGTATTTTACTTCTGTCCTGAGAAATTCGCATTTATTAGTTTGTAGTGTCAAATTGGCTTTTCTCAGTCTGTCAGCAAGCTGTCTGAATTTTACGTCATGTTCTTCTAATGATTTCGAGTAAATGACGATATCGTCGAGGAATACGAACAGGTCGTTCCCCTGTAATCCACGTAGGACCATATCCATTAGCCATTGGAACGTTGCCGGTGCGTTCTTTAAGCCGAAGGGCATTCTGTTGAATTCGTAGTGACCGTGGGGGGTCGTGAAAGCCGTTTTTGTCTATCTTCCGAGTCCATTTCGATTTGATGGTATCCCGAAGCTAGATCGAATATCGAAAAATACTTCGCTCTCCCTAGTTGGTCTAGAATATCCGTTATCAATGGCAATGGATATGCGTCGCCTATAGTCTTCTCGTTTACTTTTCTAAAGTCGATTACGAGGCGCCAACGCGGTTTCTCCGATGCGTCTGGTTTTTTGGGTACAATCCACAGGGGTGAATTGTACGGCGAACTTGAAGGTCGTATTATGTTTGATTGTAACAGGTCGTCTATCTGTTCCTGTACTTCTATTTTCTGTGATGGTGTGTGTCTGTACTGTCGGGTATTAACGGGTATATTGTCTGTGGTCAGTATGCGATGGGTGAGCGTGCTCGTTGCTCGCAATTGTTCTCCGGGGATATGAAAAAGTTCAACGTATTCATCCACTAGGGTGTTTACCGCTTTACGCTCTTCTTCATTAAGATGATTGAGTTTCAACAGTCTGATAACTTCTTCGGTACGAGTTCCCTGAGCTCTTAGGATGTACTTAGAGTTGTTATCTTTGTCGAAAGTTTCGTCCTCGTCCACATTTGTATCGAAAGGATACAGAGGTATTACGGGAATGTCGATCTTAATGTCATTCTCCCGGGTATTTATTGCGTATAAGTAGGCTACTCCTTTATTGTTCTTGACGATACCCTCTCCTGCGTATATACCTTCGGGTAGTTCAAGCCGTGGCAGGTAGCCTTCTTCGAGCGCGCTTACGACTCTGACAAATATACCTGTCTTTGTTCTTGCTGGCAAGACTATGCTCTCTCTCTCTATGAAAGGGATTCGCGTACCGCTTAGTGTTATCTGTCCCTGTTCATAGTCGATTATGCTTCCTCCCGCGGATAATAATTCGGATCCTATGATGCCCGAATAATTTAATGGAAAATCGTCTGAGATTACAGTGGAACCTCTCATAGCGTACGAGGGCGGAGCGTCGGGGCACAGTAGGTTGGTTGGAGGGGGATTGATCAGGGCCGTCGCTCATAAACTTCAAAAGGGTCCTTATGTTGTCGCGGTTTTGTTTACAAAATATCATACCGGCACGAGCGAACACGGAGTCTGCAGTCACGGCACTGCACGACTGTCAAGGAAAGGGAATGGTGGGCATAACAGTCGATCGACTACAGCCCGTTCTGGCTCGCGATTGGTACTTCAGATAGCGTACATTGTCTCCCTATTACGTACGCTATGAGAGGTTCCACTGTACACGAAAAATCGTTTGCGTGCCGTTCATGTCTATACTGATTTGTCCTATTATGCAAGGTGTGTCTTTCTTTGAGATTCCCGTTAGTTCATACTGAATGTAATTATTTATGAGATTTGAGTTTTTTATTTTAAAATGTCGCACGTTCGGGAAAAATATCTTTTGCTTTTACTACTATTACTGGAGAGTTGACGCATGGAGAGACTCATGTTGATTTATAGTCTGCCTGCAAGACATTTATCCTCCCTAGTTTTGTTCGGAGTTCTCCTGACGCTGGGCCGGCACGTGCCCCATCGGTGCGCCGTTGCCGGGGGCTGCCTGCCCGTTTCCCGACTGACTGTTCTGAGTACCTGCTCGGGCCGCGTTTTCGTTGTGCATTCTTTTCCTACAGACTCCGATCAAATGGCCCTGTTTTTTACAATAATGACACATCATGTTCGCGTGGAGGTTCGTTGTCGCCGACTTGTTCATCTGATTTTTGCTTTTTAACGCCCTGCAATCTTCGATAGTATGATTTGATTTTTTACAGTATGTGCTGAATTTGCCTGACATGTGTGATTGGTTGTTGGTCTTGTGTGAATTTTGATTCGATTGACCCATTATATTGTTATATCTCTGAATGTTAGATTGGACTGTAAATCACTCTGTCTCTTGGTCTGATCTAAATCTTTCTTCAATTTTTTCTGCCATTGTTGTAGCGTCGGCTAGGGTTGCGAATTCTGATGCTAAGAATGCGGCTATTCTTTGCGAAACTCCTCTTTTAAAAGCCCAGATTGCTAACTGTTCTGCTATCAATATCCTTTCCCTTACCGTTTTCTTTTTCAAGTCTATCTCCTCCAATGTCTTTTTTAAATGTAATGAAACTCGGTAACCGAAATCTAGGACCTTTTCGTTCGGTTGTTGTTTGAGCTTTGCAAATTCTGTAAACCAATCTGCAACATCTTTCTTTGGCCTATAGTGTTTTGAAAAAAATTCTATGAGATCGTCTACCGTGGCTACATCCGCTTGACTTGCCCGCCTCAAAGGTTCGCCTTTGCATTTGCTTATTAAATTTCTTACGACGAGAGATTCGTTAACTCTCTGTGCCAGTGATTTCGCTAATTTGCAATCGCGTAGGAAAGAATCTATTGGGTACCCGTCGGTCCCGTTATCGAAATTTGGGATAGTTTTCAAAAATTCTCTGAAATTTTGTTCTGCCCTATATACAGGTGGAGGGTCTATCGACATGTCCATTCCTGAAGTAGTTGTGTTTGCGGTAGCCATTTTTTATGCAAGAAAAAGAAAGAAACGCTTACTACTTAAGAAGATCTGTGTTGTTCAGATGTAGTTGTTTGGTCGTTGAACTCCGGTGTCCCTGACGAAATTTATGGCGTTGCTGGTCGTTGGCAGGTGTCTTGTTGTGTTCCGCCGGTGACGATGGGTCCTTTACGGTGCTGTTGTACCTGCTCGGCGATGAATGGTGATGTCCCTCGAGTTGTTGTCGTCCACAGTAGTTGATTGATTGCCGACTTGTGCGATTTGGTTATCGCGTTGTTGTTCTGACTTTTGATGGGTCAGAACGAAGTAGGAAATTTTTTTTCCCAGATTTTCGTGTTGTAGGTGATGTCTTCCGGTCGAATCCCGTTCGTTGCCACCAAATTGATTTATAAACTGAGCTGTTACGTCGTCGATGGTGATTCGGAACAGCACGGTCACGCCGTCCTGTTGACTCCGCCGATATAGTTTTGTCGGCGCGAACTACGAAGAGTACGCTCAGTTTGATCAGAATGAATGAGATATTCTGATCGAGCGGAAACTCGGAGATTCGGAGATTCGAAGGTTCTTTATGAAATTCGACCCCTGCTATGCGCAGTTAAAGAGAACAACACGATGAATAACAGTTAACAATTGAGTTTATTCAAGTTGATTTAATGTTATAGTGTAACTCTTAGTTTCTGTTGGTTTAACTGAACTGAACGTCGAGTAAGACGTTTTACAGAGATGGTTTTTACTGAGGACTGCGAGAACTCGAGTTGCGTAATAATTACCTATGAGTCTAAAAGACGAAATCTATATGTGTTGTTTTATGGTCAGAGCGTGTCTTTTTATAGGTGCTCTGACTTTGGGTGGAAGGGATTTTTGTTTAGGGTGGAGTTTGGGTTTTACCTTAGGAGAGGGTCGGGAAGTTCTTGCGATAGGCTGGGTTTTCCCTACCGTCTCTAGTATTGAGATAAGTCGTACTATTTACTTATCAGACAGAACTATCTGGTATGTCGGTACTAGGGGTAACTACGCAGAGCGCCCTTTTACCGACTAGAGGACATATGCAACCGACGTTTGGTCATTGCTGAATTTTGAAAATTGACTGGGCCTTTAACGTCGGCCAGTACGTAACATGCCTCCTGTGAGGTCTTCACCTCGCATTAGTAAACGCGGGTGGCGTCGCACGCGTGCGCGGCTTGCAGCGTCGAATGACGAAATATCGACATAGTCGAGAGCAATAGAAGAGTCGTAAAGAAGGCAAAGGTGTCGACGGAATAGCCAACGATCCTCTAGTCGGCGTGTAGATCATTTTGACGTCGCTCGTCGGAACGCCTGCCCCAGGACACCTCAACACCCAGTGGTCGCCGCATCGAAGCGCCGATGGAAATTTAAGATAAGTGACCGTTTCGTAACATACTAAATTTCTGTGTTGAAGTCGCAATTCTTTTGCTAAAATTTAAGATTTATTTGTTGCAAAGTAAGGTTTCTTTGGCGAAAGTCGTAATTCTTTTGTGAAAATTTAAGATTTATTTGTTGAAAAGTAAAGTTTCGTTGGCGAAAGTCGCAATTCTTTTGTTATAATTTAAGATTTATGTATTGCAAAGTAAGGTTTCTTTGGCGAAAGTCGCAATTCTTTTGTTAAAATTTAAGATTCATTTGTTGAGAAGTAAGATCTCTTTGTCGAAAGTCGCACGTCATTGGTTGAAAGAGAAGATTTCTTTGTTGAACGAGTACGATCTCGGTGTCGAAAAATACAATACATCGATTGAGTCTCTCAGTCTCTACGTAGAGGGGTACGGGTGCTTTGTCAAATTGACTATAGGTTGGTCGAACGGGATAGAACGTGTCGCACGACGGCATATAGCGTGTCCCTTAGAACAAGGAGACCCCGAGCCCCGAACAGACAATAGGCACACAGCCGCCGCATGTGTGCGTAGCGATCGTTTCAGAGTCAGCGCATTGTTTACAGGATTATTCTCCGACCGACCATTGAGAGTCCAGTGAATGTACCCGTGAGGGTTACGTTGGTGTTAGGGTTGATCGCGCTCTGGTTATTTGTATACCTGGTGGGTTTATCTTTGCTAACGGACATAACGGGTCAGGTGTGAGACGGTGGCTGGAAAAATCCATATAATATTATCCGACAATAGAATTACTATTTTCATATACTCGAACAAGGCACATTGCATTGTATAAATTTACTGTTCGAGAATTGATAGAGAGAATTAAATTGACGTTGAAATCGGGAAAGCACGGTTCTTTGATAAGTGTCATTCTTGGCGGGTTTCTAAATTTGTTTGCATTTTCTGATATTGTCCACGACTAATTTCTTAAAAATGGATTTTTCCGAAGAACAACACAGGCGCGTGGCGTATATCGAGCAAAAGGGGCAGTCATTTGAATTTCAAGTACAAAAATTAGAAAATTATTTAAAGGGTGACATTGTGGATCCCACCAACGCCTAATGCGGTCGGAAAGTCTTGGGGCATTATACAAAGATTATTTAAAATACAATGATGAATTAACTTCATTACTACCGGATGCCCATCAGGTAACGGCCTTTCTCTAAGTAGAGTCGCGGTATTTTGATGCAGCCAGTGCAGCCGCCAAATTACAAAGAATCGAACCCCTCGCGAACTCAACGCTTCAAACGAGTAACATCACTGTCACGGAGCGGCAGGATTTACCTAAATTGCCTGAAGCGAAGCTACCGGTTTTTAGCGGGAAAAGTGAAGAATGGTCGGCGTTCAAGAATAAATTCGTGGCGCTTGTGCATTCACGCACAGATGTGAGTGATGCGGTCAAACGCAGCCAATTATTAGATTCGCTCACGGGTAAGGCCCTGGCGAAGGTAGCGCGATTCGATCGCAGCGATGAGGATTACGCCCAGGCGTGGCAGACTCTGCTCGAATTCTACGACCACAAACGAATTGTGGCAGTCGAACACCTGAACGCGATTCTCGATCTTCCTAAGCTTTCTAACGCGACCGCCGACGATCTCTCAGGGCTCCTCGATAGAGCGCGACAACATCTCCACATACTCGAGCGACTGGGGGCAAAGCCCAGCGATGAGCTCGTGGTGAGAATTATAGAGAGATACCTACCTCCCGCGACGAGAAACAGATGCTAAGATAGGTTAGAGTTAGCTGAACTTCCTAGACTCGAAGACCTCTTCAAATTCATGCAGACTTCCATCTTTAAAATCCAAGCGAATGCAACGTCGTCGGCAGGTACTTCTGACGGTTATAGCAATAGAAAACGAGCAGGGGGACCCGTTTCTATACCGCACCAGAAAGTTTTTCGGTCGAACGCTAGATCCTTCATAACGATGCTTCGTCAGCTTCCGCCACCCCATCTATTTGTCCAAAATGCAACGGGGAACATCGCTTGTTTAAATGTTCATCATTTCACAAGCTCAACACACAAGAGCGATGGAACTTCATAAAGTCCATTAATATATGCCGCAACTGTTTCGGGACTCATCCGTTCCCGTGCAAAAACGAAAAGCGGTGCAAAAAGTCTGACCGACACCACCACACCCTTCTTCACAATGACAAGGGCTCCGGGTCACACAGGCCCAGGATAGAAGGCACCAAAAACAATGAGAGCTCAGCTTTGACATCCACCGCCGCTCAAAGCTGACTGATTCATCCCTCGTACGCGTCAGTAGTATTTCCTTCGGATTCTCAATTAATGACTGCCGCGGTGGTTAAGATTCGATCTCGACGGGGACGTTTCGTAATGGCACGCGCGTTATTAGATTCCTGTTCTACGGTGAATTTGATCACCGAGAAATGTGCAAAACTTTTAGACTTACCAATCGAGACATGTGTCGTCAACATAGGAGCCGGCAACAGTTTGCACACGGTTGCAAAGCAACACATTCGTGCAATTTTGCATTCCACGTACAATACCTTTGAACATCAGTTAAATTTTCTAATAGTTCCGAGCATTGCGAACGCAGTGCCTAACGAAACGTTCCCTCGTAACCTGTTCAACATTCCGAACAATCTTCAACTCGCTGATCCTCAATTTCATCTCCCTAAGTCCGTCGATATCCCGGTAGCTTCTAGTACGACGTTGTCATTCTTAGCTGTGGGGCAGATAAGGTTGCGTCATGAAGACTTCGAAATTATTTTGCAAAAAACTAGTTTAGGGTGGATCATGGCGGGAGGAAGCGAGATCCTCACTTCATCGAAACAGTCGTCGTGTAATATTATAAGGTTGGACAAACTCATCGAGCGTTTCTGGCTTATCGAGGATTTCGATCATGAACCGATTCGTTCTCGGGATGAAGTTGCCTGCGAGCAGCATTACACGGCCCACACCAAACGAGGTGCTACAGGCAGATATATCGTTAGGCTTCCTTTTCGAGACAGCAAATTTAACCTAGGAACTTCAAAGCAGCAAGCGGTACAACGATATCATGCTTTGGAAAGAAAGTTCACTGCATCGCCATCGTTCAAGGCGGAATATACCAAGGTCATGGAAGAATATATTTCCCTTGGCCATATGACTCTATGCAGTGACGCCGAAGATGGTTATTATCTCCCTCACCACGCGGTAATCAAAGAATCCAGTGAGACTACTAGGGTTCGAGTAGTATTCGAAGCATCGGCAAAAACATCTACGGGCATTTCTTTAAACGACACCCTCATGGTGGGCCCTACCATTCAGAACACCATCTTCGAACAAGTTTTCCGTTTTCGCACCCATTCATATGTGGTCACCGCGGACATTGAAAAAATGTATAGGCAAATTATACTTCACCCGGAGGACCGAAAGTTTCAGAGAACCATGTGGCCTTATTAAGGCAGACTCAGAACCTTCCAGTTGAATACGGTCACGTTCGGCACAGCCGCTGCCCCGTTTCTCGCGGTTCGCATCATCCAACAATTAGCGCGACGCGAAGCCCACGACTTCCCACGGGCAAGCAAACTGCTTCTTCGAGACTTTTATGTCGATGACTTTATTTCCGGTGCCGAGTCTCTCAAGGAAGTTCTCGCCATACGCGACGAAATGATATCTCTCTTACGTCGAGGGTGTTTTCATATTAGGCAATGGGCGTCCAATCATCCGGCAGCTATTAACACCATCGACAAGAAAAGGTTTGACCTAGATTGCATGGTCAAAGATAAGTCCATCCAAAAAACGCTTGGGATCATTTGGGACTCCCAACGGGATCGGTTACAATATACACTCAGTCATGTCGATGGCACAGTAGTCGTGACCAAGCGAAAACTTTTATCGGAATTATCCAAAATCTTCGATCCGCTTGGCTTGTTAGGACCCATAAGCTTATACGCCAAACTGTTAATTCAAGATTGCTGGAAAGCAAAGGTTACCTGGGACGAATCCCTTCCCCAAGAGCTCCACACTAAGTGGAAATCATTGGCAGACCAGCTACCATTATTAAACGAGATTTCACTCCCGCGACAATTCTTAATCTCGAAACCAACAAAGATAGACATCCACGGCTTCTGCGACGCGTGTAGTTACGGATATGGGGCTTGTATTTTTATTCGGTCGGTTGACTCCCAAGCAGGTCCCTGACACTAGAACTAAATTCTGAATACCCGTAATACGCAACATGGTCATCTTAGCATGGCCGTTGTAGTGTGGCGCTAGTAGTACTGCGCGTTTCCCCCGTTTCCTCTCGCCGCGTCGTCGACTGCCATAACCGTTCTGAACGTGTCTATAAGGTATGTCACAGTCGTCACAGTCAGTGAATTGCATGAATACGAGCATCGCGCAGTACTACTAGTGCCTCTAGCGGACGGCGACTCTAAGATACACAACAGGAAAGCTTAGTGCCAGGGATCTGCCCACCAGTAAGTTTCCATGTGCGTCTAATACGCACATGGAATACGAAATAATGTATGGTTAACTTTATTTGTCTCCGAATTTTTATGGAAATGAATGTACTTCCTTTGGATCTTAACGTTCGTGTAGATAAATTGATAAACAGAAAACAAGTTTATCAATGATTTCGAAGCTCTGTTGGATGATGCGCGAATAGGTGAGAATGAGCAAAATGGTAATTGTTTTTTCGTCGCACTAAATCCTAATTTTCTGATGTTCTTTTTTTATATTCAGAGAAAATACTCAGGCACGCGCTGCAGAATATTGGTAACGAAATGTCCATGAAGAAAACTTCTGCCGACGAACTATATACCGAAATAAAGGCTTTAAAATTTCAAGTAGAGAAGTGCACTGATCTAATATATGGTAAGTTTTTGGGTCAAGCAGTGTCTATAGTTTATGTAAACATAAGAAATTTTCTGAACTTTTCTTTTAAAAATTGTAATGACTGAATTAATTTCTTAATCGTGGTAATTTTAAAGTTGCCGTGTCATTTAGAAATTTGTTTATACAATTCAAGACAATTAATTGCTCGTAATAATTATTAACTATAGGAATGAATATCGAACTGCAATTGGCAAAGGATGCCATGATGAAGACTGACCGAAAAGGGGACGAAATAATCAAAAGTAGCAAGAGACTATCTAGAGTCGATCGGAAGCCCAAAATATATTCTCCCCATGGATATTTGGTTCTAAATTTTCACGATACCCTAAATCCAAGTCAAAAGGTCAAAAGGTTTTCTCTTACCTTTTAGATCAATTTTCGCAAAAGTTATCTAAGAAAAGTATCATCGACGGATCCGAATGTTGTCATCCTCCAGGATGTAAAGGACCTGGTCATGTATCTCGGCACGAGGCCGATGAGTGTACAATTCATAAATTTCTTCCATTTGCCCCTCGTTGATCGTTTTCTCCGTTCACTTATATTGTACTTTCAATATTACGTGCATGTTTGGGAGGAAATAACGGAAAAACGTGATGCAACTACGAGAAAAGCGACAAATCCATTAGCAGGTGGCAGTAGATTGAGACGAGCTGAAGAAATAAAAATTCTTAGATGCATCGTTGGACGCGAATATTGCGAGTTGTTACTGGGCAATGACGAAGGCGCATCTTATCATCACACGATGCCGAGTAAGAGATCCACTGCTACACCTAATCAGTGCCAGAGCGAAAAAGATCTTAGAATATTTGAGATTCCCATTGGTATGGCGCACAGAGTTGTATGGATAGCTTTACAAAGAAAATATTACAGCTTAATCAGTCAGTTGCGGAGACTTCTCAGAGATTTGCGGAAATATTTTTCAATTATATGCTCAATTCCTTTTTTTTCACAGAAATTGAGATTCACAGACTATTTCGTACTGATACATACAATATGGCTGATCGTAAAAGCAACGGTGTCGTTAATCAATGGATGCTGGAGGACGAATTGAGAATATTGCAGGGTCCAAGAATGCCAATGAGACGAAAACTTGTGCGAAATTCTCCGTTGCCGTATCAAATAAAATACGAGGAATGCGACTACCGTATTCTCTCTTTAGGTAAGATCACGAATCGAACCCTTTGATCCAATTTTCCAAGACACAACATTCACGACAATTATGTACATAGTCGCACGCGCGCGCGCGCGCGCGCGCGTGTGTGTGTGTGTGCGTGTGTGTGTGTATTAAATTCGTATTGGTAATCATCGACTAACATGCATATGTATAAAAACATTGCAGGATCAATCGAGGTGCTGATGACTCATCCCCTCAAATTGATCAAAATGGAAAACCCTCATGTTTATCGAGATATGATGAGGCTACGAGAGGACCTCGTTAAATTTACGGCCAAAGTCGACGAACCGATGTAGCCCCACATCAAAGTTGAACATCCTAGTTTTTCTGAAGACATTGACCAAACAGTGATCGCCAACAATATCATCGCTTCCGTTTGCGAGGATGTGGAGAATATGTGGCTTTTGATGAACTATCTAATAGAATACAACTAATTTAAAATCAACGTTATATACTCGCATCTGGACAGAGTAGTAGAAAGAAATCCGAACATTATACCGTTGGAACTTCTTCGATCGTATGGGTTTTAGGATTAGTGAATTTGTTCCAAGCACTGAAAACCATAAAGAAGTTTTAATGCTAAGGTACAATCTGCAAAACATTCCTATCGGCAACGACGCCGTCCTTGATAACATTGACGATAACATTACTTCTAAAAAAACAGATTTTCCAAAAGTACGAGAGAGCACAAACGAACGTACAAGACTGACCGAAGAAATAAAGGAAATAAACCTTCAGTAATTCACGATCAAGCTGACCATCAAGGAGAGAAGACTCTTGTGGTTGATTCATTAACCCTATTATATTATGAACTGTTATAAAGTTAATAAATAAAAAAAAACTTACCCTGTTCCCGACTGCCGATGCAAAAGGATTAAAGGAGTTAAACAAAAAAATGCATTGTTCTTGATGTATTTTCTCTATTCACAGATCGACTTTGATCAGTACGGTCTGCAGATTACAGTCAAATTTCGCGATGCTGAGGAGCTCCAAGAATTGAGAGAAACAATGTCAGCGGCAGAACCGCCACAGCGGCCGGGCACTGCTTTGCCGACGTATTTACTTAATTTCATTAAAATGCCGATTTTGTCCATCCCAATCGAAAGTATTGAATGCACAGAAACAATATTATAAATTGAATATGCGAGTAATAAACAGTTCGGCCACAGCCCGAAGGCTGCAGGACAAATGACACGGTTATCACATGGCTATCAGTATGGAGTTTATATGAAGAGACCGAACTCTATTAAACGATGGTGATCGCACTTTTCTGCCATGAGTAATTCGGATAGCGAATGAATTATCTACATAATAATTCATTTTATCCGAAGGCCCCGCAGCGCTTTCGAAGGACTCCGCAGGGCATTAGAACGCCTCCTACAGCCTCCGCAGCGTTTTCCTTGAAATGTGAACTTTCGTAGGAAGCTGTAGGAAGGCTTCTAAAGCCCTCCGCAGTGCTTTCGAAGGACTACGCAGGGCATTAGAAGGCCTCCTACAGCTTCCTACGAAAGTAGGAAGTCTGCGGAGTCCTTCGAAAGCACTGCGAAGCCTGTAGGAGGCCTCCTACAGCCTTCTAATGCCCTGCGGAGTCCTTAACCGTGTGTGATAACCGTGTGTCATTTGTCCTCAAATTCTCGGTTTACATGTCACTTTCCCCTTATCGCTGCCATGTTCATTAAACTCAGCCCATATGACAGATCCCAATATAGTAGACGAGGCTTTATTTTTGTTCAAATATGGTGCAATTTTATTGTTCAAATAAGATGCATATTTATTATGCTATTACGGTATGTACACTGGCCATGATGGGGTCGGGTGCCGTGACGTTTGCAAGCGTAGGTGGTTTTGGTCGATGAGCCTTTCATTAGAACGAATTACCGGTGAATGGGTAAACTGTATACCTACCTAAAAATTCATATGAAATATACAAATTAGAAAACCTTTCATTCTCACAAAAATAAAACGTAATTACCAATACAATAGCACAAAAATCCTTGATTTGATAAATACTTACGGACGGCGCAGAATTCATTACTCTTGTGCGGTCTCGGAACCAGACGAAAATCAGTACCATGCAGCCAAGGAATACAAATATCCACAATGCAAATAATGAGTTTGCTACGGTTTCATTTTTTGCCTGGCATTTTTCAAGCATCTGCAAATAATTTGTACATGAAATCTCATAATATTGCACAATTAGAACAAACCATTTGTAATTGAATGGCATGTAGGTATAATTATTTCCAAGAAAACGTCATATACCACTGTCAAATCCTCGATCGAAATTATTTCTGTATTTTCCGATGTGGGCGTCATGATAAAAATATTTTCGAATGATTTAAGTTTGACTAGCAATACGTGAAGACAACGGCCGTCGCTGGAACTGGCTGACGTAAGAGACTAGTGACAGAGAGGGGGTAAGTTTTACGCGCGATCTGGCTGCACTGTCAGTAGGTTTGTTTTTTCTCGATGAACTTCCGAGAACTCCATGCACTAGTTCAAGAAGTGTAGACAAGCCGATTTGAACGCCCCGCCTAAATAAGATAGATGTCGCCTAACGCGACGGATGTAGAGGGCGCCACGCGCGGATGAGGCTGCGGAGGACGCCATAGCTCAATAAACTTAGCCGGCGACTATTGAAATATCGAAGTTTTTTCTATGCCAATCGATTGTTAGTCGTTTGTTAGTATTTGTTAGACGAAATCTAGCGTTTGTTAGACTTTATTTATTGACTAATACGAAAAACAAATTTCATGTCAAAGTTAGCCGCACCAAAATGATTTTTAATGATTTCGAACTTTTCTTCATAACCAATCGTTTGTTAGTCGTTTGTTAGTGTTTGTTAGTCGATTTACATCGTTTGTTAGAGCTTTATTTTCATTAAATCGTTAAAAAACTTTTTGGTCCCAGAGCGCGCTGCAAGCCACATGCAGACGGCAGCGCCGCCGCGACGGCCGGGCACCGTTTTACCGATGTACCTTCTCAATTTCAGCAAAATGCCGATTCTTCTCATCCCAATCGATTGTTAGTCCATTGTTTGTGATTGTTAGTCAATTTTCATCGTTTGTTAGAGCTGCATTTTTATTCAATCATTGAAAACCTTTCGGCCAACAGCACGCTAGAACCCGCGTGAAGTTGGCACGCATTGACGCGATGGCCTGGCACGACTTTGTCCATTGAATAAACATGCCGCTCTAACAAACGATGAACTGTACTTTCACACTACAGCATCCGGCTCGAAGGACCATGAAAAATGTACCGTTCACACCGCGAAATAAGAATTTCTATTCGGGGTTGTAAGGCCCGAACCGCGAGAGAAAGCGACGATGTGGTGTTAGGTACGTTCCAGTGGAAATTGATCGAATGGAACTGTTTCCGGTTTGTAATACGGTTTTATTTTATTGGTATTTGTACACTGTTTGCACTACTAATATTAATGTTAGAACGTTCTCGGTGAACGTGGATATACGAAAAAACGATATAAGTTCTCGGCGAACTTTACGTATCTGACCTATGTTCTCGGCGAACGCTAGATTCAGACTTTTCGCTCTCGGCGAACGATGAATAGGAACTGTGTTCTCGGCGAACCGGGAATTCAGGTGTGCGTTCTCGGTGAACGACGAATGCGAACTGATGTTTTCAAGAATTAAAGAAGACATCGAAAAACGAAAATTTGAGGAAACCCCAAACTCGCATCGCTCCTTACGATGGAAGGGATGAAAATATTGGCCAAACGTGCATTTGCATTGGTTGTGTTTTTTCTTGTATGAAGGGTCAATCCTTTTGATTGGTGAGGATTGGTTTTCCTAGCAGTTTCACGCGATACGATCCTTTTTTGGCGCGAGAACTGCGGGAAAACCCTTACGGTTGATGTCCAATAAAACATTTCGTCGCCAGACTAAGAATTTTTACAGTAATAAAATATCTGGCCGCCAGAATCAGAAATTTGCTACAATCAAAGAACCCTTGGAAATACTCGTTGGCCCTTTTTTACAACGTCCTTTACTTTTATATGCACGGTCGGAAAATCTATTCAGTATTTTAAAACTACGTATAAAGATATAATAATTAAACTGAAGGAATAGTAATGCTATATACAGTTTAGCGTTCCGGCGCGCATAGCGACACGGAACAGCCAGAGAGAGAGAGAGAGAGAGACAGAGACAGAGATACAGAGAGAGAGATTGATTGATTGATTGACTGTTTATTATGCCAAGGGCACAAGGCCCGAATGGCAATAGAACAAAGCTGTACATAACACGCAGTAAGGTACATATCATAGGCTTCGTGCAGCGTGTAGCGCATAGAAAATGCGGAGTGTGAAAGCATAGTATGTATACAGCATAGTACTAAGTATAGAAATGTATGAAATGTATGTGCATGTATGTATAGAAAATATAATTGGTGACAAATTAACTAAATATACCATATAAGTAAATACTCCAGGAGATGGCTCAGGTCATCCATTTTCGTACTTCTGGGAGATAGCTGAACTCGTCGCTCATAAAGATTCCAGGAAATTGGTCTTGAAGGTATAGGAAGGCAAATAAAAGCGGTAGGAAACTGTCGAAAAATAACGAGCGTAAAACCGAAGATATTCTTTATTTTTCCAAAGAGATGTATGATTGCACGCATTAGAATATCGATCGACTCTCTTTCAGTGCCAGGAGACTAACTAACTCTCGTCTCTCGCGCTACCCGTCGACCGTTGCGCGTCCTCTTTGTTCGCACGATTCGAGGAGGCGGAGAGAGAGAGGGTAGTGGCGGTGCTCCGCATGAGACGACCGGCTACTTCCCGCCAAGTACGTCTTAGCACCTACAAAGGCATCCGTGGACTGTAGCGCTCGTATCTCCTCAGACAGCGTGGACCATATATCAATACCAACGACCAGAAACGAACACTTCATGGTCTCAGTTCTGCACGTGGGGGCGATGGAGCTAGGCACTGCCGATCGTAATGAACGTCGAGAGCTCACAAGAAGTTCGCGCAGCGATTCGTAGAGGTACCGCGGTTTACAAGATTTCAGGGTGCGATGCACCAATAGACCCACGAAGTAACGTCTACGTTGGGCACCCGTTCATTAAAACCAGCGCATAGTCGAGGTGGGGTATGATTAATGCGTTGACCAGAAGCTGCTTCACTCTTCGCGGTAGGCGACTTCCTCGGAATTTCAGGCGGTGAAGGGCGCAGTTTACGCGAGTAGAAGTCAGCGACACCTTGCTATTCCATCGTAGGTCGGGACATAGTGTGGCACCGAGATATCGCAAGGAGTTGGAGAACGGTATAGTAGTTCCTCTTAATACCACCGGTGTCAATGTGCAAAGGGCTATACGTACCAAGTTCGTGTTAGATCCAAACATTATGCACTTTGTCTTACAATTAGTGCTATTCAGTTGGAGGCCATGTTGGTCTGCCCAAGCGGCTACCGCTTTAATATCCTCGTTCAAGTGATGGATAGCGTCATCGACGTGGGCTGGCGGACACTGTATGTACGCTATAAAGTCGTCAGCGAAAAGTTTGGCACTACAGTGACGAAGAGCGCTGGGGAGGGTGTTTATCTCCACCAGAAAGCAAATGGGACCCGTGGTCGACCCCTGAGGTACACCCGACGTGACCGGAAGGTAAGATGGAGGGTTTCCAGGGACAAGTATAGCCTGAGAGTGACTTGACAAGTACGAGCGAAACCATCTCAGGACGTCGACACCGGCTCCCAACCTCCTCAGCTTCGTGAGGAACGACGCGTGGTTCATCGAGTCGAATGCTCTCAGGAAGTCAAACCTTATCGTGACACACCCATGTTCAACTCCTTTCCGTATGGTATCTGTGATCAGGATTAGTACCGACTGGATACCGTGGCCTGCGCGGAAACCCGATTGCATAGGACGCAGCAAAGCATTTCTCTCGAGATGATTGGTAAGTCGCCTGGCGATGATCGTGTCAAATATCTTTGCTACGTAGCAGAGATTAGCGATAGGCCGTTGTCAGCAAAGGTGGGCGCAGACCCGGGATCTCGTTTAGGGGAAGTGAGGACACGGAAAAAACACAGTGAACAAGGTGCACTTGTGAACAAAATAAAGATGAAGAGACCGGAAGGTTAACGATAAAAATAACAACATTTACTATAACTACTGTACAAAATTATGATGTTCCGGCGTGCGAGCCAATTAATGGCGGCAGCGTAACGCTCGCGACCGCGTGGCCGTTAAGAAAAGTCCGTGTACAAAGCAGTTGTCGTTATAGGAGAGTACAGATAGAATTTTGCTAAGATCAATTAGAATAAGTCAAGGGATAGCCGGTTCGGAAAGGGTCCACAGAATCACGCAGTATTAATCCAATGAATAGCCGAAGTCGAATTAATTTTACTGAGAAAAACTGTTTGAAGCGCGTCGAAGAACGTGGTTTCGGGGAAGCCGTACTCGAAGTGACGATGCCGGAAATCGATCTAGTTGATCGATTGAGAAGTGGGGGGAGATCGCGTTAAACGCGAGTACGGCCGAGTCCACCCGAGAGTCAAAGGCCGAGACCTGCTGACCTCTCGCATGGACTCCCGACACTACGCACGTTCCTGAACATACTCCCCGCCTTCGTCTACTGAGTTGACGAAGAGTCCACCGGAAGAACCGCTAGTTTGGAAGTTGGCCGCTTGAAGGTTGAAGAAGCCGTGCGAAGCGTCGCGACTCGAGTGAGGCCGTCCGATCCGGGATGAAGTTCGATCACTCGAGCCAGTGGCCATCTTGAAGGTGGAAGTCTCTCATCCGTGATGAGCACGAGAGTACCGACTCGAATCTCGTGCGAAGGATGATGCCATTTAGAAAGAGATAGGCTTCGTTGGAGGTATTCCGAAGACCATCGTTGCCAGAAGTGTTAAAGCCTCGCTTGTAGAAGTTGCCACCGTGCAAGCCGTGATTCCTGAAGAGAAGTAAGGGATGGTTCCGGCACGGTGGTTAATGCCTCTCCGATGATGAAGTGACCCGGGGTGAGGGGAGCTACGTCCTCAGGGTCGTCTGACAAAGGACAAAGTGGCCTTGAATTCAGGATGGCCTCCACCTGCGCAAGAAGAGTCGTAAATTCCTCATACGTGAGTGAAGTGTCTCCGATTATCTGGCGAAGGTGGTATTTCGCGGATTTTACAGCCGCCTCCCATTTCCCTCCCATGTGAGGTGCTGCCGGAGGGTTGAAGGACCACTTAGTCCCAAGGTTGGTCAGAGAGATGATTGTAGAGTTCATCTCCGCTGAGCCAACCTTGAATAGCTCTCGAAGTGCCACATCTGCCCCGATGAAGTTCGTCCCACAGTCACTGTAGAGGGTGTGGCAGATGCCTCGTCTGGCCGAAAACCGCCGATATGCTGCAATGAAGGCGTCCGAAGTGCAATCCGTGACGAGTTCCAGGTGGACCGCTGATGTTGAAAAGCAGACGAAAACTGCGAGGTAAGCCTTGTAAGTTTTCGCGCGTCGTCCCCGCCACGTCTTGATGATGAAGGGTCCAGCGTAGTCAAGACCTGAGTGGAAGAAGGGTCTCGAAGGAGTGACGCGTGCGGGTGGAAGTTGACCCATTAATTGTTGTTCCTGAAGTCCGCGGTGCCTCGCACACGTCGTGCAGCGAAGAATGAACGATCGTACTGATGCTCGACCTTGTGATGGAAAATCACCGTTTCACTAAATCTGGCTGACGGTGTAAACTCGCACGCTCAACCGCGAGTCGAATATGATAGCGCTGCTGTGTCAGT
This sequence comes from Netelia melanura, assembly GCA_964007305.1. Taxonomy (NCBI): domain Eukaryota; kingdom Metazoa; phylum Arthropoda; class Insecta; order Hymenoptera; family Ichneumonidae; genus Netelia; species Netelia melanura. The sequence goes on along the minus strand of OZ023256.1, from coordinate 23,649,807 downwards.
CGCTAATTTAGATCCGAGCTCTATCGCTTCATTTTACTCACCTGAGAACAGTGAGAACTCTCTCTGTTCTCACGGCAGAAAGACACCTTAAGCCTACGGAAGGAGAAATGATAAGGAGGAGCATGTCACCCTCGTCATGAGCTGCAGCGGACAGTAGAGTTAGTTAAGTAAATTCATTGGACGTGGACACAGCTCGATACAGCTTCCCGCCAATTAATAGGTTCCCGCAAATATAAACTCGACGTAACCGTCCTTTTTGTATTATTCCGAAAGAGCTTATGCTCATACTGTAATCATTGTGCTACGACGATCATCCTTTCAAAAATATATTCAATAATTATTTAGTGTAATTATTTTATTGATTATTCAATCGAAGTCCCCATCGACATCCTCTTTCATCGCGCAACAACACCATCTCCTTAGAAGTATCAGTAGGAAGTACTTCACCATATCTTCGAAGATACAGCTCTCATCGAACAGTAGCAAATACTAAATATCGTGCCTACGAGAAGATCCTAGACAACGAGGCGATCCTGACCAGCTACTAAGGTAATACTACATCCGCTCGCCGATTTTCCACGTAACAACCTCCTGGTATCCAATACGAGCATCGAAGGAAGGCAAGCGTGGCTTGCGTGCCTCCATGAAGGGTACGGAAGTGTGCATCCGAGATGACTAAGGATGTAAGCCGAGAAGTTCGAGGCAAGATCGGTGGATGTTTCGCCTCTGGTTGAAGAAGTGAATGCTTCAGCCGTCCTCCGACGCAAAGGGTCCCTTGATTGTCGATGAAGGGTGTGAGGGCGGTTAAAGGGTTCCTCGTTGGAAGTGTTGATCCGGCTGCAAGAAGTCTCAGCTCCGTGGCGAAGTACGCTTGCTGAAGATGTCGAATCCAGAAGGATTTCGCTTCGTCTAAGTCTCCCGGTGTTAATGGGAAAGTCAACGATGAGTGTGGAAGTCGTCTGAAGCAGGCTATCGCTCGTTGGCACACAGCTGTGACCCTGAGCAATCGCGTTAAGTAGGAATATCTCTCGAGGAGACCCCACACTGGTGGGTCGCGCTCCGAGGTGGCGATGAAGGCGATCCCAGGGCGTTGCTCAAGGTCGCTCTCTGACGGAGGGTCCGTAGAAGAGGCTGGCCATGACTGAGAAGGAAGTCGAAGCCACGATGGACCGTGCCACCATAGAAGGTGCTTGGATAGCTGTCGGGGTGTAAGCCCGCGTGAAGCACAATCCGCTGGGTTTTCCTTGCCTGCAATGAACCGCCATCTTGCAAGCGAAGTGAGCTCTTGTATGGACGTTACCCGGTTCCGTACGAAGTCCTTCCATTTGGCGGGATGTGAAGTAATCCATGTCAATGCCACTGAAGAATCTGTCCAGAGAAAGATCGGAGCGTCTCCGAGGTCGAGCGTTCTCTGAACATACACCAGAAGCCGCGCCAGAAGAAGAGCAGCATTCAATTCCAGTCGGGGAATTGACAGTCGTTTCAATGGTGCGACTCGCGTTTTTGAAGAAATTAACGTGACTGTGGTGGAGCCGTCTGGAGAAGTTGAACGAAGGTAAACGACTGCTGACATGGCCAATTGTGAAGCGTCCGAAAACCCATGAAGTTCAACTGCGTGTGAAGGTGACAGTTGAAGCCATCTCGGGAGACGAATGAGCGAAAGATCGCTCAGATTATCTCGGAAGCCTTGCCATTTGTTTTGAAGACGAAGTGGGAGTTGGTCGTCCCAGTGAAGTTTCTCCATCCATAGTTCCTGCAAGAAGATTTTTGCTGTGATGATAACTGGTGCGATGAATCCTAAGGGATCGAAGAGTGAAGCGGTCTCTGATAAAATTGTTCTCTTCGTCATCTCAGCATTGAAGGAAGTCTGAATCTGGAACCGGAAGTTGTCCTCGATGGGATTCCAAACGAGGCCAAGAAGTTTTACGGTAGGCTCTTCCGGCTGTATCACGATGGAGTCTGAATGTGAAGTCGAAGAGACGTGTTGAAGGGCCTCCCTGGAATTCGCTGACCATTTTTGAAGTGGAAAGCATCCGCGTTCGCAAATGCCTTGAAGTTGGACTGCGGTGGATTGAAGTTCCTCGATCGTGTCGGCACCGCCGAAGATGTCATCGACATATCTTCCCTTTGTTAAAGGCGAAGCAGTTAGCGGGAAGTCGTATCCCTCGTCCTCGACCAACTGAAGCATGACGCGAATGGCGAGGAAGGGTGCGCAACTGAGACCATAGGTGACAGTGGTCAATTAATAAGGGACGAGTTGATTGTTGCGATCAGTCCACAAGATTTGCTGATGCGGCCAATCGTCAGGGTGCACCGCAATCTGACGGAACATTTTCGCAATATCTGTTGCGAAGACGAAGCGATGCCGGCGGATCCATAACATCACGTCTGAAGTATCTTGCTGAAGTTTGGCTCCGGTATGAAGAAGTTCGTTGAGAGAAGTTCCATTTGAAGTCTTGAACGATCCGTTGAAGACAACACGAAGCTTGGTGGACGTGCTCTGAGCACGGAAGACGCCATGATGTGGAAGAAAATATTGAAGTGTTGAAGAGTCCATGGTCGGCGCACGAATCATGTGGGAGAGCGCTTCATATTCTTGAAGGAAACCAGAATACAGGTCACGATACATCTCGTTCGAGGCTAACCGCCGTTGAAGCTGTAAAAGACATCGTTTGGCTCCGTGGTACGAATCGCCAAGTAACGAAGGTGTCGCACGATGTATCGTCCTGAAGCGTCTCTCGTGTGCGTCTCTCGGAAGTGTTGCTCACAAGAGGCCTCATCCGGGTCGGGTGTAGCGGCCGAGTCCGGAAAAATTTCCTCTTGCTCCCAAAACTTCGCAAGCAACGAAGTGACCTCCTCCTCTGTTGAAGAGTGCTGAATACGAACCGGGTTTGAAGTCGAAGTGTCAACCGGGCCGAGTACGATCCATCCCAACTTGGTTCGCTGAGCGATTGGCTCAGAAGGTCGTCCCTTAACAATGTCGGACTCTACAAGGAGGCCGTAAGCGTCTGCTCCAAGGATGAAGTCGACGGGTCCCGGCTTCAGAAAGTCGGGATCTGCCAGAAGTAGACCTTGAAGGTGTTGCCATTGTTTGGAGGAAGTGAAGGATGACAGCGTTGAGGTAAGAACGGTCATTACATAAGCAGTGACCGGAATGACTGACGATGGATCGTGTATGGACGTGAGTTCGACCGTAGTCGCTCCCCGCGTCCTACCCGCTCGTTGACTGCCGATGCCCAAAATGTTGATCGATGCGGCTATACGATTTAATCGCAGAAGTTGAACTATGCGCTCGGATACGAACGATAGTTCGGCACCTGGATCGACAAGAAGTCTGATCCGATGTGAAGCGCCAGAAGGTGCCGAAATAATTGCTTGGCTTGTCGCCAGTAAAACTGAAGGTCTTACCTCATCGATGGTTGAAGAGACCTTACTGTTGCTGGAATGAAGTGCACCCTTGGAAGTGTCGAAGTGACTAGAAATGTCCGATGGGAAGAAGTTCGCCGGTGAAGTGACTGTACTTGAAGTGACGTCGCATTGTTGACTGCTGAGGAGTCAAGCCTTCGGCTCTGTTGGCGACGATGAAGCCTGCGGTCCGGACGTTGAAGGTTGAGGAGCTGATGTTGAAGTGCTCGCAGGTGTTGGCAGGTGTATCAGGGAGTGATGTTTCCCGCTACACTCAACGCATCGGCTCGACACTCGGCAATTGATTGCCGAATGCGGTCCGAGGCAGTTGTAGCAAAGCCTCCTTTGCTCTACGATGGTACGTCTCTCCTTCGGCGTCTTTCTCTTGAAGAGCTCGCAGCGAGCGATGAAGTGAGTACCGAGGCAGTAATGACAGTTGGAAGTGGCCGGTCCCATCGGACGAAGAGGTTGCGTTGAAGCGATCGCCTGGGCAGTGTCCACGATCCATGAACTGTCGTCAGTCGGGTCGATGGGAGTGAAGGCTGGCATGGCCCTGGCGGTTGGTGGTGGCCGTGCCGATCGAACTGGTGTTGGATTGACTCTCGAGCCTCCGGTGGAAGGCCAGAGCCGGGAATCGTCCTCGCAAACTTCCATCGCTCTTAAACGGGTGGCGAGGAACTCCCGAAGTTGGTCGTACGATGGCGGGCAAGTGGACGATCCCAGGCTCAGCTCCCACTTTTCTCGAAGGTAAGTGTCGAGCCGAGACACGACGAAGTGCGTCAAGAAAATTTGCTCTCGATCCACCGGAACATCCAGGGCTCTTAAGGCATGGAGGATCTCGTCGGTATTATGTAGAAGCGCACTTAAGGATTTCGCCGATCGAGGAGTCACAATTGGCGTACCGTAGAAGCGGTCCAAGTGTGAAGCGACAAGGAGTCGTTTATTCTCGAAGCGTCCGACGAGGAGGTCCCATGCAGAAATGAATGCATCTGACGAGACCGGAAGATTGGCGATGAGTTGAGCAGCTTCTCCCGTCAGAGAAAGTCGAAGGTAATACATCTTCTCCACAGAGGTTATGTCCGGATTTTGTCCCACCAGGGAGACAAACAGGTCTCTGAAGGATCGCCATAGTTTGAAGGTACCGTCAAACGTGGGAAGTTGGATCTTCGGAAGTGCTGCTCGCGTGTTCGAAGTGCCCGGAATTGCAGAAATATCGGCTAAGTTGGCTCCGGTTGGTTCTGCATGATCGAAGTGCTCCTTGATGCTGAGGAGGTTGGCCTTGGCTTCTTCATACGCGTTCTGACACTGGGCTTCGACCGCTTCCTTAAAGTATGCCGTCTCTGCCAAGTTCTCGCAATTCATTTCCAGAAGCGCCTCGTGTTCTCGCTGGAAGCGTTGCCAATTGGTTTCGAGCAGCTCCAGCCGGGTGACGGCGAGCGTTCTGGAAGTGTTGAGGGTAGTCGCCGCTTTGGTCTTGACGGTAATCTCCGAAATGCAATGCATTGTGCTGGTCAGTCCGGCAATCCGACGCTCCATTTTGGCCGCGTTGCTAGTCATGATGGTGGCAATGAAGAGGTTCTGGAAGAGCACGAACAAGTGCACAGTTGAAGAGACCGAAGAGAAAGAAGAGTCCGAAGTGACTGACGCACGCGCACGAAGTAAGCAATTCAAGTCGCCCACAAGGTCGAAATCGTCGAAGCGTCCTTGCCGAAGAGTCACCGGCTTACAATTCGCATAAGTCACACGTGAAACCGTCGGCAGTCACTCACGGGTGCGAGAGAGAACGAGAACGTTCTCGTAGTGTTCGACGCACTGCCACACGAAGTCGAAGCGAAGAGACGAGATCGCGCACTCACACGAGGTGGCCGTTGAGCGGGTACTTCGCGCTTAACCACAATGCTAAACGAACCGTCTATTTCGCGCACTAACACGCGTCGAAGCGTTCGTAAAGGTCCCTCGCACACAACCACACGTCGAAGTGTCGGTGATGTAGACGGAAACCCGTCTAAGGAGCGAGTGTGAGAGAGCGCGAGACAGCGAAGCACTACCGAGGTACGAAGATCCGCACAAGGCGTACGACGCGAAGATAGGCCTTGCACGAGTGCGAGAGAGCGCGATAGAACGAAGCACTGCCGAGGTACGAAGAGCCGCACAAAACGGACGACGCGAAGATAGGCCTTACGCGAGTGCGAGAGAGCGCGAGGTACGAAGACCGGCACAAAGCGGAGACGACGATAACCGTCTCGCGGCACTTTCTTTGTCCGTTACCTTATGGAAAATTCACGAAATAATTGCACTAATTGTTCACCGTTGTGTTTTCACTGTTTTCACTTCACAGGCGATCCGGCTCGACGGACCATTAAATGTCTGCAAAGGTGGGCGCAGACCCGGGATCTCGTTTAGGGGAAGTGAGGACACGGAAAAAACACAGTGAACAAGGTGCACTTGTGAACAAAATAAAGATGAAGAGACCGGAAGGTTAACGATAAAAATAACAACATTTATTATAACTACTGTACAAAATTATGATGTTCCGGCGTGCGAGCCAATTAATGGCGGCAGCGTAACGCTCGCGACTGCGTGGCCGTTAAGAAAAGTCCGTGTACAAACCAGTTGTCGTTATAGGAGAGTACAGATAGAATTTTGCTAAGATCAATTAGAATAAGTCAAGGGATAGCCGGTTCGTAATGGGTCCACAGAATCACGCAGTATTAATCCAATGAATAGCCGAAGTCGAATTAATTTTACTGAGAAAAACTGTTTGAAGCGCGTCGAAGAACGTGGTTTCGGGGAAGCCGTACTCGAAGTGACGATGCCGGAAATCGATCTAGTTGATCGATTGAGAAGTGGGGGGAGATCGCGTTAAACGCGAGTACGGCCGAGTCCACCCGAGAGTCAAAGGCCGAGACCTGCTGACCTCTCGCATGGACTCCCGACACTACGCACGTTCCTGAACAGCCGTGTATCAGATGGTTGTAGTGGCTTGTCAATCTTCTTGAGAGGTATGATTAGCGATCTTTTCCACCGCGAAGGATAAATGCCAGTCAATAAGGAGCAGTTAAAGATGCAGAGCAAAAATGGCTTCAGCGACGACAATAAAGGCGCAAAATAGGCCAAAGATAGCCCATCAGGGCTGTGTCCCTTTGATTTGCGTAGGCACTTGGCAACAGCCGCATCAACCTCTGGCATCGTAATGGGATCTGCAGCGAAGTCGATGTATGTCTCAGAAAGAGTCTCGGTAATTGAGTCAAGCTACTCGGCGAAGCACACGGGGTGAGCACTCGCTACTGTCGTATAATACGCGTTTAATTCTGCGGCTGAGAATGTGTCCAACTGAGACGAGCGTCTGGGGTTTACAAAACTCTGGCGAGCGAGGAATTGCCATAGCTTGGCGGTATCAGTAAAACCTTCTACGGCTGTAGTAAGGTATGCCTCTCGCGCCGTGCGAAGGCGACACTTGGCCTCGCACCTAGATTGCCGATAGTCAGCTAATACAAGCAAATCATCCAAGGAGCTGCCGGTCTAGTCACTGGTCTATCTTTGAGGGGTGCGTAGGTATCGAGGACGTTAGTGACAATTCTCTCCATGCAGGTGACCAGTATGTCCGGGCTTGTCTCATCCTCGGGAAGGGCAGCAAGTTGATCGCAGACATCCCTGTTTGCTAGCTCTGCATTGCACTTTCGAATGTCCCTGTATTGTATGATCTTTGGCATAAACTTAGGTGCTACGATACTGAGCTTAGCACACAACGCAAGATGGCCGGCGGCAAACGGTGATTTTGACTTTGTATGGTCCACAAGTTTGGCTGCATCATCAATGAGTATAGCGTCAAGCCACGTTTCGGAGTGAGCGGTAAGGTGCGTAGCCCCGTGTGGCACCAAATACAGAGAGTTTTCCGTAATGAACTTATGCAGGAAGTTCGCGTGAGGTTTGCCTTTAAATAGATCGTTGTTTAAGTCTCCAAAGTAAATGACGTTAGCGTAATTAACACCTAGCAGGTCTATCTGCGTGAAAAATTCCACTGGAGCGGGACTATTAGGCCACCGATAAACAACTGCCACAAGGACTTTTACTCCAGAACTGGTGGAAATCTCTAGACATAGGTACTCAACATCGTCAATTTCGGTTCCTTCCGCGCAGCGTAAATATTTGGCCTTAACATCTTCGCCGACATATATGACCACGCCACCTCGCAGGGCGTAGTGAGATCCACCCGGACGGAATATAGATCGGTCCTTTCCAAACAAGGAATAACCAGGAATACTCGCAGTTGTTGAGCAGACTTCAGGGGTGCGCCAGGTCTCGCTGACCGCCAGGATGTGAAGATTATCACGGCTGGTGAGATGCGTAGCAGCCTCAAGGTGACTCCGAATGGAATTGGCATTAATGTATGCTGTTCTAAGGATCTCTTTACCGCTCTTAGGCGGTGAAGCGGTTGGCCGTCAGATAAGGCGCGCTACGTCGGCTTCACAGGATATCATTACCGGTGTATCGTCGTCATTAGTTTTGGCTTGGATGACATCTGATCTGACCCACGCTTTCCCTCGTTGCAGATCGCCTATTTTCTTGTGTGTTAGCTTAAGAAGCTTCAGAGTAGTGGAGTGCAAAAATTCATTGACATTGATGTCGTTGTGATGGAAGCCATCCGGGATGGTGGTGAAGTCGGAAAGCCTCAGCCTTCTGGCCACACGTTTGGCGTCAACCATGGCATCGCGAACTTGCGTTGAGGACATGTCAACAAGCAATGACTGCCGAGCAACCGATGACGTGGATAGCTGTGATCCAACCGCTCTGGCAGCATTGGCAGCAGTCCTAGTGAAGACACGTACCTTAATGACACGCGCGACCAAGTGTGGAACATTCAGCCTCCCGAATAGGCTGCCGATCAACTACTGATGTTCGTCGCTGCTGACTTCAGGTATACCGGTTATAATTAGATCCGCATTAGGAGGAATAGCCGTAGAAGACGGCAACGCAGAGGAAGCCCTTAGCACGCCTACGGCCGTATTGAGATCAGCAACATTTGCCTGAAGATTGGCTATTTCTTCAGAATGTCCTAAGACGGTGGTGTTCATGGCTGCTAGACCCTTCGACAGGGTATCTACTGTATTTTGTAGTGCATCCTGCTTCGTGAGAACCTGGGTTACTAGCGCATTCGTCTGAGCGAACTGTGTCATTAGCGCGCTAAAATTGTCCTCCGTAGACGAGATCCAGCTCATAGCATCCTGTGGTTGAGTAATTGACAGATCTACCGATGTTGCCTCTGGCTGCGACGGTGTGTCAAAAGTAGCGAAGTTGAATCGTTGCATGACTGAGTTGCACGTAGGAGGTGCAGAGTGCGACGGGTCAATGGTAGATAAGTTGTCTCCAACGTCGCGAAGCTTAAATTGTTGGCGGCAGCACTGTGGCGCAGTCGTAGAAGTCGCTTGAAAGCGAGCACACCTCGGGTGGTATACCCTGTTACAACCCGGGCAAGTAACGCTAGTCTTGGCTACTGATTTTAGGCACTTGTTACAGTATAGGGTCGCGACTGATATATGTTAATATAAATATAAATATTGAAATAAATGATAAAGTGTTTCATGTACGGTAGCATTAAAACATTTGAATATTGGCGCCACCGACTATGTCGATTAGCATGAGCAATAATCGATATCTCGCACTCGCACGTGTTTCGCTCTCTGGTGTGATCACCACATTGTAATAGAATTATCTTATACCAATAAATACCTTTTGCATCATACCGCGTTTCTCTGAAAATATCCTACCCACAACAGGTTATGGGCCCAGACAACGTGTCGCGAAAAGTATTTTTGGTGATAGAGAGTTTGTTCAAGTGAAAACTCCGAACTGAACAATCGCTTCTTTTTGAGGTTAAGCCGGCCAAGTGCAAAAGTTAAATAACCAAAAAAATGGAATCCGAGGTGATGAAAATCACGAAGTTAAAGAGTGCGGAGAACTGGGGACAATGGAAATTTCAAGTGTCGGTGATACTGAGGGACAAAAATGCCTTTGGGGTAGTGAACGGTGATCTTGTCAGGCCCGTGCTAGCCCAGGAACCTACGGAAGCGCAGCGCCGAGCGTTTGACGTATGGTCAAAGGCAGATAATACCGCTCAAAAGATTATTGCTACAAGTGTGGCAGACTCTCAAATAGTGTACATTATGAACTGCAGTTGTGCGAAGGATATGTGGGATGCGCTACATATTCTTTATGAGCAAAGGTCTGAGACGAGCATACACATGCTCCAACAAAAGTGGTACCAGCAAACGAAGGAACCGAAGGACAGCATGGCATCTCATATTGCAAAACTGAAGGATTTGGCGCATCGCCTGCAAGCCTTGGGTGAGCCAATAGCAGATTCAATGGTCATTACTAAAATTTTGATGACGTTACCAGCAGACTATAATCATTTTATCACGGCATGGGAATCCTCTCCACGAGTGGAACGTAAGTTGTCGAATCTGGTCGAGAGACTCCTTGCAGAGGAGGCAAGGTTTTCAACCCAACAACAGGATTTAACGGAGGCTCTGGCCGCGATGAAGATGACATCGAAGAAGAAAGGACGGAACAAGAAAGGGAAAAAGATTTCTAAACCGTCTCAGGAAGCAGACTCTTCGGAGAAAGATGACGAAGATGTTTGTTTCAAATGCAGGAAACCAGGACATTGAGCACATGGCTGTCGGGCAGCGAAGGTAGAAGTTTCGAGCCGTGACAGCAAGCCTAAAGGTCAGGCATTGATAGTGCAGACAGCACTATGTCTGGGTAACCCGCAGAATAGCAAATAAGTTTGGTATGTAGATTCAGGTGCTACGCACCACATGTCAAACAATAAGGGGTGGTTTATAAATTTCAAATATTTTGATAAACCGCAACCTGTGAATATTGGAAAAAAAGGTGAATCGGTGGAAGCCTTGGGCAAAGGAGACATAAATGTTCTAGCCTACGATGGAAGTCAATGGGCAGAGAAATATTTATCACAAGTTCTATTTGTACCTAACCTGAGATACAACCTATTTTCAGCCGGAACGGCATTGGACAAAGGTTTGCTCCAAATTTCAACAGCCAAGGGTTGTCGTTTTGAAATGAACGGGACTACAGTTGCAGTGGGAATAAGGAGAAACAAGCTGTGCGAGATGCAGTTCCAAGTACTCGAACCAAAGAATGAGGAACCGGAAGCAAACGCAGCAGTCAAGGATACTCTTCAATCCTGGCACGAGAAACTCCCGCTCCAGAACACTGTCTACGTGAAGCAGTACCTTAAAACACAAGGAATCCAGGTAGATGATCAGGAAGAATTTTTTTGCGAAGGATGTGTTTATGGTAAGTCGCACAGACAACCATTCCCAAAACGCAAGCCTGACGACTGCAAGTCGCAAGTTCCTGGGGAGCTTATACATTCCGATTTGTGTGGCCCATTCCAAGAGGAATTCATAAATGGATCTCGTTATTTTTTGTTATTCAAGGATGACTATTCTCGCTACAGAACCGTCTTCTTCCTCAAATCAAAGAGTGAGACTGTAAAGCGGATCAGGGATTTCATTGCCATGACAAGAAACCATGTCGGAAGGAATATAAGAACCCTACGCACAGATAATGGCTTGGTATTCGTGAATAAGGAAGTCAACGACGTGCTGAAAAAATCTGGAATACAGCATCAAAGGACCGTAACCTATACTCCGGAGCAAAATGGTGTTGCCGAAAGAGAAAATCGCACACTAGTTGAAGCTATGAGGACCATGATACACGCTAAAACTTTACCGTTAAGCCTGTGGGCCGAGAGCATCAACACGGCGGCTTACGTCATCAATCGTACACGGTCAAGTCCTAAGACACCGTACGAGCAATGGTTTGGCAAAGCGGCAAAGGTGAGTCAACTTTTTCCTTCTGGAACGACCGCTTATGCACACATTCCCAAAGAGAAGCGAACAAAACTTGACAAAAAGGCTGAAAAAGGATACCTTGTGGGATATAGTGAAAACGTCAAGGGATTCAGAATTTGGTTCCCTGAGAACGACAGGGTAGATATAAAAAGAGATGTGATTTTCAGAAACGGGGATCACTACTCCGAAGAATCTTCCAAAATTCAAGAGAACGAAGGAACACAGTCTCACAAGTTCATAGAAGAACCTGCGGTTGAGTCACAAGAAAATCTACCAGAAGAGGTTGAACCACAGGAAAATCAACCGGAAGAACTTGAGTCACAGATTCCTGAAGGATCAGGAGAGTCATCTGATGCAGAAGAATCGGACAGTGGAGATGAGTGGAATTCAGCAGGCAACTCCGAAGATCAACAGGAAGACGAAGAAATGAGACTCCAACCAAGAAGAGTCCTACGAGACAGAGACAGAATCAGAAGGCCAATCAGATACGACAATGGAGTTGATCCGGATATGGTTCTTCTGGCAGAGAGTGACGAACCTAAAAGTTACCACGAGGCAATGACAAGTTCATACGCAGCTCAATGGAAACAAGCAATGGATGAGGAAATAGAGTCACTAAAGAAAAACAATACGTGGATTACTGTACGCTGTCAAGAAGCACGAGAGCCAATCGAGAACCGTTGGATATACAAACTCAAGAGAAAATCCGACGGCAGCATCGATAGATTTAAAGCCAGACTTGTGGCAAAAGGTTATTCAGAGAGGAAAGGAATTGATTACCATGAGACGTTCAGTCCAGTAGTAAAGTTCGATTCCATTCGAATTATATTAGCCCTGGCAGCATCGCTGAATTTGACTCTACAACAATTTGATATAAAAACAGCGTTTCTCAACGGAAGACTATCGGAAACAATCTACATGCAGCAACCGGAGGGTTATGAAAATGGGACGAGAAAAATTTGCAAGCTAGAGCGAAGTTTGTACGGCTTAAAACAAGCCTCAAGGTGCTGGCACGAGCGATTCATCGATTTTCTGACGAAATTCAACCAGAATGATCAACAAGAAAACAGGCTGATCTTGGCGATCTATATTGACGATGGATTGATAGCAGCATCAAACCAGGCAACCGCGGGCGAGTTGCTAACCCAATTGAACAAGGAGTTCGAGGTAACCAAAGGAAATTTGAGCCTGTTTCTGGGTTTCCAGATGGAACGGAGCGCAGACGGCTCTATTTTTCTGCACCAATCTGGTTATGCTAAGAAGGTACTGGAGAGATTCAACATGGCTGACGCAAACCCAGTGGCCATCCCCATGGACAAACATCAGGAGATAAGCGTCTTGGTGCACGGCAAGCTGAAATCTGAAGGAGTACGAGCACCGTACCGAGAAGCCGTCGGATCCTTAATGTATCTAGCCATCGGCACAAGGCCTGATATTGCGTTTGCGTTAAGTACAGTGAGCAAATACCTAGAATCACCTGATCGAATACATTGGAATGCTGTGAAAAGAGTTTTAAAGTATTTAAAAGGTACCGTAGACTTTGGACTAGTTTTTAAAACAGGTAAAAATATCGATCTGCTAGCTTTCAGTGATGCGGACTACGCAGGGGATACAGAGACCCGCAAATCTACCTCAGGTTATATTTTCAAACTAGGAGAAAGTACTATTTCATGGTGCTCACAGAAACAAAAGGTGGTTGCATTATCAACCACGGAGTCAGAATTTATAGCAGCAGCACAAGCTATAAAAGAGCTAATTTGGTTACATCGATTAGTAAACGAGATTACTAAAAACCAGATTGTAAAACTGCGATTACTTCTCGATAATCAGAGTGCAATTAGGCTATTGAAAAACCCCGAGTTTCATAAACGCGCCAAACATATTGATATACGATATCACTTTGCGCGTCAGAAAATTCAAGAAGGTATTTTTCAGTTAGAATATATCCCGACCAAAGAGCAACAGGCGGATATATTTACAAAACCATTATTAAGAGAACAGTTTTGCTATATTCGCAACTTGTTAAATATCAAGTCAAAGATATAATCCAAGATTAAGAGTAAGAAAAAGGCTGTATTCGAAGAAAGAAACCAAAGAGTCCATGAAAAGTGGGAGTATTGAAATAAATGATAAAGTGTTTCATGTACGGTAGCATGAAAACATTTGAATATTGGCGCCACCGACTACGTCGATTAGCATGAGCGATAATCGATGTCTCGCACTCGCGCGTTTTTCGCTCTCTGGTGTGATCACCACATTGTAATAGAATTATCTTATACCAATAAATACCTTTTGCATCATACCGCGTTTCTCTGAAAATATCCTACCCACAACAATAAATAACGATTGACAGACACAGAAATAAATAAGTAATGTATATGCATAAAATAAATAAATAAATAGGAGAAGTAAAATAACATCGCTGTTGGGCGGTGTTGTAATATCTAAATAGATGGGCTACCAGAAAAAGAAGAAATAAATAAATAAAATAGCAGTGAAGTAGTTAAAGTAAGAACAACGATAAATTAAAATGGCCACACAGTTAATCTAAGAAACAGATGACATCACGTCGCAATCCGCCAAAAATGAGTAAAAGTAAATAGATCAAAATAAAATTAAAATAAATAAAGTCGGAAATAAAATAGATAAAATTAAATAGCTGAATAAATGACTGGAGTAAGTAAAATAGAATAAAATAAAGTCATTACGTAACATAAATAAGATAGAATAGACGAATAAATAAATAGAACAAGTAAAATAAAGAATAAGTAAACAAGTAAAAATGAATGAGTAAAAGTAAATAGATCAAAATAAAATAAAATAAACAAATAAAAAAAAAATTTTTTAATGTCAGAAATAAAATAGATAAAATTAAATAACTGAAGAAATGACTTGAGTAAGTAAAATAGTATAAATGAATAAACTCATTAAATAAAATAAAATAAATAGAATAGATGAATAAATAAATAGAAGAGGTAAAATAAGTAAATACAGTTCAACATAAAACAGAGATAAATAAATTAGCAGTCGGGTAATAACGGTTAAGATTTAGAGATTAAAACTACAGTAGAACAGCGTACAAGAACAACGAGATAAAATTATGGAGAAGCTCGAAAGAAATAAGTATAAATAATTAAGCTTTTAACAAGGATAACTAGCATGAAAATAAATAACAAGATCGATCAGTGACTAGACAAATAAATAAGAACGTAAATAAGATAAATACAATGTCGATTAGTAACGAAGGGGTAAAAGTAACAAGTGCAATGAGTTCGTTACGCTTGACAGTCTGGTGCCAAGATAATAGGATCTAGTAGTAACGTCGATAGCTATCATTATCGACACCGGCAAAAGTGAGCAGATTTATCTGCGCGAGAGTTCCACGGTGCGTAACTTCAGGCAGTTGCTTCGTGCGAGTATCGAGCAACAGCTGAATATCTTTGGGGAAGTCACGATAACATGGCGATGACACCGGCACTTTTATCAACGATATAAGGATGTAGAAAATTCCAGTTTTACTGAACGTGCGTTGGGTTTTGCGAGAGATTTTGCACTATTAATAATGGCCACCACACACAGAACTGTTAGTCGGAGTTTTTTTTGAGACCCATACTATCGGCACTTCACCCTTCGTTATTATGTACGGACGCCACTTTTGACACTTCTGACACTGGAGACAGAGAGAGAAAGAGAGAAAGACAGAGAGAGACACAGAGAGAGAGTAAGACAGAAAACGACAGAGATAGATAGATAGATCGATCTTTATTAGCTTTGTTTGCTACATTGCTTTCCTCCTCCTTCTTTGCTGTCCCGGCTGCAGCCGCTTCGCATTGTTCCTATTCTTCCTGTATCGCATTTGCCACGGACGGAGGGAAACTGTCGAAATCCTCCGCCCATACAGGGCGTTTAACATAGTATTTTACAATTATATACTTTATACAATATTTAGAGGCATTTCGCATGAAGTCATCCAGCCTAAAACATAAAAGTTTTTTAATCGTCTTGAAATTTTTATGGTCGATAGTCCTATTGATAGTGAAGCTGCGGCAAAAATTTTAAGGCTCTAGCTCTAATAGTTGCCTAGCAATAGGGGCTCAAATTTGTACCATATTGGCCGTCGTGGCAACATTCCCAGGTTTGTATCTTCCCGAGAAATATAGCGATTTTAAAAAGTCAGGAGTAATTTTTAAAGCATTTTCTGCGTACTTTACGAATATATATTTTTATTTTTAATAAAATTAATAAGTTCATAACAATTTTTTAAGGTTAATGTTAAAAATGACTTTTTCTCAAAGATCGACATCTTCGATTTTTATAAAAAAAATTTATAAAATAGTAGGGTTCTTTCTGAACAAAAAAGTATATAATGCCCAAGATGGGCCGGACCATAGTTTCGGAGACACAGTAGGATTTGCCAGCGAGTGGGCGCTTCACGTAGTGCTCACGTAGAGCTCAAGCCCGAACGTAGCCTGGAGGGTCGCTGCACAACACTACGTGAAGCGCCCGCTCGCTGGTAAATCCTACTGTATCTCCGAAACTAAGGTCCGGCCCATCTTGGACATTATATACTTTTTTGTTCAGAAAGAACCCTACTATTTTATAAATTTTTTTTTATAAAAATCGAAGGGATCGATCTTTGAGAAAAAGTCATTTTTAACATTAACCTTAAAAAATGGTTATGAACTTATTAATTTTATTAAAAACAAAAAATATATTCTTAAAGTACGCAGAAAATGCTTTAAAAATCACTCCTGACTTTTTAAAATCGCTATATTTCTCGGGAAGATACAAACCTGGGAATGTTGCCACGACGGCCAATATGGTACAAATTTGAGCCCCTATTGCTAGGCAACTATTTGAGCTAGAGCCTTAAAATTTTTAATCTTATATATAAAAATGGAAGAATGTTTGTTTGTTTGTCTGTCTGTCACGAGTAAGCTCATATACCATTCATCCGATTGCGATGAAAATTTGGTGAATTGTAGTCCGCACTCCCGAGAAGGTTTCTGCGTTAGTAGAATAATTTTAATTGCCAAAATAAACGCGTACGGGTCAAAACAAAATTAACATTTATGTATATCTATTGAAATGTTCGTTCTCTTTTGTAACGGAGACTCGAAAAAAATTGAGAGGTAGACGTGAAAAAAAATTTAATAATTCTTTATTCTGCTCCTTCGTAACTATATTCACACAGTTCGCTTTGTAGAGTACGTCGCTCGCAGTAACCGACGGTGATTGGCGCGTTTCACTGGCCGTGTTGGGCGGTGATTGGCGTGTTCCGTGGTAATTTTCCGTAATGTTCGGGCTGATAGGCTGCGTCGCAGATCGATGGAAATCGATACTCTGCTACTTGACAGTTAAGATGGCGGCGCCGTAGTAAATCGCATAAGTGTATTTCGTGCTGTGCTACTTGTTTCGAGGATTAATTCGGCACGGTAAGTCCTTTTTCAATTCTTAGGCTTGTCGTGGGTGCTTTTGCTGTTTTTCTTGCTTTCTTTTAAAACCGCCGTGTGGCCTCGTTGTTAATTGAGGCGGTGGGCCCAGATTTGTTTCTCTATGGGTGAGTCCGCGCCTTGTTATTTCTTGATTATTCGTTGCATTAGTGTTCTGCTGCTCCCTTTTCTTATATTGCAGAACGTGAGTCAGCTTGCTTCCTGAATATCGATGCTGCCTGATTTAGGAATGACTATGCTTTTGCTTTTGGAAGGACAATGCTTTCTGATTTCGGACGTACCACTGCTAGTGCTATATTTAGGAGTACTTAGATATTGGTAAGTGTTTTAGACTTTCTTTCTCTGTTTTCCTCCTCTCTTCACTGTCCTGCTGCTTGTAATTGTTGTTAGTCCTGTGTTGAGAACCCGCTCTGCTGTTCTCGCCTTGCGTGTCGTTTCTTTGGTGTAACTCCGCAAGTATTAAGATTCTTCTTCCGCTGCGCCTTTGCGCACCTTGCTGCTTCTTTAACTTCTGAATTTAGAAACTTCTCGACTTTCCTCGTTCTAACCCTTCTCCAAAAATTAGTTTACTTCAACCCGTTCTCTCCTTCTGTTCGCCAGCGAGCTGTTCTTTATATTGGAGCAGTAGGTTTATCGCGTCAGAAAATTTCGGGGAATCGAAGAGTGGGAGAGCGACATACGACGAGTAAAGTCGAATTATGGCAATAGGGCTCGGGGCGAGTCGGCACACTTCGGTTTTTCCGAAACGCGAAATCGGAGTCTGGCGAAGCGTCGCTCGACTGGCGTCTCTCTGCCTCTCTTCGAAGTCGATCGCTGTGCTGCGCACACGCTATTAGGTGCTAATAAAAGAATATTCAAGTGTGTTTAAATAAAGAGCGTTTTTCTTATTTACTCAGTTAACCAATCCTTCCTCACAAGCCTGATCGTACCTAAACATATGGGTCAATACTTTAGATAGCCACCCTCGCTCTCCTCTCGGGGAGCAATGTACCGGCCTTCTTGAGAATTTCTCGCTTTTGAATCCAATGGAATATTCGGTGGTTGCTTCTCATTCATTGCTTCCTTTTATATTGTATTTCCTTTCCTTGTAGTTTCGAGAAAGTCTACCCTCTATCCGATTCTCCCCTAACTAACCTTTATTTTCTTTCCTTTGCTAATTTTGTTCTTCTTTTTCAGGTGCTGTCGAAGGTGGCGCCGCTCCTTCAGGGCGGGAAATCGTTTCACTATATATAGAGATTATTTGACAGCTGTTAAAGTATGCTACCAAAATGACATACGAAATAAAAGACACGGATTTGTTTTAACGACTCGATCGACTCGATATTACACATATCGATTGCATAATTCATTTGACAGCGAATGTCAAATTAAGGGGGTTTATCTGGTATCGAGTAAGTCAAAAGAAAAATTTGTGTGACAAGCGTAGTCAATTCATTGACTACGCTTGTCACGTACGCTGGTCATGTCTACGCCACATATTATGAATCTCATGAGTACTTAATCGATTTTATGAAGCTGTTACGTGGAAAATCGGCGAGCGGATGTAGTATTACCTTAGTAGCTGGTCAGGATCGCCTCGTTGTCTAGGATCTTCTCGTAGGCACGATATTTAGTATTTGCTACTGTTCGATGGGAGCTGTATCTTCGAAGATATGGTGAAGTACTTTCTACTGATACTTCTAAGGAGATGGTGTTGTTGCGCGATGAAAGAGGATGTCGATGGGGACTTCGATTGAATAATCAATAAAATAATTATACTAAATAATTATTGAATATATTTTGAAAGTATGATCGTCGTAGCACAATGATTACAGTATGAGCATAAGCTCTTTCGGAATAATACAGAAAGGACGGTTACGTCGAGTTTATATTTGCGGGAACCTATTAATTGGCGGGAAGCTGTATCGAGCTGTGTCCACGTCCAATGAATTTACTTAACTGACTCTACTGTCCGCTGCAGCTCATGACGAGGGTGACATGCTCCTGCTTATCATTTCTCCTTCCGTAGGCTTAAGGTATCTTTCTGCCGTGAGAACAGAGAGAGTTCTCACTGTTCTCAGGTGAGAAAAATGAAGCGATAGAGCTCGGATCGAAATTAGCGACTGACACAGCAGCGCTATCATATTCGACTCGCGGTTGAGCGTGCGAGTTTACACCGTCAGCCAGATTTGGTGAAACGGTGATTTTCCATCACAAAGCTCTACAAATGTTCCTTAGATATGGTTTTAATAATTCTGCAATTTTGGTCAAAAACTGTTTGTCAATGGTTGTGAATTTAATGTTCGCAAACGGAAAAACCACTGAAACCCATAAAGGTACGTGTTAATTTAGGAAAAATATGTTTTTATTTATGTCCCGCGAACAAGGTATCCTCGAGACTTTAAATTTGAAGAGCATGACTTTATAGATACTGATAACTCTATTCTGATTTTTTAATCAATATATGTTTTTTAATTCGTTGACCAGATAAATTTCCTTAATCGTGACATTAAATCGGGAAACGATTGGAAGATATACACGTCAGTCACAAATGAAAAATACATTACGAACTTCAGAAACGGACGAGCAACGAGAAGCAAGACAGGAAACAGTTAGAGTTCGTATGACGACGTACAAACTTTCTTAAAATAACAGCAATAACAGACGAATTAATTAACATAGTTTTTGAAAATATTGCACATAACTACAAAAAACATATGTGGTTAAGGGAACGTGCTATATTAGCAGCAAAAACACCAAGTCAAGTATATAAATTTCGCGATTCAAAAGAGAATGTCATGAGAAACTAAAACATACAACTCGATTGCTGCTTTTATCAATCAAGAACAAGTTGTTAATTATCCAACTGAATTCCTGAATTCGTTTCATTTACCAGGCATAGCGCCGCACGTTGTAACATTGAAAATGGGCGTGCCTATCATACTTTTACGAAACATGAATCCGCCACGACTTTGCAACGGTACTGGCGTTCCAGGGAAAAATTTGATGAACAATATCAGCGAAACTACAATTTAAAATAGACAATTTGAAGGAATAGACGATGTACTGTTGTCACGTATCCCAATGATACCGAAATATATGCCATTCGATTTCAAACGTTTGCAGTTTCCAGTGCGACTCGCATTTGCAATGTCCATCAACGAAGCACGGGGACAATCGCTAAAAATGTCTATAGTATAGATTATATTTGGAAAGTCTATACTCCGAATATGGACAAAAAAACCAAAAATATTGTGTGTCAAATAAATTATGACACTAAATCGGCGTTGCAACGCATGCCGGGTACCGCTAGTATTATATACTATTTATACTCCTATAAAATACAAAGTTACCATTGACTATCCCATCTGCCTTCTCTACACCTGATATGTCGCACTAACGCTTTTTTGAACATTTTTATTCTGTTCTCTTCTCGTATCTCTTTCGGAAGGTTGTTGTATAATTTTAAACCGTCAGACAACAGCATTCTCTGTTCCTCCTTGGTTTGACATCTTTTGATTCATATAGCTCCTTCTGATCTTGTCGCTACGCCTTCTTCTCTTCTTACTTGTTCTATGGTGTTGCTCAAGTACCCCGGGCAGTCCCCATTTACCATTTTATGTATCAATATGCACACGTTGTACTCTATTCTTTCTTTAATGGCCATAAATTGCAATGTCTCAAGCATGTCCCCAATTCTTGTTATGTAGGTGCAACTTAATATTATTATCATTGCCTTGTTTTATAATTTTTGTAGGTATTGCACATTATGATCGCTGAAACTCAGTAATATAGACGAACAATACTCAAGCAATGGAGCTGTTATCGTTTTGTATACTGTGCATCTCATGTATGACGTCAAATCCGTACTTATTCTGCGAAAAGTTCCCAATTTCGCTCCTATCTTTTTTCCTAGATAGTTGACATGCGGAGCGAAGTTTAGGTTTCTATCTATAATTACCCCTAAGTATTTGATCTCACTGACCACCTCTAATAGTACCTCTTCTAGTTTTACTTTTACGTTTTTCTCCGTTACTTTTTTCCTAATACCTCTGACTAGCATAACTTTCGTTTTATTCACATTCAATTTCAGTCTATTCACTTTTAACCATTGCTCGATTTGTTACATCTGAGCGTTAAGGTTTTCGTTTATTTCTTGGCTCGAGTGGCCTTCTGTATATATTAGTGCATCATCTACGAACAATCTAACTTTGCAATTGCGACAAAGTACCTTTGTCATATCATTTACATATAGTAAACATAATAACGGTCCTAGTACTGACCCCTGCGGTACTCCTAACTTTACAGCGATAGCTTCTGATAATATTCCATTAAATTTCACTCTCTGGCTTCTATTTTCTAAATAGCTCTTGAACCACCTTATTGCTCTTTCTGCTATTCCGTAGCTTTCCATTTTCTTTAGTAATATATTCCTGTCTACCATTTCAAACGCTCTTTTTAGATGAAAGAAGATAACACCTATCATCTTTCTTTCACCAATACTTCTTTTCCAACTCGATATTCCCCATTGAAGGGCCGTCTCACATGAGTGTTTGGCTCTAAAACCTGGCTGGCATTCCTCCAATAATTTGTTGCTTTCCAGGTATTTAACTAGCTGACTATAAATTATTAGTTCTAGGACCTTCTCGGATATTGGTAGTTTATCTATTGGTCGAAACTCTTCTATTTTCTTTATTCCTTTTATCTTTGGTATCGGTATTACTATGGCTTCCTTCCACTCATTCGGGAACATTCCCTCCTTTAGTGATTGATTCATTATTTCACATATTTTCAATCCCGCTACTTTCACCACCCGTTTCATTATGTCCGTTGTTATTCCCTCCTCTGTGCCACTTTTATATTCCAATCTGTTTACGATTTTCTTCAATTCATTTACATCGATGGTCCCAAAGTCCTCCAATTTACTTTCAGCCTGTTTTTCTATTGTTATTTGCACTGTATCATGCTCATTATTTTCTAAGATGTCCGATACTATCTACAAAGTATCTATTCAAAATATTTGCCATTTCCTCTGTGTTGCTGTACCGGGTGTCTCCACGTTGGATCTCGTTATACGTGTTATCTATGTCCGAACTGCCTTTCATCATTTCTCGAATGGATCGCCACATTAGCCTTGGGTTATTCTTATTTTTATCTAACCTTGACTCAACATACTCTCTTTTGGCCTTTCTGCATTCCTTTACCACTGTATTTCGAAGTTGTCGAAATAATTCCCAATTTTCCCTTCTCTTGTTTGTGCGCGCTATTTTATGAGCCTCGTCTCTACGTCTCACCATTTGGCGTACCGCCTCTGAGAACCATAGTTTACCTAGCCACTTATTTTGCAGAGTGATTATCTCTATAGGCGCCACCTCATCAAGCGACCGGACAATTGCCTTAATTGTTAAATTTGTTACATCATTGAGATCAGTACCTTCGATACCAATTACGCTATTCTCAATTAAATTTTTTAATTGTACCATATCTATTCTCTTATAATTTCTCTTTACAATCATTACACTCTCACTCTTTCTCTCACACTCTCCCCAATATATAACAATCACCGAATGGTCTGTAATCTTTGGTTCGTGCTCAACTTTAACCTCTACTTCCTCGTTTGTAAAAACTGGGTCAATTATTGTTTCTGATGCATCTACTATTCTGGTTGGTTCACTTACCATTAATTTCAAACCTACGGTGTTCATTATTCTAATTAATTTATTTTGACAATAGTTTCTAACTTTCATGTCTATATCAAAGTCTCCCATTATTATAACACTACCATTCAGTAGGTCCTTGTTGCACATTTCTTCTAGAAAGTCTATAAATGCTGCTTCTGCTGAGAGAGACAGAGAGATTGATTGATTAAACTTTATTATACCCTCGCCTGCTTTGGGGTAATTCATGATAACAATTACGTGCTTGCATTTACAAAACTCATCAAGCACGAGTAACATCAATAGAAAAAGAAAAATTAAGAAAGAATGTAATTACTTATTTCTACATAAAATAAAGGTTAAACTACTTATTTCTACTTAAAATAAAGATCAAACTAACAACATGAGTGAAAATAAGATAAAAATATACAACTAAAGATAAATGTTGTGACGAGTTTTTGCGCCTTCTCGTCTCCAAGACCAACAATTCATCGTGCGAGGCGGATTAACGCCCCTCTTTGCCATCGGGACATCAAATTACGCGCAAAAATAAGCCGGCCGAAACATTTAAAATTAGCGACGAGAGTCGCACAATAGCCCGACCACAGTTCCAGGAATCCGAGGCGTCCGGCACCGATAATCATCGCGCGCGGTGTTGTGATCACGTGGTACAGGACTTAGAGGACAACGAGTTCGGTAGCACTTGCCCCTTCGCGAGGCGTGCACGTACCCATTGTCTGCTCTCTCCTTCGCTCTCTTTCTTATTTCCCCGCCGTAGCGCGTGGTAGGGGTAGCAGCCGGCGCACGTCAATCATCGTCCACGAAATTTTGCATAGTTGGGGGGAAAAATCGATTTTTCGACTAAGTGGGGCGCGCGTCGGCCAGCACGTTCGGACGCGCTAAACATCGATCAGTACTTCTCGATCCGGTCTTGCGGATAACTCGCCGTGACTGTCCCGTGTTCCCTCTTCATTGTTCATCGTGAGTACCGCTTTTGTTTTGTGTGTGCGACGCCAAGTGAGAGTTCGACGTTGGACCGCCACTACGTTTAGGTAAGTCTGGTATTAGGGCTGTTGTCGATTAAGTCGATGATTTGAGTCATGCCGCCTCAGCGCGTTCTTTATTTTACCGGTCGGCCGGTAGAGCTACCGTCACCTTCGTGAAGGTGGCGGTTAGCTGCTCAGGTAGAAACGTTCAACGAGGTTTGGCGTCGATATTATGTCGTCTTTGTCTGCCCCTGACCTTCGTCCGTGTATCCCGCCCCCGCGATAGAGTTAAATTCGTAATGCGTCTCGGTCCTTTCGTTGTTTGTCGTGATGTTCGTCGCTATCTTTCGGTCTACCCCGTCGCTACCTTTGAGTAATTTCTCGCCACCTTCGAGTATATTTTGTCGCTACCTTTCGTTGATATCTCCCTACCTTTGAGTAATTTCTCGCTACCTTCGAATATAATTTTGGTCGCTACCTTTCGGTAATCTCTCGCTACCTTCGAATATATTTCGTCGTTATCTTTCAGTGGTTCTCATCGCCACTGTTCGACATAGCCCAGCGCTACCTTCGAGCATATTTTTGCCGCTACCTTTCAATAACTCGTACCGCTACCTTCGAATATCTTTCATCGCTACCTTTCAGTAATTCCTACCGCTACCTCCGAACATAATTCGTCGCTACCTTTCCGTCGATATCGTCGCCACCTCTCGGAAGTCCTCATTGCTACATTTCGCCGCCTAGTGTCATCTTTCACGCGGCCTAGCTCACCTGTCGCCGTCCTCCGGATTTCGATGAATTGAGGCGTAGTCGCCAGCGAAGCTTTCAATAAAGAGAACTGAAAACTTTATCTACTTCGTTCGTCGTCTTTTCACTGCCTTGGTCCTCACGCCCGTCCACGCCCCTCTACCATTACCGACAGCGAGTCGGGCTGGCCTAGCCGATTTCGTGTGTCCGGGACTTCGCTGTGCCCCGCAGGTTCTATTTAGCTTCTCAGTGGCGCATCCGGGGTGACAAACTTAAATAAGCCGGTTTTCCGGTGGTATTAGTACCTGGCGCCCGTTCACCCCAGGTGCCCCGCAAATGTCCGCCGGCGGCCGTCGCCCCTAGCCGTGTCGATCAGGGTGACGCGCGCCTCGCTAGCAGCCAGGGGGCTCAGACGGCGGAGTCTCCCGGATAGGTAATAAAAGGACGTTACAATGTATACAGCAAATATTGCCATAGGAGGCTCACGCTAAGCATGTGGGGGAACGAAGATACGCCAATACGCCGATACTACAGATGCTTTAATAAGACCTATTCCCTATCCCAGTGCAATAAGGACACGCCAAGATGCGCCAATACGCCAATAGCACTGTCGCGCTAATATAACCTATTCCCTATTCCGGTGCAATAAGGATGCGCCAAAGAAGACTTCTTCGTATTCTGAGTATTATGTGTATGGAGCCTATGTGGACCGACAAGGAGGATATCTAGACACAATTCACCCTCTACGTCTGTGTGAACTCCGCCAGCAGGAGATATTCAAAGTGACTGCGCTTGAAATGGTCTAAGCATGCTGACGCCCTAATGTTAGCCGGAAGTGAATGCCAATGGTACGCTGCAGACAGCTGAAATGAGCGGTGAAACGCCACCGTCCTGTGGTTTGGGATATGGAATGCCGGCTGGTCCTCTCGCCTGTCTGAGCGTCTCACCTCCTCCCGCACCCTAGGCAACAACTCGTCAAGGTATGACGGCACTCGCAGGAATAGTGCACGATAGACCATAGTCCCCAGAAAGTATTTCCGGCGCCCTTTGACCGACAACCAGCGTAGCCGACGCCGATACGGGGTAATGCTTACATCACGCCGCAGGTCAAATATGAACCTGATACAACAGTTGAGAAGCCTCTCAAGGACTACGAGAGACAGAGAGACAGAGAGACAGAGAGAGAGAGAGAGAATAAATAGTGTGATTGGCTGCAACGAGTAGCGTCATCGACGCTCGTCGGGGTTTCTTTTCTAAAATAAAGAACATTTTACTTTTGCACTCTCAATTATCCGTGCTCCCTGTGAATCCCATCCTGACAAGTTTCGAAGAATACTTGATGTTATATAAGTGAATATATCCAGGTTGTCAATGGATACTTTGCGTTGGACGACGGGCGATTGACCCTTTTTGGTTTCTAAGATGAATAGTTTAGGGTGTTCTGTTCAGATAAGCGTATATCCACAGACACCAAATGGTTTCACATGTTTTGCTAGAGCGAATGTTGTGGCTTTGGTGTTAAGTCTGTAAACCTCGGGTGATGAGTAGTCGTCGTCCATAGATTTAAGCTTTGTTGCTTCGCCCTCGTAAAGCACGTCGTATTTGTTGAATCCTCACGTGTCGGTTGGTGCGGCTGTCCAAATACTGAGTTGCCGTGTATGTCGATACAATGTTCGTCGGCAAGGTCGCAACGGGTTCCTGATGGCAGGATTACCTTCCCTTGATCGAGATTTACCGTTGTCTCGTAGTTGTAGATGGATACGGTGATGGTAGCGGTGACGAAGACCTTACTCCTTGTACCGTAGGCGTCGTGATACTGGATTTCTTCACAGTTCCCGTCGGTGTCGAGTGCTCCCCTAAGGGTGATGCTGCGATGCGACGTGGTGTTCCTGTGAAGGCCGACTAGTTCTGCGGAGAAGCTGAGTCGCAGGTTGCCTGTTTCTTGTAGGTGTTAACAGGTACTCCTCTCGGGGTCCTGTAAGTAGATTTGTCTACCTCCGTGGACCGCGGAGTTGTGCGGGTGCATTGCGCAATGGGTTATAGTGCGGTCTATCTGCACTTTGCACTGTATGGCGTTTGTCCTGTCGAATTCTGATAGTTGTAGTAATTGAATGTGTACGGGTGTTGGCCTTGGTTCCAGTGTTGGGATTACGCAGTTTCCGGCTGCATTTAGGGAGATGGTGGTCATGTTGAGTGTGGAGCCACCGCAGTTGTAACCAATGAGGCCTTGACTCCTTGTAGTGAGTAGGCTACTCACTATCAGAATTATAAATCGACTCATCCTGGAACAGACTGGTTTTCAATTTCGTTAGCCGTAATTTATTAGGGTGTACTGTTTTGTGTTTCCCCTTGTATCTTACGACAACGTTCCCATTAGGTAGTATTTCGGTGATTTGGAGAGGCTTGGTATATTGATTACCGAATTTACCGACCTTTGGTTCTTTGAGCATGAGAACAATATCCCCTTTTTTAAATGTTTTGGCGTTGATTTTTTGTCGTAGTAGTGTTTGGACCGATGTTTCGCCTGGTTGAGGTTTTAAGCTGCTAGTTCCTGGAGACCCCGGATCTTGGTGAAGAGTTCCTTTAGGTAAGTATGGTATGTAGGTTCCTCTTCTTCGGTGGTGTTCACTCTGCTGGATGGCAGGCGGACAGGTTTCCCAAAAACAAGTTCATCTGGTGTGAAGCCGGTTACTTCGTGGTGGCTGGTGTTATATGAAAATGTTGCCATCTCGAGGAACTCGTCCCACTCATGAGTTTTGTCCACGTATTGTTTAATGAACTCCGCCAAAACGTGGTGGGAGCGCTCTATGGACCCGTTTGACTGGGGGTAATAGGCGGTCGTTCGATACTGCTTGATGCGAAACTTTTTGACAATGTTTCGCATTAGGGAGCTACAGAAGTTCGTCCCTTGGGCCGTGAGTAAGGCCTTTGGGGCTCCGTAGCGTGCAATAAACATTTTGGCGAAAGCGTCACTGATATGGATGGACGTGGTTCCCGTCAAAGGGAGGGCCACTGAATATTTTGCTAATAGGTCTTGTATGGTGAGGATGTGTGTGTTTCCTCGACGTGTAGCTGGGAGAGGGCCCGCGACGTCAATGGACACCTTATCGAAGGCGGCCCCAGGCGTGTACGTGATGAGCATTGGTTGCTTCGTTTTGACCCTAACTAGCTTTTCAGTTAGCTGTTTCTGCATTCTCGTATGTATTCTTGTATCTGGGCCTTCATTTTAGGCTAGTAATATTTTTGGCGCAGGCACTTGAATGTCTTTGTCACGCCTTTGTGTCTGCCGAATAATGATTCATGGTATTCGGATATTATATTTGTCCTGTCCTCTAAGGGAGGAATTTCGATTAATTGGCAACATACGGCAAGTGTACATGGTGAGTCCGACAAATAATCTTTGATTATCTTGAGGATCGTTTCCCAAGATATATTATCAGGTTGCCTTTTGACAATGCTGAGATGTCGTAGCCCCAGCTGCTGTATCGTGTCGCACAGAGAGCTTACAGCTTCGGCGATGTCGTCGGGGGAGGCATTAGCTTGGAGATTTGCTTTTATTGGTAGTGCTAGTAAATATTTATTTCTTGTTTTTATTGCTCGAATGCGGCATAACGTGAGATCTTGGTAGATGGGTAATAAATTGTTTGATTGCAGATTACGGGCTCCTGCGTCCACCGGTTGACCTTTCGTAGTAATAAAGTGTATAAGGTTATTTCTTTGCATCAAGAGGTTGTCGAGAGTTTCGATTATTTTGAACGTTGAATCATTGTTTTCACGTTTGTAAGGATCAATAACATGATCGAATATAGCATCGTCGTCATCCGATGACTCGGAATCAGGGCTATCGCTCTCAGAATTGTATTGCTGGTCTGGTTGTTGATTTTGGTTATTATTACTTGCAGGGCCAGTCGACTCGCTGCTGGCGCTTGGTAGCCCACGTGCTGGAGCTACTGTGGTACTGATAATTTCGGGTGGATTCCTGGATAGAGCATCCGCGTTCGCGTTTATTCCACCAGGTTTATAAACGATTTTATAATGGTAGTTCGCGAGTTTGAGTCGCCAGTGGACGAGTCGATTGGCTGGATCCTTTACGGACTTTAACCAGACCAGTGGTTTGTGGTCGGTAACTAGGGTAAACTCCCTACCGTACATATACGGACGGAATTGCGCCACGGCATAAACAATGGCTAACAATTCCTTCTCGATTGTGGAGTAATTCAACTCTGGTTTAGATAATGTGCGCGATGTGTACGATATTGGTCTACCCCTACCAACCGTGCCTTGGCTTAGGATAGCGCCTATGGCGTAGTTTGATGCGTCCGTAGTAATTACGAACGGTTTTGTAAAATCGGGGTACTGAAGAACAGGAGCATTACAAAGTGCTTCACGTAAGGTGTTAAAGGCCTGCTCATGCGCGCCAGTCCACTTAAATACTGCTGCTTTCTGCAACAGCTGAGTCATTGGTCATGAGATACCTGAAAAATTTTCAATGAATCGCCTGTAATAACCGGCTAAGCCCAACAATTATTTTATTTTTGTGGCTGATATTAGTCGCCGGTAATTTTTTATTGACGCTAGTTTGCTTGGATCGGGTTTTACACCGTCTTCACTTATAACATGTCCGAGATAGGCTACCTCTTTTCACAAGAATACGCATTTGTCTGGCTGAACCCGGAGGTTGGCTTGTCGCAATCTTGCTGCCAGTTTGCGGAATTTAATTTCGTGTTCTTGTAATGAGCTAGCGAATATGACTATGTCGTCAAAGTATACAAAAAGCTCTGTGCCTTGTAGGCCGCACATCACACGATCCATAAGTCTGTGGAGCGTGGCTGGGGCGTTGTTTAGACCAGATGGCATTCGCTCCAACTGGTAATGTCCAAATGGCGTAGAGAAGGCCGTTTTTCGGGCGTCCTCTGGGTTTAGTTTGATCTGGTGGAAACCACTTGCCAGATCAAATACTGAAAAGTATTTGGCACTACCCAACTGGTTCAGTATCTCTGTGATATGGGGCAGTGGGTAGGCATCGCCGATTATTTTTTCGTTCCCATGCGAATCTGCCTTAATATTTTTGGTAATTTCATCCCTGTGGGTGGAAGGAAATCGATATTGACGAGTAAACACTGGTTGATCGTTGGTTGTAATTATTTTATGCTCGATGGCATTTGGTGCCTCGAGTGGTTTACCAGGGATTTGGAATAAATCCTGGTTTTCGGTTATTAAGTTAAGAATGCGGTTTTGCTCGTCGCCGTTGAGGTGATCGAGTCGAAGCAAGTCTATTATGGTGGTTGGTGGTCCCGTGGCTAACTGAGCAGCCAGGGTTCGCACCGTTTCCATCGCAGAAAATGGCTCGAGGGAGATAGCGGGTAAAGTTACTGTAATATCTTCCGTATTTGTATTAAAGATGCGGAGGCACGTCATATTTTTAAAAGGAATTGATTGATTTCCCCAACTCACGGTGGCCGCCTCCCAGTATATCCGTGCTTTGTTTGTCCCGTGAAATTCTGATTCAAGAATCGCCGATTACTCTATGGAAAAATCGTTTGCGACTAAATGGAAGTCCGATTGTGTTCCCTTTATGTTCAGTTGAACTTTGCCTAGTGTGAAGACTGGGTCTTTTGAAATGCCTTGTAGGCGAAGAATCGGTGTTCCGTCTATTGGAACATGCCGTTGAAGAGCGTCGATTTTTATCAGGTTGGGATCTGAGCCGGAGTCGACTAGGCAGTCGTGCGCGGATGAGAGTTCAGGCGTTTTAAGCTCAATCACTGGAATAAAAGAGTTGCGCGTTAGCCGGACGACAGCGGTTCCGACGGCTGCGCAAGTGGCGTTTGTGGTTCCGATGGAGGCATCAGAACCGTTTTTTTGACAGTATTCCGGGCGCATCACACCCGTTTGGTGCGCTCCGGACGGACCGTTTTCCGTCTTTTTCGCGGCATTTTGTCGTTTAAAACACTGTTGCGTGGTGTGGCCAGGTTTGGAACAGTAACCGCATGTAGTGTTTTTAGTAGATTTGTCACGGTTGTAGTGGTGATTTTTATTATTGTTTTGTTGGTAATTGCGGTTATTATTATTGTTATTTGATTGTGTACCGGTGTTTTTTAGGTTTGGATTTTTGAGCCAACATTTCTCGGCTTAGTGTCCCGTTTTGTTGCAGTGTGTGCATGTGTTTTTACCTGTTGTTGAGGTTTTTACGTGTATTAACGGGGTTATCGAACGATGTTCGATTTTTGGGTAGAAATGTGCGCGGTCGCGCACCATTTCCATATCGACGCGGATGGCGGCGTCGTACGCGGTGTAGAGATTTTGGTATCCCTCCATTTTGAGGCGAATACGAAAGTCGGGGGGAAGCCCCGCGAGAAAACACGACAGGGTTTCTGTCTCATGTCTTTTGATTCGATCCGTGGACAAGGTTCCGAGATCGCGTATATCACCGTCGATCATGGCGCTATGCAGGTCTTTGACCCGCGAGATATAATCGATAATATGTTCGCTGCGATTTTTGGCGATGTTGCCTAATTCGCCGCGGTATTGGTGACTCGATTTCGAGGCACCGAAGATAGTTTATAATTTATCGACGAAATCGTCGAGAGAGGTGAACACATCGTCTTCAACTGCGGTGTAAGCGCGGGCCTGCAATTTGTTGCGTAAGAGCCTGGCCAAATTCGGTTCATGCTCCTGGGGAAACATTTCCTTAATGCGGAGGCATGCCCGTGCGAATTTTAGTACGGATATATTTGATCCGTTGAAAGTTGGTACAGATTGGAAAGCTTCCTTATAGATTAGCTGAGGTATGAATGGGTCGCGAAATGCGGGTGTTGCCCGAGGACGACTTGCTGTGTCCGGTCGTTGATAGGGCGGTACCCGTTATCAGTGCGTGCCGCGGATTTCCGCTATTTCGTCCCTTAGTAAGGAGAACTCTCTGATAAAGGACCTAATTGTGCCCGGGTCCATAATCGGGTTGGGTGATGTCCGGTCATACCTGGGGGCTTCGTGTGCTGTTGGGGTATGTAGACGACTAGTTGAATGGAGGTGCTCCATGGGAGCTGATGGCTTCTCTATTTGTTCGCGTTCGCGTTCCATGAACGCCTGTTCGCGTTT
Organism: Netelia melanura; assembly: GCA_964007305.1. Taxonomy (NCBI): domain Eukaryota; kingdom Metazoa; phylum Arthropoda; class Insecta; order Hymenoptera; family Ichneumonidae; genus Netelia; species Netelia melanura. Next base: position 23,618,602 of record OZ023256.1, on the reverse strand, counting down.
AAGGAGTTGCGCATATTCCTCCTGGTTTTCTGCATCCCGGAGTTTTAGAGCTTGTTCTTGCTCGATTAATTTTTGTTGTTTTAAAGCTAGTTGTACCTGCAAGGTTTCGACTTTCCCTCCTGTGAGAGGTTTCGAACCTGCGGCTTGTGATCTGGTTTCCTTCATTTTGGAAGGATAAATTAGATTTCAAGTTAATTTGTTTTTAGTTTATTTTTAAGTTATATTTTTAAGTTTTTGGTTTTGTTTTAGGCACGCGTTCGATGGGTGCACAGTTGACGGATCCCACCGCTGTCACCAGAAAAATGTTGTACTGTTACGTCCCGTCTCTGGAATCGGAAGATTCCAGGAGGAATCTCGCAGCAACGAGGGGTGGCCCTAATTTAGTTGAGATTGCGCTCGACGGGGACACTTTCCAACTGATACACCAAAGGAAGTCGTACCTGGTACGTATTTACGGTCGGTAAAGTAGATATACTGTCGACTAATGTCTGTGTTATTGTTACAGATACGGCAGAAGACCGTCGCTAAGGAAGGTCGCGAGTGGTAAGTATCTATGGTCGGCGACTGCCGATAAAGCAGGTATTTAGGTAGGTATGTAGTGGAATAGTTACCTTATGTCGGCTACGGCGTGCTGAGCGGTAGAGCGTAGCGGGTATAAGGTAGTTGTGATTAATCCAGAGTAATCACTGGAATTGCAGGTCCTGCCGGTGCTGGCGGTTCAGGAGGAGTGACCGGCCTAGGAGGTGTTGTCGGTGGTGTAGGTGGCGGTGATGATCGTTGGGTGCGCAGCCGGTGTCGGAATTGTCGGCTTATGCTGCGATGAGTTCGCCAGAATGATGAAGGGTTGTCGATACGACGAGGTCCTCGCAGATTGTAGGAGGCGATGGTGCGGAGTTAAACGCTGCTTCGTTTATAGGCGATAACTCGTGAAATGATTGTCTGGATGCACTGGGCATGTTGTGACCCGAAAGAAATGGGTTTTTCCTAACTTGATGGCTATTGCCTTGCGAATAGCCCTTTTGAGCCCGCCGCGACGTCTGACCACTAGTTAAACAAATAGTTGTCCATTAGACCAAGTAACACCAATATTATGAGAGTTCGTCACGTGCAAGTGGTATGCACCGTTAACTGGATTGCGGTACTGGAATACGCAACGTGCAGGTGGTATGCACAATCAACGTGGTATAGGTAGGATGCCTGTCACGAGTATTGCTCGTGGCGTGCGTCCTAGGAAAGATGATTGAACGGGCAACATGCAAGTGGTATGCAAAATTAGCTCGCTCAATCGGAAGAGTAGATGATGGGATAATAATTTAGCGTGCAATTGGTATGTACCACTAGAATCAGAAAGGAAGGATTTCCTCCTGATGTACTTGCTGTAATGGCCCTTTTTCTATAAAGGTGCGAATGATTTTATACCCCACTCCTGGTTATCCTTGTTCACAGGTTTTCACGGAGGAAGGTAATTAATTATAGTCAAACACGTGTTTTAACTCTAATAAGATATTTATATTGTTACACGTTCAGAGATTTTGGATTACACATGAATTTAGTACTAGAATCCCGTATTCGGTACGGAATTGGGCGATGTAGGACTTAAGACCCCGGATTTATGATGCACACCTTGTTTTGGTGTGGTACAATGATCGCGGTGGGTTCGGACACTTTAATCGTGGCTTACTGTCTTCACGACTACTCGATATTAGCGGTAATTCTATACAATACTGTTAGAAGTCTCGTTGTAATGAACGGAGCTTCGTTAGAGATGAACTGAATAATACGCAAGAGCTAAGTGGAACTGATGTCAAGAACTGGGTATTACTACTGACGAGCTGCCGAAGGTGCTCTGGTTTATATTGTGCCCCGATGGGTGCACTGGTAGGGGAAGCCCTTTGTCCTAAGGTGGTGAGTCATCGGTGACTCACCTAGCTCGCCTCCGAACTCTGTTTTGACTAACGGCTATTATCACTGATACGGTTTTTCCGGTTACTCGGGGACTGTTGAGGCGCGTCGCCTGTGCAGGCGTTGGAATCTCTGCACAAGCGAGGCGAGTCGTATACTCAGGTTTTTAGGTTATAACTCCTTAAATGTTGGTATTATGACATTTTTACTCCGCCGCAAATTCGCATTTTTTACGCCGTGAGCAGAGCTTGAAGGTGACATATGTATTTATATATATAGGTAGGTACACATCTATGTGTGTGCATGTGTACATGGCCACGCATAGATGTTTTAGGTATAACGTAGTATTAGCTGTAGTATGTGTTATAAGATAAGTATAAGGTAAGTACTGTAACGGTCCAACGACGACCGACCTCCTGACCTGTAAACAAAATAAACAATGGTGAGTTAAATAAACAACCGTCAGATGGCGGACAACAAAAACAGATCTCGCAAACAAAATAATGTTTGCGAGAATATAAAAGGGCAACAAATCAACCTGGAAAGTACCTCTAAATCGGTTCTGATCTGAGCGAACCACTAGAAGGAAGCAAAAACCCCGGCGGAGCAGCACAATACCTCGGTATTGTGACAGCGGAGTCAGCGGGTGAGCAACCTTCAGGGCAAGCTCAAATCAGATTAACTTACCGGTGTCGAGGGAGTCTGCGGAGACGCAGCAAGTAACCAGCAAGCGCAATAACCCAGAAGCAAGGAGGCGCAGTCCAGATCATCCGGCAGCAACGAGGAGGCGCAGCAACAAGAAGGCGCAGACCATATCTGAAGCGCAGTCGACAGGCAAGGCGTAGCACACAGCGCAGTCCCCAAATCTGTCACCTGAAAAACAACAAAGACATCAATAAAAAGGAAAATTGCGGAACGTGCATTAGAATGCAATTTACCTCTTTTTCAAAGACGATAGGATGGTAAGCCGCAATACATCTAAATAGCGGACACAACCAATAAACAACAGCGACGCACTACAGCACCTGAAAATATAAAATCACGCATCAAATAACCGAATAAATCGGACGCGCGCATCAGAAAAACACTCACCAAATACGATTATCCGGCGAAAACGGCACACGACTCTTTGCACTACACTAAAACACCAAAAACTGTCACAAAAACAAACAATACGCCCGCGCGCACACATCGCGGCCACGGCCATATTGATTGCCGATACGCCATCGATCAATCGCGTCAGTATTGACGCGCAACTCCAAGATATCGCGACGCCGATGCGCACCCAGCGGCCAATTAAGTGAACCGTGAGTACTTAGGGAGAGTACGCACACCGGCTCACGCGACATATTCTGTATATCTATCGGAAGTAATAAAACCTAACTTACCAACACCTTCCTTCGTCTCGACTACTTTAATTTCTCTTGGGTCCTCGAACGTATTACGTTACAGTGCATATGTTAATGTAAGTGTATGTATATTGTGACGAGCTCGCCGACCTGTAAAATTTCGTTTAAAACTGGCCACGAGCTACCAGCCCAAAATCACTTATGACGCCCAAATTAATCTTTTCCCTCTTTTTCTCTCTTATTTCGCTCGTTAGGCGCCAGGTGTTTGTACCTACCCCTTAACACCAAGGGTTTTTCTTCTCATCGACGTACCATCTTTGTGCACAGCTAGCAATAGGGAAGGGGGGATTCGAAGGGCGAGCAATTCTTTGTTTACTTTTTACAAAAATAACGGGTGAGCAATCTGTACGAGTCTTTAACAATTACTGCAACATTTATTCATTGATTCGCTCTCTGGCGATCTATACAATATACAATTCGTTCGTCTTAGTCTACTATTTTCTCCTCGTGCGCGAGTGAGGCGTAGCGGCTTTCCGGTTACGCCGGAAAGCACAGCTGACTACGCGGGGATGCGAGGGGGTGCGCGACGGACACTCTCCGCCACCGCACGCTCGATCTCGGGGGTTACGCGAGAAATAGAAACTGCACCATGCGTGCCTACCTTGTCTCTCCTGCCGTTCGTCCTTGACGTCGCGCAGCGTTCCTCGGCTCCTCTCCTCTCTCACCCTCGATCCATCGCAATCTCTCAGTCCGCCGATGGCTCAGCCCCACTCTCTCTGTCTCTCACACACGTAATCCTTCTTTATTCACTCGTTCCTCCACTCTTTTCGCTCCCTCTCACACTCGCTCTTCTTACTCGCTCTCAACCGATATCCAAATTTTCTGTACAATACTCTCTACTCTCCTTTCTTTTTCGCGTTCCAAATCTAACTGTGTTCTTCGCTCTCCGAGTTCTAACTAACTCCTTATTCTAATTTCTCTCGCGCTCGCCACAGGCTCGCGCGTTCTCCTCGCTCCGTTATTCCCCTATCGGCGAAGGTGGGGGCTCTCGCGACGATCGTCCATGGATCGCCGGCACAGCCATCTCTCTCTCCGTCGTTCCTCGGGCAGCGTCGCTCTCTCTCGTTCGTCCGTTACCGTCAACGTTTCGCGGACCGCTCCCTGAAACCGACGAAATCCTCGCCGACAGTGTTGTTCTTGTATCTCTATCTTTACCACGGGAGCGAGGCGTCGCGACTCTGCTTGGTCACTCTATCGCTCTAATATTCTTCTAGAATATTCTTCGACAGCGCGATTGCGAGGAGAGTACTGCCTCGTCACAATATATATATATATAGTGACGTGATTTTCCCGATGTGGAGAAAAGTCACCGTCACAAGGCCGTTATCGGGTTTGCCCTCGCCGCACAACCCATCGATCGTAATGCGCTTCCGATTTTTGATTTCTTTACTGCCGTTATAGATGGATTTTGTTCGGTGACAGTGTTGTCAAAGGGATAGTTTAGGGAGGAACGGCATGGCGTTCGATCCTGACGAGGAGAGGAGTGCTCGACGTACCGAGTTACCCGTCAGGGAAGTACGGCCGGCGAGTACGCTCGGAAAATTGATGCAGGTCCAGCTGCAATACCGGTGCCCCGCTGTTAGGTGCATCGTGCATAAGGGGAAGCGGAGGTTTTGGGATTGCGGGCGAGAGCGGGAACCTCTCGTGCCGCCGATGTATGTGCTCCCCTATGCGCGATGACCATGGGGATACGATCTTCAGCGTACTCGCAAGATCTCGGGTAACGTCGATAATTACGATTTCGTCGAGGTAAGTATTGTGTCGAGCGAGAAGGCAGTAGCTCTCGGTGATAGATTTCGTATTTCGGCTGATCGAAATTTGATTGGCTGAAAATCAGTCGTTACCGTGTCGCGCTTGAAACCAGAGGTGTCTAGCGAAGCATCGTAGAGAGAGCGAGATATCTCTGGCATACGCGCCGTGCGTATGCTGAGTTCTCTCTTTACGTACGCGCTCTAGTCGTGTCTCGCTCTCGCTTACGCGTTGTACGTAAGTCGTGCTCTCCCCCTCTACGCGCCCGATCTAGAGTCGTTGGTCGTCTCTCGCCGAGGTGAGAGGTGTAAGTTCTCGTACGTGCTATAGGGAGTTCCGTGTCGACCCGGCTTCCTATAGACGAGATAAATTCGTGTTTCTCGATCGCTCTCGATAAGCAATTAGCTCTCGTAACATCAAACTAAAAATTAAGTTATCGCTCTCGGGACGTTTTAGGAGTTTCGGCGTTCGTGGTAACGATTTTGCCCTCAGGAGTTTTCGGAAGTGAATTGGTGGAAATTTATGTTCTCGTTTCCCGATCGAGGCTTAGCCTCTCGAGAAACATTAACGCTTTGGTGCCATTTCGGAGTGACCTACCCCGACCCTCTCTACCATAATCGATAACCTGAGCGGCCGAGCGTTTCCGGTTTGTCGATCTCGCTGGCGCATCCAGATGGACCGGATTGTCACTTCCGGCGAAACAAAACTGATCCGATCCACGCTGGTAAGTCGTGAGGATGGCGGGGCCGGGTCGTTCCCTCCCCCCAGGTTGTGCCGGTTGTCGATACCGGCGATACAAACATCGACTGGCGCCCTGCCGGCAACAGTGCGAGTGTGACAGCGAGAGAGGCAACCGAAGGTGACGATGGCGGAAGGATTCTGGACATTCGTCACAATACATACACTTAGTGTATACACGATATAGATATTAATACGTGGAACGACATACGTCGTGCAGCATTAAGATAGAACACGTAGAACGCCCCTTCCCGCGCTTCTCTCCTCCTTCACAGGCCGCCGTTACGGTTACCGAGCGCGAGTACAAAACAATTTTTTTCCCTCTGCCACTGTCCTTCAGACAGCGACAAGATATAAGTTTGACAAATATCCCAAATTCAAAATTATCCACAGTCCCTGATACAGCGCGTCCCAAAAGAAGTATTATCGGTGGTAATTATTAAGAGGCCAGATAGAGTCGGCGAACCTATCACTCTGAGTGTCCCCTTCCCTCCCGTTACCCTTGAGCTAGTCCTCCCCACATTCCCCTTACAAGGAACATCACTTAGGTGTCCCTCTCCGATTTTGTTGAAACTTTGGTATGTGATAGAGTATCGAAAACTAAGCGGCACGTATTTTTTTTTATCGGCGGAAAAACGGTTTTAGGGGGTGAAACACACCCTCAAAAATGGGGGTTTTTTCATTTTTCGGCGATTACTTTTTAACGGTACGAGGTATCAAAAAAATTCAAATTGCAACAACCGTTATTTTTTTACATACATACATTGGAGACGAGAGCCATACAAATAACAATAAATTTCATATTGTTCATAGCAAAATACGATTTTTTTCATACGTATGAGAGTTATTCCTCCGAGAATTTTTAATCGATTGAGATGTAAATTTGCATACACGTGGAGAATGGGAAATTAATGAATACATATTTTTTGTTTTTCCGATATCTCGCAATTAAGGGGTTGTAACTACCCTTCGATTTTTGAGGCAAGAGCATCGTATACTCATTATGGAATTCCGGGGTAAATTCACGTCATTATTGACGTTTGTGTGCATGTTTGTAAATACCCCCGCCCTCGCCACTCCGCCAACAAAAAATTAAGGGGCGAACCACCCTTGTGTTTATCTTTCCCCTACCCTCTATGAGAACGAGGTGGATCTAATTGAAGGAAACCTGTTCTATTTTCATGGTAACACAAAAATCTAATTGGGGTGTTTTTGCGTTTTTCTAAATAACAACCTTAAGGGGGTAAACTACCCACTACCCGACCTTTCTTACCGGGATCGTCTTTTCCCATTTAACACGTCTTGGCCGATTCAAAATATTTCTAACAACACCGAAACGATGTTTCCTCATGTTGCGAACTCAATATGAGACCCTGATCGTGGGACGGTAATCGAACCCTTCTCTTTTTTCCTTTTCGAACCATCCTTGTATCTCTCCCCCACCCTCTATGAGAATAAGGTGGATCTTATTGAAGGAAACCTGTTCTATTTTGAAGGTAATACAAAAATCCAGTTGGGGTGTTTTTGCATTTTTTCCAAATGGCAACCTTAAGTGGGTAAACTACCCTCTACCTTACGATATCAATTGCGAAAACGCATTAAATGAACTATAAAACTAGGTCGGCGCATAGATATCAAGTCATACCACGTTATGGCTGAGCGATGGGAGTCGCGCAAATTCCACAAGAATGACGCGACGTCTAATATAAACACCGGGAATGCATCTCTATATGTGCATTTTTTTCTTTAAATGAAAAAAATTATCTCATTAAAGAAAGTAAGTGGGAAAAGTATTTATCCGTGCACGTATAGAAAACATGTTTCTGATAAACATTAGAAAAGTGAGGAGTAAGAGGCAAATCTCGACGTCCCCCTTCCCCGACCCCTGTTGAGATTAATGTAAAATACCCATTAGAGATTAATAAAGATTAATCCATTAGAGACTAATGCGAAATATCCACAGGTATCCAAAACCATATTCATCAAAATAGCGTGGCAACTTTTTAAATCGCCAATGAAAAGGAAAATAGAGAGGGGTTCGATTACCCTCTCACGATCAGGGTCTCATATTGAGTTCGCAACATGAGGAAACGTCGTTTCGGAGTTGTTAGTAATGTTTTGAATAAGCCAAGACGTGTTAAATGGGAAAAGACGACCGCGGTAACAAAGTTCAGGTAAAAGATAGTTTACCCCCTCAGGGTTGCTATTTGAAAAAAATGCAAAAACACCCCAACTAGATTTTTATGTTACCATCAAAATAAAACAGGTTTCCTTCAATGCGATCCACCTCGTTCTCATAGAGGGTGAGGGAAAGATAAACACAAGGGTGGTTCGCTCCTTAATTTTTTGTGGGGGGGGGGGGGGCGAGGTCGAGGGTATTTACAAACATGCACATAAACGTCAATAATGACGTGAATTTTCCCCGAAATTCCATAATGCTAGGCTGAGTATACGATGCTCTTGCCACAAAATCGAAGGGTAGTTACAACCCCTGAATTTCGAGATATCGCAAAAACAAAAAAATATGTATTCGTTAATTTCCCATCCTCCACGTGTATGCAAATTTACATCTCAATCGATTAAAAATTCTCGGAGGCATAACGCTCATACGTATGAAAAAATTCGAATTTTGCAATAAACAATATGAAAATTATTATTATTTGTAAGGCTCTTTTCTCCAATGTACCGCACGTAAAAAATAAGGGCTGTTGCAATTTGAATTTTTTTGATACCTCGTACCGTTAAAAAGTAATCGCCGAAAAATGAAAAAACCCCCATTTTTGAGGGTGTGCTTCCTTGTGCTTATTCCGGGACTTTCGGAGGCTGGCACTCCTCGGATTTTTTCGCCGGAGTCCATTGGAATTGAGTCGCTCTTTGTTGCGGGGCTGTGCTGTTAACTGTTGTATTTGCCTGTTCTTCATTTCCGTTGTGACGCCACCGTTGATATTGTGGTTGACTTTTCCTCGTCCATGGTGCTGAGTTTTGATTGGTTGGCGCTCATGATGGTCCCCCATCATATCGACCCCGCTTTGGTTGCCTGCGTTGTGAGTTCAATGGTCCTGCGCCGTCCAAACTCTCCAGAAACTCGAGGAATTCCTCGATCGCTTTTACCGTTCTGATCTGGACAACTGATCTGACGGTATCATTAAAATGGTTTCCAAGATATCGGATGATTTCTTCATTCGTCCAGTTTTTACTCAGGTCCTTGGCGTTCCCAAAATCCACGTAGCTTACTCGGTATGTGTTGCTTTTTGTTCGTCAATCTGTAAGCTCCGAATTCTAGGTTGCGACTGACTTTATCTTGGATTTCTCGACTCTAATATCTGAGCTTAAACTTTGCTGCGAAGTCCTCCATTGTTTGGACGTCGTCTTCCACGACCCTCCACCAGTCCTTTGCCGGTCCCTTCAAGGATTAGCTAATCAGGTACTGGAGATCCGCAACTCCAGTTACCCTCCAGAACTGTTGTAGTTCTTTAAGGAAACGCATTGGTCGTTCCCTCCCGTCAGTAGTTGATATGATGTCGGCTATTCCGGTCGAAGATGTCAAAATTAGATAAAAGAAACTGTTGATTACGTTTCGATCCTATGTTCGGATCCTCTTCAGAATTTTATTTATCTAAAATGTGTACAATGTGTCGTATAAATGTTGATGTAGGTTTTATTTTGATGTTGTTTTACAAAATAACTTAAACTTAAAAGAATTGGAGTACGTCTATTTTCTTGTGTATTAGCAATTTCGAGTCATCTTCAATTATGTGCTTTTAGGTTATCTATTTATTAAAGGGGACTGTCTGCAAAGGTGGGCGCAGACCCGGGATCTCGGTTAGGGGAAGTGAGGACACGGAAAACACACAGTGAACAAGGTGCACTTGCAAACAAAATAAAGATGAAGAGACCGGAAAATTAACAATACTAATAACAAAATTTATTCTACTATACTGTACAAAAGTTTGATGTTCCGGCGTGCGAGCCGGTTAATGGCGGCAGCGTAACGCTCGCGACCGCGTGGCCGTTAAGAAAAGTCCGGGTACAAGGCAGGTGTCGTTATAGGAGAGTACAGATAGAATTATGCTACGATCAATTAGAATAAGTCAAGAGATAGCCGGTTCGGAAAAGGTCCACAGAATCACTCAGAATTAACTCGAAGGAATAGCCGAAGTCGAATTAATAGTAGTAATAAACTGTTGGAAGAGCGCGTCAAAGACCGTGGTTTAAGGGAAGCCGAACTCGAAGTGAAGATGCCGGAAATCGATCTAGTTGATCGATTGAGAAGTGGGGGGAGATCGCGTTACGCGAGTGCGGCCGAGTCCACCCGAGAGTCAAAGGCCGAGACCTGCTGACCTCTCGCATGGACTCCCGACACTACACACGTTCCTGAACAGGGACTAACCTGTGTAAATATTGGGTTTCAGCATTGAAACCAATTCTTCGTTGAAAATAACACGTTAGGAATAAGTTTATTGACTTCTCCTAATGTTTTAAATCCTATGTTCGGATCCTCTTCAGAATTTTATTTATCTAAAATGTGTACAATGTGTCGTATAAATGTTGTATGTAGGTTTTATTTTGATGTTGTTTTACAAAATAACTTAAACTTAAAAGAATTGGAGTACGTCTATTTTCTTGTGTAGTAGCAAGTTCCCTCCCGTCACCGTTAAATATCGGTGGTTGTTGTTTCGCCACGTACATCTGACTCATGTTCAGACCACCTTGCGTGATATTCATTGTTTGCGAGAGTCTCGTTCGGAATTCATCCTCGCACATGCCGATTCTCTTCTCGTTTTCTTTTGCTAGAGTTACTGTATTTTTAGTGAGTTCCTGTACTTGCGATATGCTTGACATAGACTTTTGGAGCTTTTTTTCCAATGCATCGAAGTTTGCCTTTCTTTCGTCATCGATCGCCTCAATGTTTGTGATGACTGTGGCTTGCGAGATCGTTATTTTCCGGTCGGTTTGCGTGACTGCTCGATCTAATTCCTCTTGGAATTCCAATCGTGCAAATTCTTGCGTTTGTCGGCATCTCAGAACGCATTTTTCGTCCTGATCCTTTATGTTTACCGTTGTCATCAGACGCTCTCGTGACTGCTCAATTTTGATTTCTTTCATTTCTCTCATCAGCAGGCCGATGGGTTCTTCTAACTCGTCCTGCATCCAGTCTGATGGAGTTCGACGAATGTTATCGAGCGTGTCCTCAAATACCCGTTTGTCGGATGATTTAGTCGGACTTTCTTCTACTGGATTTCTGGGATCGTCCATTTTTATTTGTTACGGACCAATCAGCCTAGCAACAATCTGACTGAACGATTCGCCGATGCACGCGCAGCTTTGTCATCAAATTCCCTAAACGCACTGTCCCACGGTAGAATATGCCACGGAACTCCACGCGCTACTTAGTCATCATTTATCCCAAACCATTATCAGAAAAACCAAAATGCAATAAATACAATAGCTCGAATAGCGCAACCCGACACTTCCTGTTACCCCCACGAGACTTTTCCAACACCCTCGCCCCATGGTAATGAGCATTCTGATCGACGAAGCAATCATTTAGTCTAAATCGGTACTTTCGTCTTAACAGACGTATCAATCGGTCAAGACGTGCTCATACCTTAGGGCAAGTACATCTCGCGTACTTAGAGTCTCGCGGGTGTAACTTTGAGTGCGGAAAAACGAACCAATCATTTAGAACTCTTTGCGGGTGAGTTAACCTTAGCGGCACTTCATGTCCCTCGAAATACTTGTGTACCGCGTTAATTACCTTAGCGGCACTTCGTGTCGAAGTGTATCGAGTGTAAAATTCTTAAATCAAAACATTATTTCTGTTAAACCCGAGAGCGCTAGAGTCAAGCGAGGCGTACCACGTTCCGAACGCTCGCCCTTCTTGTCGACTCAGCGCAGACAATAAGATCGTAGCGGTAGCGGCGCATCCGAGTGCGCGCGTGTAAACCGGTACGGTCATCCTTGTACGAAATCTAAATAAAAAGTTAAAGTGTATCTGTGTGCATTATCTCCACGGCCAACGCTACCGTCACTACCGACCTTCACAGCAATCTGCCGACGTCAGCAGGGCGAGAAACACACACAAACACACACGAACAACAAAAACCAGGTGGGGTGCGTTACACCGCTTAAACTCGGGCAAGAACCCACAGTCGAATTCCTGACGTTCGACTATAAATAAATTAATACATTACGACGGAAACCCGTACGTACCAGATTTTATGTTTTTATGTGCGTTTTAACTACTTTACTTTGCTCGAGTCCCTGTTCGGGAGCCAAATGAAACGTATTGCTATTTCAGTATTTAATTTTGTTCGTGACTCGAGCAGGAACTAATGGAATTCGTAAAATGTACAGATAAAATCGACGAAATTTATTGAGTTTGGAAATATAATTACAAAATTAAATTTAAATGGTCGCTCAGCTAATATCTTGTGTATGTATGTCATGTTTATATCGAGATGTGCCGTGCACCGGTATTGTTTTCGTCGTTGAGTTGCCAACCCGCGGCTTATTCGTTCGGCCTTCTGTCTCTTCCTTATGGGTCGCTGCGTCGTTTCTCGCTCTTACTCTTCTGGTGGCTTTCCTCGATTATCGGTATAGCCGCCGGTGTGCGTGTAGGTATGTTGTGTCTGATCGCGACGGTGTTGGTGTATCCGTGTGTGGTGTCTCCGGAGTCTCTCGATGTTGTCGTCACTCTCTCTCTCACTGTCTCTTTCTACGGTCGCTCTTCCCCCTTCCCCGTCGCCCGTTCCGAGCTCCCGTGGGAAGGCGGGCGGTGCGGGGAGTGCGTCGGAGGGTTCGGGAGCACTCGGCTCCTAGGCGAGCTGTACACATCCCCCCTCCTCCGCTCGCGCCACTCGATGGCCAGCGAGGGATATGCGGCGCAGGAGGACCAGCGAGAAACATCCAAAAAGAAAGCACGACAACGTTGCCATATGTCATAATTCGGCAACCCGGCGATAATGAGGAAAAGAAGGGGAAGCATGCCTAGGCTAAGTACGCCGGCCGGACAATGAGACAGAGAGTCCGACGGACATTATAGAGAGAGAGCAGCGAATTTGATTTGTGCAACGTAGCGTGACTAGTATTGTGTGTGGCGACGTATTCATCGGGATTTTGTAAGTCGATCCGATTTTCCTAAAAGAAAGAGAGAGTAGGCAGGGACGAAGCAGCCACGTAATTAAGTCCGGCGACATTAATTACGAATAAATTTAGTATATTTGCGGTAATCCCGCGTGGTAGAAGTTCTAGTGACCGGTAAAAGCCGATTTTTAATTTTAGTGAAGCTGCTCGCCCCTCGCCGACTCTACTTTCATCCAATTCTCGTATCTGTCACGATGATTACACGGGTATTCAGTAACGGTCGAGACGCCGGCGTCGCGCACCACGTGCGGCCGTCCTGTACAGCGGTCGCGCCATGGTGTTTACATCCTTTGTATCGAGTCGCCGTGCCAAGTTTTATGTCGTTTCACGTAGATGTAGAATTATCGTACCGTAGTAATTTTTCTCTCGTCGCGTCGAAGCTACTTAAAATGATTTATTCTCTCGACGAGGGCTATCTACGATTGTGTACTATCAAACGGGGTGCTGTCTAGAATTATTGTTCGTCTTCGAGGGGACTACCTTGCATTATTGGCTACCTACAGGGTGATACATAAAATGACTATCTATCTTCGAGGGGGTTACCTATCGGTCTTGGCTACCTACAGGGTGCTACATAAAATAATTATTTATCTTCGAGGGGGTTACCTATCGATATTGGCTACCTACAGGCTGCTACATAAAGAATTATTTATCTTCTAGGGGGTTACCTATCCGTATTGGCTACCTACAGGGTGCTACATAAAATAATTATTTATCTTCGAGGGGGTTATCTATCGGTATCTGCTACCTACAGGGTGCTACATAAAATGATCATTGATCTTCGAAGGGGTTACCTATCGGTATTTGCTACCTACAGGGTGCTATATAAATTGATTAGTTATCTTAGAGGGGTCTACCTATCGGTATTTGCTACCTACCGGATGTTACATAAAGCGATGATTCATCTTCGAGGGGTGATCTCTGCGCATTGATTATCAAAAGGTATTGCATAATATTATTCCTTCTCTCGGACGCGGCTACCTTCCGATCAGGCGAAGTAGGCTAACAGTGGGCCAATGTTATCTCCCGCCATCGCGCGGTGGCCAGTAGAGTTACGTCACTCGACTTTTGTATATCCACTCTTGTATAATCACCACCGTATAATAAACATGTTACCCTAGCTGATTGGTGGAGTATTACTTCATACGAGACCCGATTACCCCAATCCTACACGTCCACCCCATCTGCCTTACCGACCAGCCGGCGGACTGGGCCAGCCGAAGTGAAGCCCGAGGCCCCTGTGCTCGCCCTCGGGGTGGAGTGGAGACGTGTAGGGAGCCGCAGGGGCGGCGAACTTAAATAACGCCGACTCAGGTCGGTGGTACGAGATCGTACCTGGCACCCGTCCGTACCCGGTTTCCCCCTGCTACGTCAGCAGGTCCCGCTTCCACCTCGCCGGAGCGGTGGAAGCTGGCGCGAACGAACGCGCGCTCCTCCTCGAGCCGCGGGACAGGAGGGGCCTGGTAGGTGCGGGGAAAACGCGTTACAATATATATATATATATATATATATATATATATATTGAAACGGGTATTACCCCTTTTCATAAAATATTTTGTTTGGTTCTCGAGAAAGAAATAAATAAATTTGGTACCTCGGGTAGAATAATTTTTATTTTACAGCTTTTCGTTACAGAGTTCAAGTTAGTGGATAATATCGTTCTCCGATCTTATCGTATGATCGATATGTGAGCTTCGATATTACCTAGTTTATGACGCGTGTTGAATCTCGGATCTTGGCGCTGTGTGTCACTCCCTACTTGTTGCGAATTTTACGTGTATATGATCTCGTAACATAATCAATATGGCGCTGCCCGTAATAATGACAGTCGCGGTTCATATTTTGTGGAGTGTTATTCGTGTTTATTTTTACGAGTGTTCTGTGTGTGTTTTGGTTCGTTGTCTAAAGAGAGATCAACGGACTACGGTGAGCGCTCCAATTTTAGTTTCTTTTAGTGTGGCCCGATAATTTACATGTTTGTTTCAGGTACGTCAGTTATTCTTGGCCTAAGGTCTCGGCGTGATAAAGTTACGTGGAATTTGAGAATACCCCGGTATCGCCTTGTGTCGGATCTACGTCCTCGGATAAATGTCGACTGTCCGATAATTGCTGGTCCTGCAATGCTTCAGGTGGACTTGCGTAGTTGTCGGTGAGTTTTACGTATTTCTTTATCTGAATCCGTACTTTTACCTGGTAGACCACGTGATCTTATTGTCGATCTTACTGGTTGTATAGTCGAGATTCCCGTTTTGTTGCCGAGGCAGCAAATTTGGGCGTCAACTATACACGGTCAGATCTCGAAAGAGAGACTGTGGTTTCGAAGGTACTTTGTTGATGTATTTGTCCAGTATTTATATTATTATTCGTCGTACTTTGTCAACGCGAAGTGTAGCCCTCTTGGGAAATTTATTGTTACTAATGTTGTAACGTTTATGTTTCAGGTGTGTGCGTCTCAAAATATATATATATATATATATGTAGGTCTCGAAATCAGAAACTTGACGTAGTCGGCGAAGGTAGAGAGATCACGACATGCGAAGTTGCAGTAAAAACTGTAATTGAAATTCACGAAGTTACAAACTGACGTTTTACAATAGCGGACTGTCACTTTAACTGGTCTTACAGACTACGATTACATTAATATTTACACATCACCTGAATCAACACAATCGTCGGTATCTCGTTGATATTTGCTCTTATATTAATCTGCGCCGTGTGATGGCTAATGCACGACTGTCTCTACTCGACGTCTCCTTCAGTCGTGTATCTAACAGGTCTATAACGACTGGGAGATTAAGTTTGGCAAGGTCAAACTTACATATATATTGTGACGAGCTCGTCCTCATCAAAATTTCGCTAAAAGACGAGACGAGCTGCCAGCCCAAAATCAATTATGACGCTCAATGTGTTTTTCTTCATTTATTCCTCTCTCTCTCTCTATTTACCGCTTAGGCGCCAGGTGTTTCTATCAGCCCCGAAACACCAAGAGAAAAATCTTTCTCTTGTTTCACTCTCAAATCAAACGGCTAGCAATCAGGAATGGTGGGATTCGAAGGACAAGCATTGACAACTAATTACAATGTTAACAAAATAACGTGTGAGCACTCTTTGCATTACTTAACAATTGACAATTTCATTTATTTACTCCCGCGCTCGGGCATCGACGAATATACAATTTTCGGTTTCAATCTCTTATTCTACTTTCGATCATTATCAACTCTTTTCTCACAATAAGTAACGAGAGTATTCTCGCGGTCAGCTACTCTACTCGTTCTGCGTCTCGGAGAGAGACCCGGCTGGCTTCCGAGAACGCCGGAAGGCACAGCCTGCAATTGTATGACACGAGGGGATACGAGACAGACACCCCCTACTGCCTCGCGTACGGCAATACGTAAGGTCCGTACCGTCGATGAAAAGATTGCACCACGTGCACCTACCTTCTCTATTCACTGGGATTCGTGTACGCTGTCGTACAGCGGTTCTCTCTGTCTCGTCTCTCTCTCGCTCTCGTGCTCCAGCCGCTTCTCGTCGTCTCGCTCTCCGACCACGCTCCCGCTCTCGTATTCTCGCTCGCTCACTCTACTGTCTTTCACACTCTCGATCACTCTCTCTACGTCACACTCTAACTTTTCGTAACCAAAGCGTATTTTTCGCGTTCCTCGATACTGCACTCAGTCCGTTCGCTCTCGCTACCTAATTTACACTCATGCGTGAGTCTGTCGCTTCCGCCTATCGGCTTCGTCGTTGCCCTATCGGAGAAGGTGGGGGTTCTAACGACGATTGTCCCTCGATCGCCAGCACAGCCATTTCTCTCTCTCGTCCGTCGGGCGTCGTCTATCGCGCTTGTCCGGTAATGTTGACGTTTCGTATACCTGAAACTAACGAATTCTCGCCGACAGTCTCTGCTATCTCTTACAAGTTCGTTTCGCCACGGGTGCGAGACGACGCGACTCTGCTCTTCCTATCCCTGTCTAATATTCCTTCGAATATTTTCATTCAGCGCGTTTGCGAGGAGTGTACTGCCTCATCACAATATATATATTGTGACGGGTCAACCTGAAACAGACGAATAAATTATCGTCACTAGAGGGCGACGTCTCGCGTGAACGAGGAAGACAACCAGCAAATATAAATAGTGTCAAATAAATCGACAAGTCACCCTTATCTGTATTGCTCTGACAGAGCTTACCTGACTGTTACCTTCCGACGCTCTAAGATTCCACTCTGGTGGGAAGGACGAGTATCATCTGGTACACAGAAAAGTAAACATCTGGAAAGACAAAATAAGTATTAGTGTCAACCTAGAACGAGTTACTCACCTTGAAAGCAGAAGGTCTCCACCACAGGACGACCTGACGGCGACCCCGTGATGCAGGCAGCAGTCGTCGACCCCAATCACCACCTATGAAAAAAAAGAATGGTCAACACCAGGAACTCCGAGACGAGTAAAAGTTGAAACAACTCACCAAGATCGTGATCAGAGTATCGCGAGTCCGACACCAAGAACTACACCCGCCAATCGAATCTCTAAAAGAACGTCTGGAACCACAAGGCTCCTATTTTTTTATCAAAATTAAAAATCATTTAACAATATGCAGACGCGTGACATGTGTGGCCGCTCGGTAATTAGGACGCACCAAGGATGATCGCCATCGCCATTATCAATCAAACGAAATCAGTACGCTCCGCTATAAACTAATTAGAGCGGCGGGGTCGGTAATAAGGCCTACCTGTAATTTCCGCGAGAAGCTTCGTGAATACATTTCTTCGCTTTACCAACAGGTTGTTACACTATTTATTCCTATTCGACTCCCGAATATACAAGAAAAATCATTGAATCGGTCGGACCGTTTCAATATATATTACCAGTTTGGGTTTGGCGTGGAGCGGGGAAAAGGAGTGGGAGTCAACACCAAAAATAACCAGTCAAAATATATTTATAATTATATATTTTTAAAATGTAAAAAATAAATAAAAGAGAAAATAGCGCGCCACTATTACGACACCCTCTATCCCCCTCCACCACCCGCGCACCTCTCCCACCGCAACCGCGGCCGCTCAAGCTCTCGCAAACTCGGCGACCGCGGAGTGGCGGTCGCCATATTGGTCGCTATACTACTGACGTCGGTTCGAATTGTGATTAATTTTAGGATCAATTAGTCCCGGTTAAAATTATTTTTCTTCATAAACGGAAGAAAGCATCTTACACACGACCCCTTTCTGACCAATACACTTGGATATAATCATTATAGTGATGTTGCAAGAAAGTAAAATCCGAAAGATTCAAGAGTATAAACCGACAACATGACACTCACGGTTGTGGCGTTAATTGCGTAGTAGCAGGTACCGTTGCATCGAGGCGTCTTGTAAGGCCTTCTTTTGAAGAAACGGCGAGAGGCAAAATGCTGTGCGTGTTCCCAACAAGTTCTGCCATTTTGCTATTAATTAGTATTAAATAGTATTTATATTATATTATAACAGATTATGTCGCCAATAATTCAATATTTTTAAGAACTGCTTTTATAAATACCTTTCATATGTGCATGTTGCTCATCCTCGACCAGTTTTATTGTTATTGGAAATTGTATTTTTATAACTCCTTTCCAAACTTCTGAATTTATTTTCAACTTGGAGAGGCGATACACCATACCCAGCTACGGCGATTTCATTAGAAATTTGTTGCTGCATAGCTTTCATGGTTTTAATTTTTCTTCTCGTTACGAGTTTTTTCTTTTCCTTATATATCGGTAAAAACAATCGTGTCTAAGTCAAAAAAACATTTTCCTCATTTATATCAGGTACTGATTTGGCTTTGGTCGCTTTATAAGTTTCTTCTTCGACATGAGGGTCATTTTCGGTCTCATTCTCTATCGCATCACTTACTGATAATTCCACATCTTCATCTGCGACATGGCATAGTAGTGAACCAGAATCCGAAGTTATATTTTTCTTTGGTATGTAGAATTGCATTCCGTCTGGGAAGTAATAAGAAATACAGATTTACATAGAATTACTTTAAACATTGGAAGGATATACTGATGTTCTCTATTTATTTATTGCACCGTTACTATATTAGGTATGCATCATTCTATTTTTATTCAACACATTATACTTTTGAATAACCTTACATTGTATCTTTGCACAATCATTACACGACCAAGGGATTTTTACACCCTAGACAATTTAATTATCACTTCAATTACACATTACTTTCTCAAGTCAAACCCATTTCAGGTTATCGAAACTGTACTTGTAATTGCGCTTGGAATGGATGTATTGATACCAGTTTTACATATGATGGAGTGTTAGCGACAAGATTATAGAAATCCTAAACCTTCACAAGGGCATAACAAGTTGTTGTCAGCATCAAGACTAAGCCGTCTTCAGAATCTCGGAACAGCACTGCTGACTTAATTCGTTGTTCCTGATCCATGTTTGATTGAGTTAATGTTGATAGTAGTAGCGTTGATATGAACGTATTGTAATGCTGCAAATTTACAATACACACTGGTCGTTATATCATGTTAATTTTGTTATCACTTTGGCCAATAGAAATTGATAATTATAATACTTTGTTCTTTTAAACTTTTATTATTGATTGTTTTTTTTGTAATAAATAAGAATTTGTTTGTGATTATCTTATACATTTTAGGTTATGTCGTACTCACCTCTGTATTGTAACGGTCCAACGACGACCGACCTCGTGACCTGTAAACAAAATAAACAATGGTGAGTTAAATAAACAACCGTCAGATGGCGGACAACAAAAACAGATCTGGCAAACAACATAATGTTTGCGAGAATATAAAAGGGCAACAAATCAACCCGGAAAGTACCTCTAAAATCGGTTCTGATCTGAGCGAACCACTAGAAGGAAGCAATAACCCCGGCGGAGCAGCACAATACCTCGGTATTGTGACAGCGGAGTCAGCGGGTGAGCAACCTTCAGGGCAAGCTCAAATCAGATTAACGTACCGGTGTCGAGGGAGTCTGCGGAGACGCAGCAAGTAACCAGCAGGCGCAACAACCCAGAAGCAAGGAGGCGCAGTCCAGATCATCCGGCAGCAACGAGGAGGCGCAGCAACAAGAAGGCGCAGACCATATCTGAAGCGCAGTCGACAGGCAAGGCGTAGCACACAGCGCAGTCCCCACATCTGTCACCTGAAAAACAACGAAGACATTAATAAAAAGGAAAATTGCGGAACGTACATTAGAATGCAATTTACCTCTTGTTCAAAGACGATAGGATGGTAAACCGCAATACATCTAAATAGCGGACACAACCAATGAACAACAGCGACGCACTACAGCACCTGAAAATATAAAATCCCGCATCAAATAACCGAATAAATCGGACGCGCGCATCAGAAAAACACTCACCAAATCCGATTATCCGGCGAAAACGGCACACGACACTTTGCACTACACTAAAACACCAAAAACTGTCACAAAAAACAAACAATACGTCCGCGCGCACATATCGCGGCCACGGCCATATTGATTGCCGATACGCCATCGATCAATTGCGTCAGTATTGACGAGCAACTCCGAGATATCGCGACGCCGATGCGCACCCAGCGGCCAATTAAGTGAACCGTGGGTACTTAGGGAGAGTACGCACCCCGGCTCACGCGACATATTCTGTATATCTATCGGAAGTAATAAAACCTAACTTACCAACACCTTCCTTCGTCTCGACTACTTTAATTTCTCTCGAGTCCTCGAACGTATTACGTTACAGTATACACTCGCTGATCGTTTCGTTGGTAATGGGGTTATTCTAGTAAATATCACTGTTACACTTTTCGTGTACTTTTACACCTCGTCAAGATCGAGTGTAGAAAGTTTAGGGTTAGTGACACGAAAGTATAGCTACACTTGCAATGGGAACAGCGGTGTGTGACGTCATTTCCGTCAAAACGAACGCGAAAGTGTACCTTCCCTATAAAAGTGTAGAAAGTGTAGCTAGCGCCAACAAACCTATGGATTGGCATTGCTTGGTGACTTTGGGCGACGAAGAGCTGCCGAAGCTCGGAGTCGGCACCGGTGAATGTTGTTCCTCGGTCGCGGTAGATGGTGGAGCACATCCGTCTCCTGGCTATGAAGCGCTGTACAGCTGCAAGGAAGGCCTTCGCAGAGTAGTCTGAGACCACGTCGAGATGAACTGCCTTGGTAACCAGGCAGGCGAAGATCACGAGGAATGCCTTGGTTGCCTTGTCTCCTCGTCCCGGAGCAGTTCGTAACATGACTGGCCCGGCGTAGTCCACGCCGGTGTGCTGGAAGGGCCTTGATGGGCGGACGCGTGATGACGGAAGCTCTGCCATCTGCTGTTATGCTGGTGCCGCCCGCCATCGCACGCATGGCACGTACATTGTGACAAAAAAGTTTCCGGAATTTCTAAATAAAACGCAAAATAGTTAATCTTCTTCAATATTTATTTTGTCTCCTTCAAAATATGCCCCTTCTGAAGCAATACACATATGCCAACGCTTCTTCTAATATTCGAAACATTTTTTATAGGCATTGGTCGGGATGGCGTTCAGCTCTCTCGCCGCATTCTGTTTTATGGTCGGTATGGAGTCAAAACGGGTTCCCCGGAGTGGCAATTTTAGTTTTGGGGGCCGCGGGCCTCGGGGCCCCGGGGGGGGGGGCACGGGGCCAGATCTGGACTGTACGGTGCCTGGTCGATGGTATTTATCGAGTGTTTTGCCTTAAATGCGTTCACAATCGCGGCTCAATGAGATGGCGCGTTATCGTCGTGCAGAATCCACGAATTGTCTGCCCACAATTCCGGCCGAACACGACGGACCCGTTCACGCAAACGCCTCAAAACAGTCACATTATACTCCTTATTCACCGTTTGTCTCTCTGGAACGTATTCATGATGCACCACACCACGAATATCGAAGAAAACAATGAGCATCACCTTGATTTTTGAGCGGCTCTTGCGTGGTTTCTTCCGTTTCGGCTCCTCTTTTTCAAGCCATTCGGATGATTGTTGACTTGTTTGCATGTCGTACTCGTAGACCCATGTCTCATCACCAGTTATGATGCTTCCCATGAAGTTTGGATCAGAATTGGCTCGATCCAGCATGTCCATCGAGATCTGCATCCGATACTGTTTTTGAAGAAAATTCAGTTGGATCGGAACAAGCCGAGCGGCGCCGCGTCGCATACCCAAATTTTCCACTAAAATCAAACGAGCCGTTTCACGAGACATGTTGAGGTCACGAGCTAACTTTCTAACACTGGTATGACGATTTTCGAGCACGATTTCCCTTACTTTTTCGACGTTATCGTCGGTGGTAGAGGTGGAAGGCTGGCCGGAACGAGGCGCGTCTTCTACGGTCTTCCGACCATCCTTAAACGCTTTATACCACTCGTAGACTTGGGTTTTCGATAAAACAGACTCCCCATAAGCTTTTTGCAACATTCGGAGCGATTCCGCACACGATATTTCGTTCATAACACAAAATTTGAGACAACCTCGTTGTTCAATATTTTTTTGCATTGTAAACTTCGACGAGCACTAGTGAGGTGGACTGGTATTAACAGCTGCCGTAAACAAACTGGTTGATAAATCTCGCTCATTTTTGGCATAGCCATTAAGTACAGTCCTACCAACATACAGAAACGAAAAATACTGAACAATACTTAACGCGCGCGTTTTAAATGAGAAATTCCGGAAACTTTTTTGTCACAAGGTATTGGTGGATGCATCCTTTGACTAACGGGCGTGCCCGTGGGATCCAAAATCGTTGTCGCAGATGGCTCAGGGTCGGTATACCCCGGTATACCCCCGCAATGTAGGCACCGCTTGTGGAAGGCTTTGATGAGCAATCGGGTGAATTTGGAGTCTGCCGGTGACAGGATGGGATGCTTCTTGTCCTAAGCCAGAAGTGAGTGTTTGAGTTTTTCCCCCAACCCGAAGGATGTCATCTTGGTCGATGAAGGGCGTAAGACTCGATAGCTGGCTCTGTGCTGGTAGTGTTTCGGAGGCTCGTAGCTGTTGAATCTCCTTTGAAAATACTTCCGCTTGGACCTGTTTAATGAGATGGAACTCTGTAGCTTGCATCTCCTCAGATGTGAGTGTTGGCTCCTTTGGTGATTTGGATAGCCAACGTTTACACCATGCGGTGACTCGGACGAGTCTCAAATACGAGGATGCTCGTTCCAGTACTCGATGTTCAGCGGGAAGTTCCTCGTTGATGGGTGTAGCCATGGACGTTATCCGAGCCTCGGGCAAGTCAACTGAGATATCGATCGTTAAATCGGCTGGGCTCGGGAGAGATGTTGGTCTTGTCCACCATAGCGGATGAACTAAGAGCTGCTTCGGTGTTAATCTCCTCGATGCGCAGTCCGCAGGATTTAGCTGCCCAGGAATATGACCCCATGTTGCGTTTGAGGTTAGGCGTTGGATGTCTGCAACCGGGTTGGTGACGTAGGTCTTCCAACCAGTCGGATGGCCCTGGATCCATCCAAAAACTACTGTGAAGTCCGACCACAGATATGTGGGGATGGTTGATGCGTCTAGGACCTCTTTATCGTGTTGGACCAGGATGCAGGGCAGGTGGGCAGCGCAGAGCTCTAACAAGGAACATCAATTAGGTGCCCCTCGTTCTCGGAGTTTACACCAAAAGATCAACGAGCAAGAATGAGAAATGAGACCCAAGAACTAGAATTCTTCCAGAACAGATGTTTGGACCAGGCGAACGAATGATTATTGCTCATTCATGTCAATCCTGTGGTTGGTAGTGTTTCGTTATGTCCGACTCTGACAGCAATATTATAATTGCAAGTGCTCCATTTATTATTTTGTCTCAAGCACTCAAAAAGAAAAGAAGGAAGAGACGTTGGTGGGTGAAAAATTTAATGCAGCAAAGGATATTAGATAATGTAGGTGAAACGATGATGGATATGCAGTAACAAGAAGAAAGTGCTCAATTCCAAAACTTTTGTCGAGTGGCGTCAGAGAATTTTGACTATTTATTATCTCTGATCGGCGACAAAATTGGGAAAGCAAGTACCAATTTTAGGGATCCGATTCCTGCATATGACAGGCTAGCAGTCACTTTAAGATTTTTGGCAACTGGAGACTCCTACGGAAGCCTAATGTATCTTGGTAAAGTGTCTAAATCCACAATATGCAATATTATATCTGAAGTTTGTGTTGCGATAATTGAAGCATTGCATGACTACGCTAAGGTAAGTAAACAAAATTATACTCGCCATTTTTAAGGCATTTATTAGAAAAAAAAAAACAATCTTAGAACATATCTTGACTTATTGTTAGAACAATAAATATCTGACATCATTTTTTAAAACACAAACATAAATTAACAAAGAGTAAGTTACTTAAGAACATATCTTGACCTAGAAAGACATCGGAGAAGATGCATTTGACTCAACCTCAAAATCCCCCAAATCAGCGTCGAACAGTATATTATTAATAAGATGTTTTGAAGCTACGTGATTCCCAAAGCCTTGACTGCTGTCCCTTATCTTTGCATCGTATGTATTGTGACGTTGTACGTCACAGCCTCCCCTGCCGCCGGCTCACCCACGAAGTCGCCGTCCCACACCTGTAACAGGAAAACAAGATAAGTATAAAATTTATGAAATATAGAATATAAAACCTGTGCAAACACTCACCTGCGACAAGTCAGTCACCGCGACTGACCCCGCCAGACCATCATCATCGCCATCACCATCACCGTCACCGTCGTCTGGCCCTGGAAAAAGAAAAAGAAGAAGAAAACCGAGGAATGAACGGGACGAAATCGAAAGGCTACCCACCGGACTGACCCGCCAGCCACCGTATCGTCGTCGTCGTCATCGTCGCCGTCGTCGTCGTCGTCCCCACCGTCGTCGTCGTCGTCGTCGTCGTCGTCCTCGTCCCCGTTGGATCATCGTCGTCGTCGCCGACATCGTCGTCGTCGACGTCGACCAGGACCGGCCCAAATAACCTAGAAAGAAAAAGGAAGAGAATACCGACAAAAAAAAATAAGGAATAAACAAATGAGAAAATTACTCACCTGGACAGGACCGACCCGACGACCATCGCCACCCTGCCAGACACCTCCGTCGCCGTTCACCACCCCAACAAGGAATATCTCATCAAACAAACCGCACCTCACAACTCGCACTACACTCGAAAAATCAACAAGTGTCAAAATCACTGCACCCGTCCGTCCCCGCACCCCGGCCATCCATCGGCCGCGCGGCGACAGAGTGACGAAGGTGGCAGCAGCGTACGGCGATTACCCGACCGCCTTTATTACCCACAATTATAAATTCCCGTCCACAAATACTCCATACTTACCGACCGACCTACTTACCTCCTTTTCCCCAATAGATCCCGCTCGCGACAGTCCTAAAATCAATCACCCGTTTGACCCTTCTCCCATCGACCCGTATCGCTGCTGCCTCGATGATCGATGCCGGCCGGTAGCCAATTAGCGCGCGAGAAAATTTCGCGAGCTTCCGGCCGGCCATGTGGCCGTCACTTTGTGACGAGCCGGCGAGGAAGATAGAGCAAATTTGATAGAGCGTATAGAGTATAGAGTATAGTGAGTGAGAGACAGAAGGAAGGCGTGACGAGTGAGAGTGTGAGAGCGAGAGGAGATAGAGACACGAATTGTAAGAAGACGAAAATTGGACAGCAAAAGGATAACGATTTGGAAAAGAAACGGAATACGAAATTACGAGGACGAACAGGCACGAATCTGGATACCGAGAGACCGGAAGGATAACGAGAGCAGGACGAGGAAAAAGGCGATCGACAAAGTGAGTGTTTGCACGGTTACTTCCCCCCGACATAGCACCCGACTCATTTTTGAGAAAGATCGCGACTATTACTCCCCCCCCCCCCCCCCTTTTTTTTTTGTCTTTTCTTTCTGTCCGCCGGTGTTAAAATTCGGACAATAAAAATTTTTTTTTGCTCTCTTTTCCTGTTGTAGCCGTGTGGGACGGCAATTAAATTTAAGATATATCGCGAGTGAAAATTTATCGTAACGGTCTTCCTACCCGCCTGGCCCCCGTTCCCCTCCCAAATACAAAGCCTCAACAAAGACCAGTCGATCGCGCGAGCGGCGCGATCGTCCTCGCCGTCACCTCAGCCACACCGTCCAAAACAATTCCCCTATCTCCTCGCATACCCCTCCCCCGGCGACAGACCGTGTAGCGTAACATAGAGTGTGAAATATCATCGAACGAATAAGACTGAGTATAAAACTAACGCCAGTGGTAATAATTAAGAGGCCGTTGAGTCGGCGAACCCTCCCTGAGAATATTACCCCCCCCCCCATTCCCTACACGCTAGCCACCCATCCCTTCCAGCAATACGTTGTGTATTAGCTATTGTAAATTTCCTTTGTTATTAATGTTGTTTGCCATGAATTTTTGTTAATTTTTGTTTATCGTAAAAATTAACTGGCGCCCAAAAGTTTCGAGTTTTTTTTTTGTATAAATAATTATCCCGGAGATCGTCCGCCGCAAAAGTATTGCGAAAATAAAGTTTATTAATGTTATAATTATTCTATTTTTTTTTAATTCGTTAACCCCAAATTTCCCCTACCCCCCTCCCAACGGCGTGACAAATTGGCGCCCAACGTGGGGCCCGAAAATAAACCTTCCCCCTTCTGACACACTACCCCTGAAAAATTTACCCCCTACCCCTCAACATTAAAAGCGCAGCGGAAGTTCAGGCAGCTACAGAATTTACGTTAGGATTTGATTTACTATACTTGAAAACTTGGAATGTGCATTTTTTTTTTTTGATTTTAAACTGTGTCTTCCTTTCAGCTGAATTTTGAATTTGCACCTTAAAAGTGGGATTTTTTTTTTTGAGAATTGAGAGGTCGAAATTTAAATATCGAATTTTTTTTGCTTCTTTAGAGATTTTGAATTTGGGTTTTTTTTTTTTTTTTTTTTTTTTTTTTTTCTCTGTTGGAGATTTTCGGTTGTGAAAATTTGAAAGTTTTTTCTGGTCATTTTTTTTTTTTGAGATTTTCAGATATTGGTTCCTTTTGAGATTTTGGGTTTTTTTTTGAGATAGTGGAGCTCTCTTTAACCCTTATTTTGAGATTTTGTTTTCTTTTGATTTTGGAGGGGTTTGATTGAGAAATGTTGGATGTTGTTTTCTTTTGAGATTTATTTTTGTATTCTGAGATTGAAATTCTGAATTTGTTTTTTGAGAGATTACCGATTCTTTTTTTTTGATTCTGAGATTTTGAGAATGATATATCAAATTTTCGAAATTTTGGGTTCTTGGTCATAGTGGAGATATTGGAATTTTGAGAGTACTGTATTTTTTTCTTTATTTTTTTTTTGTGTGTTCTTTTGGGTTCGAATTTTGTGATTTTCTTTTCCCCTTTTCATAAATATTGGAAAATTGAGAGCTGGTTTTCTTTGTAATTTTGAAAATTTCAGGGTGAATTAAGATTTGAGATCTGATTCCTTTTTGAGGTACTGAAGAATCTGTGGTTGTGATCTTGAATTTGTGAGTTATTCCCCTTATTTTAAATTGAATTTAAGAATTTTTTTTTTCACAGCGACGTTGAGGTGGAGACGTTGAATTTGTTTTTTTTTTGGAGAAATTTCCCTTTATTTTCATTTTCCTCTTATAGATTTTGTTTTTTTTTAGATTTTCAGAGTTTTTTTCTGTTGATACTTTGAATTGGAGATTTGAGTTTTGGAGGTTGGAGACTAAGTAATTTTGAAATTTTGGAGCTTAGATAGATTTTGAAAAGTTTTTTTTTCCGAGTTCGTTCCCTATTGTTGGAGTCTGATATTTTCTTTTTGAGTTAGTTCCCGAGAGAAGGATTTGTTTTTTTTTTTTTTTTTTTTTTTTTTGCTGTTTCTCATATTGGAATTGGAATTAAAGCATACCGTGAGGAATAAATAATTGTTTCTTGCAGGAAGACGTCAACAAAAAAAAAAAAAAAAAAAAAAAAAAAAAAAAAAAAAAAAGTTCGTAATCTGGTGCGTACTGAGTACTTCATTTACCCTCCCCTCTGTGCATGCCATATATTATAATTATTTTTGTTTTGTAAGAGATAACATTACTGCGCCGCACTTCCGCCCTGCTGCTCCGCCCCCCCCCTAATATAAAGGTTACTAGCGCCCACCACTGGCTGATTAATTTTGTGATTATTACTCGTTTCATTTCGGTTTGCGATTAAATATTATTTGCGTCGTCCCACACGTAGGGTTGCGTCGCTCCTCGCTCGTAGCACTAGGATACCGATATAATATTAAGTGCCTTTTTCTTTTTGTGATATCGCATTCGAATGTTTCGGATGCTATTGTGAATATTTGTGTACACCGAACCCGAACATGATGGAACGCACCCATAACACCCTTCCCACCACCGCCGTGACGGTCACCACCACGACCGTCACCGCACCAATCGTACATACTACCCAAAGCCCCCCACTATCCCCCCTTACCTTCCAACCCCCCCCTCAACCCCCGAGATCCCCTCGCCGAGATCCGGGATCGGATCTACGGCGTTGAGGAAGTCCGCGACCTGATCCGGATGTGCATCGTCGCCCGGATCAGCTCTCGCGGCAACCTAAACAGCATCCGTGATCGGTTAATCCGACACGAGACTCGCCGGCTACACCCCTCATCCCCCGTCTTATGGGACCCCGCGGATGAGGAGTCCGGCCTATTCCCCCCCTTCTCCCTTGACATACAAACCGCACATCTTCCGTCCCATCAACCCTCAGCCCCACCCCACTTCCCTCAGAGAATTCTGCCTGAAGCAGGCAGTTCTCAATTTACCGCCCCCCCCCCCCCACTTCACTCAATCTCCCGGTCTGAACGACCATCCTACCCCGACCCGGAGCCTCAAAGGCCCCAACCCTCCCCCTGTTCATCCCCCTATCATCATAACCTCCTCGCAGCCGTCGAGGAGGACGAACCCCCACGACCCATTTCCCCTTCTTATCTTCCCCGGCGAGCCACGCCGGCGGTAACCTTTGCCCGATCCCCTCCCTCTCGATTCCCGCCCTACCAACCACCCCCGGCGACAAGCCAAACCCCATACCCCCACGCGGAACCGGTAGAACCGGCATCCGAGCACCCCTGGAATCCTTCCTACCCCTATTCTTCCCAATACGCGCCCGTACTACACAGTACGTGGAATGCACCCCCTCCCCCTCCCCCTAGGACCGCATATAGACCTCCCGAGTCCCAGGCCTTCACCCCCTCGGGCTTCCACGAATCTCAAGGATCGCGGGATGCCCGGAGGGGGGAGGACTGGAGGAGAAATGGCCCGAAGTTTTCGGGAAAACGTGGAGAGGACGGCGAGGAATTCCTCCGCCGTCTCCACGAATATTGTCGGTCCCGCGACTACAACGAGACCGACCTCCTCCGTTGCCTGCCCGAAGCCCTCACAGGCGATGCACTCAGGTGGCATCGCCTGGAGGAAGAAAATTGGAATTCGTACGTCGGATTCCTCTCCCACTTCCGCGACCGTTTCGGCGTGGAGTCGAGTCAGGAGGGGATCCGACACGAAATTAGCCTGAGGACTCAGGGTCCGGACGAACCTTGCGGGGAGTACCTCGACAAGATCCGGACCCTGATCAAGCGCCTCAACCCCCTCCCCCCCCTCGACCAACAACTTGACATCTGCTACGCTAATCTGCACCCGGATTATAGCGAGTATATTCCCCGGGACGGCATCGCGACCTTCAGCGAGCTGCTGTTGGCCTGCCGTCAGCGGGAGGTGATCCGGGAACGCAGAAAAGCTTACCGACCCCCTCCCACTTCCTTCCCCACCTGCGATCCCTACGTCGCCTACCGGCCGACGGCCAAGCCTGAGGTACGGAGGACGGCGGCAGTGGAGGCAGAGCCAACCCCACCTCCACTTCCCCAATCACTCCCCAAACCCGCACCCCGACCTCGCCAACAAACCCCCAAACCCCCCACCCCCATTCCTAGCTACCGCGACGTAGCCGCGGCAGCACCTCCTTCCCAACCCCGACCAAACAACTACCCCGCACTACCCCGTTCCCTCCCCCAACAACCCAAAACCATCCCTCGGTTAGCTGATGTAGCACCGAAACACCCTCCCCCAAACTTCCCAGCCAACAACCCCTCCTACCCCCCCGGTCCCTGTTTCAACTGTGGTCAAATAGGCCACAGATATAGAGACTGCGCCCACCCCCTCGGGTATTTTTGCCGGCTGTGCGGGCAACGGGGTACGGACACCAGATCCTGCCCCGGCTGCCTGTGGAAGCGGTCGGAAAACTACCCCGGGGGGAGGCAGTAAATTCCCCGCCTCCCCAGTCCAATCTCACCCTAATCCCACAATTAAATACCCTCCAACCAGCCCAAGTAACCAAACCCCGAGTCAAACCAACCCCTAACCAAGTACCTCGCCCCAAACAACCCATACCTCCCCCAAACTCCCTCCCCATGCGGACGACGAAGCGTCCGACCCCAACTCCCTCAACCCCATACCCAACACCCAAACCGTTCCGAACAATCCGCGAAACCACCCCTCCCCTCCAAATGATCGACGGAGACCAACGCCATTTTCTATGGGTCCTCCTGGGAGAGTATAAATTCCCAGGATTGGTGGACCCAGGCTCCTGTCGATCCTACCTCAGCCCCGGATTGGCCAGCAAACTCGACCTTCCCCTTACCCCCCTCGACGAAGGTGTCAAGGTCGCCAACGGTAACGTCATGAGCGTTGACGGCGCCTTGCACCTTCAATTAGAAATTGGCGGAGAGAATGGCCCAATATTAATGCGTGTGGCGGCAATCAATTGTCCCTGCATACTCGGGCTCGACTTCCTCCGACAATTTGGACTGATATTAAACTACAGAGACGAGACCTGGCAGACGAGACACAGTACACCCCAGACATTCCTCACAACTGACGTCACAATATTAGCGAGAAGCCTACGAGACTGTGCTGGTCTCGTAGTGCCAACGGACCAATCCCGACATAGACTCGACAAAATACTGGACAAATATATCATCCCCAACCCCTCTCCCGAGTTAAGTATGACCCACATAACGGAACACGACATAGACGTAGAAGGACATCCTCCCATTCGACAGAGAGCCCGAGTAATCTCTCCACATCTCCTGAAGATCGCCCAAGAGGAGGTCGACAAGATGTGGAGAGAAGGAGTTATCGAGAGATCCCGAAGTGCCTGGCTCAGCAACCCCGTCATAGTCCCGAAACCGGGTGGTAAACACCGGTTTTGTGTGGACTATCGGGACGTGAACAAAGTAACGAAAAAAGACGCCTACCCCCTCCCGAACATGGATCGGATATTGGCCGGCCTAAGACAGGCCCGGTACATATCCAAACTCGACCTGAGCCAGGCGTATTTCCAAATCCCTGTACATCCCGACAGCCGGCCCATAACTGCCTTCGCAGTTCCTGGGCGCGGCTTATTCCAGTTCAAAAGAATGCCCTTCGGATTGACCAACGCCCCTGCCACCTTCCAACGCCTCATGGACACGCTGATCGACCCCGCATGGGAACCTCACGTATTCGCGTACCTTGACGACGTAATTATTGCCACGGACACAGAAACTGACCACTACGACTACCTGACCAGAGTATTGACAGCCTTCAAAGACGCCGGACTGGACATAAATAGAGAGAAAAGTGAATTCTTTTGCCAGGAAGTTAAATATTTGGGATATGTAATTGGACCGGACGGACTGAAGACGGACCCGGACAAAATCTCTCCCATATTGGAATACCCGCCACCCAAAACCGTCAAGCAATTACGCCGGTTCCTGGGAATGGTCGGGTGGTACGCTCGGTTCATGGGTGATATCTCTAAAGATAAAACACCCCTGACCGAGCTGTTACACAAGGACGCTCCCTGGAACTGGGGACCGACACAAGACTCCGCCTTCCGATCCCTCCGTGAAGCCCTCACCCGAACTCCCGTCCTTGCCCGCCCCGACTTTACCCTCCCTTTCACCATCCATACGGACGCAAGCGACCTCGCGGTGGGCGCCGTCCTCACTCAGGAGGTGAAGGGAGAGGAACACCCTATCCTTTTCGCCAGTCGAGTCCTCACCCGCGCAGAGCAGAAGTACACCGTCACGGAGAAGGAGTGCTTGGCGGTGCTGTGGGCCGTGAAGAAGCTGAGGCCGTACATTGAGGGTACGGCCTTCACGGTCATCACGGACCACAGCAGCCTCCAATGGCTCAAGAATTTAAGAGATCCCTCTGGTCGACTGGCGAGGTGGGCATTGGCCATGCAAGCCTATAACATGACCATTGTCCACCGGAAAGGAGCCCTAAATGTAGTACCCGACGCCCTATCCCGAATGCACGAGTCCCAGATAGCCACCCTGTCAGACATTGGAGATGCGGTGGACGGGTGGTATGAGGAAAAATTGGAAAATGTAAGAGAGTTCCCTAGAAAGTACCCGAGTTGGAAAATCGAGGATGGGAAACTCTTTTACCACCGACCTCATACCATCATCGATCCTACCCTGGCTGACCTGGACGCATGGAAACTAGTCCTTCCCTTAAAATCCCGTCCCGATGCCATGAGAGAGGCTCACAACCATCCCCAGTCAGGCCACTTGGGCATTGATAAAACATACCACCGGGTCATCCAGGACTTTTTCTGGCCCGGTGTGTATCAAGACGTCGCGCACTACGTCACCCGGTGCCAGGAGTGCCAACTCCATAAGGTCTCCCAGGGAGCCCCTGGAGGCCTTATGCGAGAACGCACTACCGAAGGCCCCTGGTGCGTAGTCGCGACCGACGTCATGGGTCCATTTCCTCCCAGCAAAAACCAGAACCGGTACGTTGTCGTGTTTCAGGACCTTTTTACCCGATTCGTAGAGGCGAAAGCCATACGAACAGCCAACGGTCCCAACATCACGTCAGCCCTCGATACCCTCGTCCTTAACCGTTGGGGCTGCCCCCAATACCTGTTAACCGACAACGGCACCGAGTTCATAAATACCCACGTCACCGAATACCTCTCTCAGAATGGCATACACCACACGACCGTCCCTCCCTATCATCCCCAAGCCAACCCGGTGGAGAGAGTGAACAGGACATTAAAGACCATGATCGCGGCGTATGTCGGGCAGGACCACAGGCTCTGGGATCAGCATCTTCCCGAGCTGTGTTTTGCCCTGAACACCGCAGTACAGTCGTCGACCCGCATGACCCCCGCCTTTTTGAATTTTGGTCGAAACCCCCGACCGACCAAAAGTATCCGCGATAATACTCCTGTTCCTCCCACCATTCAACCCACAGACCCCCAAGTTTGGACCGACAGACTCAAACGTCTGCCCCTCTTGCATGATTGGGTCCGTAAGCAATTAGAACAGGCGCATAAGCGCCAGGCCCGTCACTACAACCAAGGCAGGAAAGATACGCGGTTCAAGGTAGGTGATCTTGTACTTAGACGAAACCGCGTTCTTTCGTCCGGCCCCCAGAATTTTGCAGCCAAACTTGCCCCGCGTTTCACCGGTCCCTATGAAATATTGAGCGTTCCATCTCCCGTAATTTATGAGTTGAAAGGCCCCAATTCGCGAAAAAATCCAAGGGTCCACGTATCCGACCTAAAGGCCTATCACCCGCAGGCGGATACGGGTATCCTCCCCACCCCTACTAACCCCAAGTAGCACGAGTTGACAGACACTAATCAGGTACAATTGCATTTCAGGAGTCAAGGATGAGTCAGAGGAGAGCCGGTCGGTCCACGGGCCACCGGCGGTATGTTTTGCCGACGGGTACCCTCCGCGGAGGGTTCCAGGATTTCGCCGGCACCCCCGCCTTCCAACGGGCGGCACCGGCGGTCATATACCCCCTCTCCATCCCCATCCCAGAGGGGTATTACGAGGACGACGAGGAGTCGCCCCCCCCTTCTCCCACACCATCCCCTCCCCCTACTCCCAAATCACTAAACTAATCCCCTACCGCCACCACCCCCACGACCACAATTCCCTCCTCAACCCTACCCCTACGCCGACCACACTCGGCCCCCTCCCCCACCCCCACTCACTTACCCCTATCAATCCGCCCCCCTTCCCCACGCCCCCGCTCCCCCGGTCCCTTCTCCCCCGACCCTCCAGCCGCGCATTTCTGCGGCTCGTTACGCTACGCGTATTTTTCCGCCACCACACCCCACGCCCACATATCCGCCCTCTCCGTCCACATGGAGAGCGGCGGCGCTCCACCCTCCTATTCCCCCTCCCCCTCCCCCTCCCCCTCACCACCCCCCACACCAGCCCCGCTCAACCATTCCCCCCCATCTTCCTCCACCACCCCGCGCCGCAACAAACCCTCCAAACGGCAGCGGCGCAGTCGTCGAAGGGCCCGAGCTCTGGCTGAAGAAGCCGGAGCCGAGGTCCCAAACCCCACCCCCATTCCCCGACCCCCTCGCCCTCCTCACCGCCATTCCCGCGCACAAACCCCTAATTCCCCTCGCCCAACTCCCTCTACCACCATCCCGAGCCTCAGGGCTCTGCGCCCCACCCCCCCTTCCAACACTCCCCCACGCCGCCCAACTCCTTCCCGACTCCCCGAGGCAATTCCCAGCCTCATGTCCCTCCACATAACCCCCCCTTCCCACACCCCCTCACCGCCCCCAACTCCCCCTACCCCGCCACCCGCCATTCCCGCCTTAATGTCCCTCAAAATCCGCCACCCCGACCTTCCACGCGCGCCCACCCCCAAAAGGTGTTGGCGTTGCGGCCGGTTGGGACATTTGTCCGACAAATGTCCTAACCGGATCGAAAACCGTCCCCATCCCCGCTAAGCACCCCTCCCTTTCACCCCCCCTACCCCTCCAATAGTTCCCCACTCCCGCCTGGCCACAACTCACCCTCCATCTCCCTTAACCCCCCCAACCATCACTACCCTTCCCTTTCGTCTCTTTTCCTCTATTCTTACACCCCTCTCTCTTTCCTTTTTGAGTTCCCTTCCGTTATGCTATTTTCTTCTACCTGGCTTCGTCCAATATTTTAGTTTGAGTTTCCTTATATCTGGCTTCGTCCATTATTTTAGTTGTTATTCTTTCCTACATCTGGCTTCGACCAAGTTTTCTTTTGTTATTATCATTTTTTTTTCCTTTTTCCCTCTCGTCTCCGTCAACCTTCACTCCACCTTTCTTCCCCTTTCATTCCCTCTACCCCCCCCCCCCCCAAACCTCCCTAAACCACCCGCTAGGCCCGGCAGGCCAAACCCAACCCTTCTTCCCACAAGTCCCCACACCGTCTCGATAACGCCCGTCGGCAGACATAAAAAGACCGGCCCAAGCGTCAAAAGATAGGCTGGCCTGGAGCCACACCAAAGATGTCAGGTACGCGAGCGAGGAGCCACGTACCCTAGTCAGAACACAGGAGAGAACGCAAGACTGAGCCGTCAACAGTACAAATCTCAATGAGTCGGGAGATACGGGGACGAACTGTGCGAGCACACACTCGTGACCCGAGACGATAAGAATAAAACCGTCCAAAAGTATGCGTGAGCGAGTGGAAGAATGAGAGAGAAAAATTATATTTACAGGCAGCTAGGGAAAGAGATACGCTCGAGTACACCAAAGGGTGTACTCTCGTTTAAGCAGGGGGGTGTTGTGACGTTGTACGTCACAGCCTCCCCTGCCGCCGGCTCACCCACGAAGTTGCCGTCCCACACCTGTAACAGGAAAACAAGATAAGTATAAAATTTATGAAATATAGAATATAAAACCTGTGCAAACACTCACCTGCGACAAGTCAGTCACCGCGACTGACCCCGCCAGACCATCATCATCGCCATCACCATCACCGTCACCGTCGTCTGGCCCTGGAAAAAGAAAAAGAAGAAGAAAACCGAGGAATGAACGAGACGAAATCGAAAGGCTACCCACCGGACTGACCCGCCAGCCACCGTATCGTCGTCGTCGTCATCGTCGCCGTCGTCGTCGTCGTCCCCACCGTCGTCGTCGTCGTCGTCGTCGTCGTCCTCGTCCCCGTTGGATCATCGTCGTCGTCGCCGACATCGTCGTCGTCGACGTCGACCAGGACCGGCCCAAATAACCTAGAAAGAAAAAGGAAGAGAGTACCGACAAAAAAAAATAAGGAATAAACAAATAAGAAAATTACTCACCTGGACAGGACCGACCCGACGACCATCGCCACCCTGCCAGACACCTCCGTCGCCGTTCACCACCCCAACAAGGAATATCTCATCAAACAAACCGCACCTCACAACTCGCCCTACACTCGAAAAATCAACAAGTGTCAAAATCACTGCACCCGTCCGTCCCCGCACCCCGGCCATCCATCGGCCGCGCGGCGACAGAGTGACGAAGGTGGCAGCAGCGTACGGCGATTACCCGACCGCCTTTATTACCCACAATTATAAATTCCCGTCCACAAATACTCCATACTTACCGACCGACCTACTTACCTCCTTTTCCCCAATAGATCCCGCTCGCGACAGTCCTAAAATCAATCACCCGTTTGACCCTTCTCCCATCGACCCGTATCGCTGCTGCCTCGATGATCGATGCCGGCCGGTAGCCAATTAGCGCGCGAGAAAATTTCGCGAGCTTCCGGCCGGCCATGTGGCCGTCACTTTGTGACGAGCCGGCGAGGAAGATAGAGCAAATTTGATAGAGCGTATAGAGTATAGAGTATAGTGAGTGAGAGACAGAAGGAAGGCGTGACGAGTGAGAGTGTGAGAGCGAGAGGAGATAGAGACACGAATTGTAAGAAGACGAAAATTGGACAGCAAAAGGATAACGATTTGGAAAAGAAACGGAATACGAAATTACGAGGACGAACAGGCACGAATCTGGATACCGAGAGACCGGAAGGATAACGAGAGCAGGACGAGGAAAAAGGCGATCGACAAAGTGAGTGTTTGCACGGTTACTTCCCCCCGACATAGCACCCGACTCATTTTTGAGAAAGATCGCGACTATTACTCCCCCCCCCCCCCCCTTGTTTTTTTTGTCTTTTCTTTCAGTCCGCCGGTGTTAAAATTCGGACAATAAAAATTTTTTTTTGCTCTCTTTTCCTGTTGTAGCCGTGTGGGACGGCAATTAAATTTAAGATATATCGCGAGTGAAAATTTATCGTAACGGTCTTCCTACCCGCCTGGCCCCCCTTCCCCTCCCAAATACAAAGCCTCAACAAAGACCAGTCGATCGCGCGAGCGGCGCGATCGTCCTCGCCGTCACCTCAGCCACACCGTCCAAAACAATTCCCCTATCTCCTCGCATACCCCTCCCCCGGCGACAGACCGTGTAGCGTAACATAGAGTGTGAAATATCATCGAACGAATAAGACTGAGTATAAAACGAACGCCAGTGGTAATAATTAAGAGGCCGTTGAGTCGGCGAACCCTCCCTCAGAATATTCCCCCCCCCCCCCCCCCATTCCCTACACGCTAGCCACCCATCCCTTCCAGCAATACGTTGTGTATTAGCTATTGTAAATTTCCTTTGTTATAAATGTTGTTTGCCATGAATTTTTGTTAATTTTTGTTTATCGTAAAAATTAACTGGCGCCCAAAAGTTTCGAGTTTTTTTTTTGTATAAATAATTATCCCGGAGATCGTCCGCCGCAAAAGTATTGCGAAAATAAAGTTTATTAATGTTATAATTATTCTATTTTTTTTTAATTCGTTAACCCCAAATTTCCCCTACCCCCCTCCCAACGGCGTGACAGTATCTTTTAAAATACCGTACGCTTCGTTTACTCGAAGGTCTTCACGTTTCAATTTTTTTCGTGAAATTGTCGTGTGGCTAGATCCTAGGGAACTTGAAGATCCCGATTGCGTGGTTGAGTATGACCGTGTATCTTCATTAGGGTCCGCTACCACATCTCCTTCTTCTTCATATTGCTCATTCCCCTTTTTATCAGCCTAAAAGAACAGTTTAATTAATATACACCCTACATTAAGTTTGTATTCATTTCAGATAACGTAAACAGGAGATGCATGGCTATCAATTGCTCAGGAATTTAATGAGCAGTGGAATTTCCCAAACTGTGTCGGTGCTATAGATGGAAAGCACTGTATCATACAAGCACCGATTAACAGCGGAAACGACTTCTTTAATTACAAATCCACATTTAGTGTGGTGTTAATGGCCATTGTAGACGCTAACTACAATTTTATATTCGCCGATGTGGATTGTCAGGGAAGAATATCAGATGGCGGCGTTTTCAGAAACACTACTTTCTATCAGAAACTACAAAATAATGAATTACATTTGCCTAATGACCAAAGCCTTCCAGGAAGACAACAGAATGTGCCATTCGTATTCGTAGCAGATGACGCATTCCCATTACAAAGACACATCATGAAGCCGTATCCTGGTACTCATGTCAGGGGATTCGAAAAGCGAATTTACAACTATCGTTTGTCAAGAGCAAGACGAATAGTAGAAAATGCGTTTGGCATACTTTCAACAGTTTTTCGTGTATTCCGAAAACCTATGTTACTACAACTCGATAAAGCATCTCTCGTCGTTATGGCCTGCGTAAACCTACATAATTATATGATGAAAAGAAAAGCTTCTAGGAAGCTATATAATTCACCGGGCATGATGGACAGAATAGAAGATGGCCTCGTTACTCCAGGCCAGTAGAGAAATGTGGATTCCTCATCATCATTTCTCCCATTACCCAACATTGGACGGAAACATACGGTATAATGTGAAAATATACGACGACAATTTTTAGACTATTTTAATTTCACTGATATTTTGCCATGGCAAAACAATATTGCATAATTGCATAACTAATTTCTATGGACACCTATTCTGAAATTGTTATAAATGTACCTGCCATTTAATATAATAAATAAACATAAGCACCTACTCACCATGCTTTTATTTTGGTTAGTATCGAAATTAAGTGTTTTTCTCGGTTTATATTTGTCCATTAAAAAGTGCATACTTTGAAATGCAAACCATTTTGAATTGTAACTGCAGTCGGCACCGCTGCCTGATTTTGTACTCATTGTTTTTTGCCTTTCTCGGCGGTAAGATGCTAGAAGCGAGGCCATCTTTTTTTTCACTTCTTCAACATTACATTCTAACAGATTTGCTATTTGCTGTCAAGCATCTTGTTTGCGAGATGTATTTTTGTAGTCTTGAAAAGTCGGATCCCACAGACATCTGAAGCCTTGGTAGGCTGCTATCGTGAATAGACAGTTATCTTGAGACCAATCCATAACACCACCACAAGTAGGTATGTATTTGTTATGGGCAATTTGATAAGTCCGGGCACTATTAATAATGGCCGGTCTGTATTCATAATGCCCGGCTCAATTGGGCAATGTGATTAAAACAGCATGATTAATAACTATTCCCGGCCATTATGCATAATGCCCACCCTATCTTGGGCAAAGTAATAAAATAGGTGAACTGTAGTGTTTTTGTTTATTAAATGAAATTAAACTTACAAAATTTTCATGAAAAGTTAACAAAAAATAAACTATTGAACATAGTAGTTAAAAAATAAACAGTTAAAAATGTAATAACATCATTAGTTACCTACTTTTATTTTGATAAAAATATTACTTAAGAACAATAGTTTAAAAATTAGTAAACTGAGAAAAATCAACAGAAATATCTAATAATTAAAGACTGTGCAAGAAAGTTATTAAGTTTAGAATTATTTATTCTTGCAAGATGAGCTTTTGTGACATTTGGAATTGCAAAGAATGTTTGATTTCTTGCATTTACAACGTTTTGAATTGCAGTCACCACTACAGTTACAATGCTGGAAGCCTTGTCCATGAAAATGAGAGTCTCTTCGAGCACATTCTCGAAGAGTAATATCAACTTTTGGAACATCGTCAATCGAAATGAACTTTTCTTTACACACAGTAAACTCATTTCTGGAGTACAGTTGATTTAAAATACCGTGTTTAGTTCCAAGTTTGTAAAGTTTTTCTTTTTCGACAGATATAATAATAGCAATTATATTACGACTATCCGTCTTCGCTCAATCTACATCTGGTATCCTTACTCGAACGCTTTGGCCTATTTCTGCAATAGGAAATTTTGCATTTGAACGCGCCAACATTTTTTCGGCTTGCTTATCAAGTGATACGTTAGCTGCATTACGAGCCTTCCGAATTTCGTTTGATTTTGCGTTGAGTAAAGATGCAGCTTTTTCATTGTCAGAATTTTCCTTTTCATTGCTCATATCGGCAGAAGGCTGTTGATCGGCTGCTCGCGGGTTGTCATTTATCATGTCCACACTCACAGTGGGTTGCTGATTTTCTGGTAGACTATCGGCAGAATGTTGTTCCAGTTCAGAAGAAGGCTGTTGATCGTCTGGTCGAGGGTTTTCATTTATTATGTCCACACTCACAGTGGGTTGCTGATTTTCTGGTAGACTGTCGGCAGAATGTTGTTCCAGTTCAGAAGAAGGCTGTTGATCGTCTGGTCGAGGGTTTTCATTTATTATGTCCACAGTAGGTTGCTGATTTTCTAGTTGAATATCGGCAGATTGTTGTTCCAGTTTGGAACGGGGTTCAGGTTCAATCGTAACAGAAATAGAACCAGTAACAGCGGCTGAGTTTTCATCTATGTTATCGCTGTCTTCGTTTACGGCATCATCCGCTTTGTCCACAATTACGTTTTGACTTTCACCGGAATCACCATCTTTTAACATTGCCTCAAGGTCTTCACTTACTATCTCCGTTAACTCTTCAAATGATGGCAAGACTGATTTTAAACCTACTTTGGGTTTGCAGCCAAACATAGCTTCGTAAGGACTGCAATCGATGCCGGAGTGGTAAGCTCTATTTTTCATGAACTGTACGAATCTTAACCCTTCCGACCATTTTGTGGTTTCATTTGTCTCCAACCATGTAAATACCATCTTTTCTATATCCTGATTTGCTCGTTCTACTGAACCTTGAGATTGGCTATGACGGGGTTTGCCGTGTACAATTTTGACTTCTTCCCACATTTGGCATAGTTCGACAATAACTTTATTTACGAATTCTCTGCCATTATCACTGTGCAAAATGCATGGAGCTCCAAATATTGTGAAGATATCCAGCAAATGATGTGCGACTTCTTCGGCTC
The DNA here is from genome assembly GCA_964007305.1 of Netelia melanura. Classification (NCBI taxonomy): domain Eukaryota; kingdom Metazoa; phylum Arthropoda; class Insecta; order Hymenoptera; family Ichneumonidae; genus Netelia; species Netelia melanura. The sequence continues at coordinate 23,577,612 of OZ023256.1, read as the reverse complement.
GTTTTGTTTTTAATGGTCTAAGAATCACAAACTTGGTGAGGTGGTCTTGATACACCATGATGAACTTAAAATCATTGTCTGCTTGTGTTTGCATGTCGATTAGGTCGACTTGGCATCGTGAGTTAAATTCACTACTTTTTATAGGCTTAACCACTAGCTCTTTTTTTGGAACACTTATTTTTTTTGACATGGTTCACACAAAGCCAAATACAACGCCACAAACTCTTTAGTAATATTTTTGTACTTCGGTTTGAGCTCTTTCATCATCCTATTTCTACCTCCATGCCCGATAGAAATGTGAGTTTCGTGAATAATATCAAATGTTTCTTCCAAATAACAGTAATATTGAATTGGTTCTCTGTCATTTTTCACTGGTACGATTAATTTTTGAACTGTTCCGATCTTCACGATGTCATACCTCGACAATCGCTGATATTCCTCCGGAGTTTTGCCTGCGATCTTGTCTTTTATCACTTGCACTTTGGTTAAAAATGAATAATACTCATCGCGAAAAAATAACTGAGTGTTTTTCCCCTTCGTTAATTTTAATTTATGAATTTCTTCGTTAAAACGTCTTTTCATATCCATCATATCCATGGATGCCGCCATTTTGTGAGATAAACGTACTCAATGCACTCACGTGTTCTCGTTCCGAAGTATTACTGCGAACTAATACGTCGCCGCGTGCGCGCGCAGCTCTCCCCCCGCACGTACGCGCCCCTCGCATGTTGCAAGGCACGGCCGCGGTCCAATTTATCACATTGCCCGGCTACAAGTAGGGAATTATTCATACTGCCCGGTCCAAGTGATAAATTCAAGCTATCTCAAACACTGACTTATTACATGGACCACGGGCCGTCGGGCATTATTAATAATGGCCGGTCAAAGTGATAAATTAATCACTTTGCCCATCGCTCTTGGGCATTATTAATAATGGCCGGTCCTTATTAATAATGCCCAGTTAATCACGTTGCCCGTAACATATTCACGTCGCTGGAGCACAAGAACCCTTTGATGAGACCGCTCTGGGGAGCGAGCGCGTCCGAACACGCAAAAACGCTCTAAGCAACTGTTCACACGCTTTAGTCCCGTTTACACCAAGTGAGCGGGCGTTCTTAGAATATTCCCTAGATTCTTTGCGAATGCAGACAGAACAACGAAAAAATACTCCACGCCTGTTTACACTAAAAGAATTTGATAGAGTGGGGGGTAGAATGAGCATTTGCTCGCATAGTCTAAATCGGCGTTGAGATGTAAATTTGCGAAGATTGGGCGAACCATCCTTGTATTTATTTTTCCCCCACCTTCTATGAGAACGAGATAGATATAATTGAAGGAAACTTGTTCTATTTTGATGGTAATACAAAGATCTAGTTGGCGTGTTCTTGCATTTTTTCCAAATAGCAACCTTAAGGGGATAAACTACCCTGTACCCGAACTTTTTTACCGCAGTCGTCTTTTCCCTTTTAACACGACTTTGCCCATTCAAAATATTTCTAATAACTCCGAATCGACGTTTGCTCATATTGCGAACTCAATATGAGACCCTGATAGTGAGAGGGTAATCGAACCCCTCTCTATTTTACTTTTCATTGGCGATTTAAAAAGTTGCTACGCTATTTTGATGAGTGTGTGGATATTTTGCATTAGTCTCTAATAGATTAATCTTTATTAATCTCTAATAGGTATCTTGCATTAATCTCAACAAGGACCGGGGAAGGAAGACGTCGAGATCTGGCTCTTACTCCTCACTTTTCTAATGTTTATGAGAAACTTGCTTTCTATACGCGCAAGGATAAATACTTTTCCTACTTACTTTCTTTAAAGCGATAATCTTTTTCGTTTAGGGAGGTAATTACAAGGCTTAGTCGCCATCCTCCGGCCCCCCTAAATGGGTCCAGGGGCGGCGGACTTGGGGACGTCCATCGTCCTCCATTGAACTGGACCCGAGGTGGCAGCGCATAGTGTTCCCGCGCGCCCTTCATTGATGTTGCGGGGGGAGTCAAACACCTCATTCACTCCCCTCCCCCCCCCCCCCCCCCCCCCCCCCCAGACCTGAGGAGGCCTGCAGAGGTGAGCGGCACTAGCCGAGGACTGCGGAAGTCGCATCAGTTGCCGCGATCCTCCGTGTAGGTGGGAGAAGGAACACCAGGGTGGTTTTTAGTCAGTAAGAGTCTGACAGACCCCTCGCCCCCCGGGCGGAGGACATCCATGAGGATTTTCCAGCCCGAATAAAAGAAATGGACTCGTCAACTTATTGAGCGGACCACCTTGAAGCTGAAGGTGTTCGTCGAAACCTTGACTGAGAACAATCCAGTCGTCTAGGTACACAAACATTTGGGTGGTAACTACTTCCTTCTAGTGTCCACGTTTCCGTCAGGTGATTTATTTCAACTCGAAAAGTTAACCATAAATCCATTCCCAATATTACCTCATTTGACAAATGCGGGAGAATACTGAACCGCTGTGGACCATAAACATCCCCTATATCTCGTGCAAATTCTTTCCACGTTCTCCAGCGCGTTTTGTTCAGTAGGTACCACGCCGTATACGGTCCTTCAAAAGTACTGGACAGGCATGGGATGAATTGATCTTTGTCTATCCCACTCGCGCTCAGCTGGTCCTTTCAAATCAATAGAAATTGTTCCGGGTCTTTTTCAGTTTTAGGGAATGTTATTCTCCGGTGTCTCACTATGTGACCTATTTTTAAGGCCGATTCCACTTCCCCATTATAGGCAAATGTCATATTATTTTATCTTCTTCCCCGTTGTTCTAATACTGGAGAATACCGTCTCTATCTTAACTCGCGATGTTGTTCGCTGCCCTTCCCACTATCACTTGATTTGCTCATTTGCCAAAAAAGAATTCCTCTTCGCGGTTTGTGATAAGTTCTATAAGGGCTTGCTGTCAAACTATTCGCTTGGTCTTGAATATCTGTAGTGCGCATCAGTTGAGAAAATTGTTCTTGCGTGATGAAATTTTCGGTAGTAATTATTTCTCCCTGTGAACCTTGGCGAGAAGTAGTAAGCTTGACCATCCTATTCGAGGTATTTTCGCGTCTCTGCATATGATTTACGAAATTTTGGTATTGCAATTTGGGTGGTCTCAAATTTACTGCATTATCCCCGACTGTACGACTGGCTTCACGGAAACGTACTCTTCACGGTGGTATTTCATCATTTTTCTAAGTTATTTGTCAATACGTTTTCCACTGCAGAAAAGCGCGCGAAATTATTATTCTGACCATTTTCGATCCCGCCTCGCGGCCAGATCCTAAGCGGGCGTGGCGCGTTACGCATTAATTGCTCGGGGCGATACAACATTTCAAAATTATTTGAATTTTCCCCTTGTGTATAAGAGCACCTTCGGTCTATAAAATTATTAGCAGGTTCCCCCGGTGTATAAGAGTACCTTGGGTCCAAAACATTAATAGTAGGTTCTCCTGGTGTATAAGAGCATCTTGGGTCCACAAAATTATTCGGTTTACTACAAGTTTTAACAAACGGAACGTTCATGGCACCTGTATCTTGTTAAAAAATCCTGGCAACCTCATCCTCCACATGAACACGTTCACGCCGAGGTGACTCACCGGTGGGTCACACTTGACTGTTCCGTGGGGCGGCGTGACCCACTAGTGGGTTACGCCTAACTATCCCGTGGGGCGACGTGCATCACAGGTGAGTCACTTGTTTTCAGAAAATTAGTCGTTAAAAAAATACGTTGATTTTATTTTTTCTCAACATTATATATAAAAATTGGGTATCATAAACATTAACATTCAATATTTTAAATTGATAACAATTATTTATTTATACCTATGCAACTTTTTAAAACATTCTAAGCATAATACAGGGAGCATAATGCATAAGGCCCTTACAACGCGTACAATATGTCGTTACTTTTTTACTTTTTTTCGCGGCATATAATCTACCTTGTATTTTTGATAATTGTTTGTAGCATTCTTTACATCTTTTTCTTGTGTTTCTGGAAGCCCCTTTGAATGATTGTAGAAAATGTGTACGTTTTCTTGACAGACTTCTCTTTTTTATTTCAGCCTCTTCCATTTCTCTGTGATCTTTGATGAAAAGATGATCGATAATTTGTTCTCGAAATTTTAAAATTGGAATATTTTCAGTTCCCCTTTTTTTATGAATATACTGTCGTGGCCATGCGAAGGCTCTCGTGAGAGCTTCGCATGGTAACAACAACGACGCTGGCCACGGAATCACGCGCTACCGAGGAGTCAAGTTCCGGATCAGCGAAAACGCTGCACGCGCTGCTGACGCAGGACCAACGCGGCGAAGACTCCCTGAAATCACGCCATATTTTAGAATATGGCGTGATTAGTGGAAAATTCCGTGTTCCCACCGCCGAGGTGCCGCGGAACCTCGGCGTGCGATACGGAATCGATGCAGAAGTCAGTTCTAAAGAATCCTTCGATCAGTGAAGCTCCGCTGCGTGCCCAACGTCGGGAAGTTAGACCGGGAACAAGTTGTGGTCCTTAAAACTTAGGCAACACGTTTGGTGGACCTTGGCTCTCCGCGGCTAGCCGAAAACGGGTTAAATCGTCAAGCGTAAAAACTTTCCTATATTACCTATTTTATATCAAGTTATTTCAATCTTATCTATTTTATATACTATTCGTTTTCTATATCAATTGGTTATCATATTACTCGTTAACGTTATCCGCATTATATATTATTCTTTTCGTATTAACGCCTTATTATTTAGTCCTCCGTATTAGTATTGTGAGTTTTAAGTTTTGCGAAACGATTCACCAATACCGCGGTGAATAGGGACAATAAGTGTACTATTAAGACGATCGACGATAGTGCGCCGCCCTGCAGGGACCATCTAAGCAGTAAGTCGACGACGATATTTCTAATATGTATTGAAATCATAATTGACGCATCTGGACGAGGTGCAATAAAACTGTATTAACCTGGGAATACTGTCCTAACCGATTTCTCGACACCCCCTCTCTTCCTAAGTCCTAACGAATAACGGACCCGTAATGAACGAGCGGCAATCCAAGACCTTCCGACGCTTACGCACGAAACATTTGAATTCATCTCCCTCTAAAATCTCTATATTACAGGGCGCCTTCTGCGCTCTGTTGGTAGCTGCAAATTATCCCTTTGTTTGATCTAGCACTAGCTTATCCGTAACAATACCATGCATTTACCAGGCAAGTTCCGCATATTATTTCCATCATAATTTTTCTGTACCATTTTACCGTTCTTCGAAGAGAACTGTAGTAAGATGACATTTGATCAGATAGATCGACACCCTTTTCACATTATTATTAAAAAAACAGTATCTGGTTTGGATTTATTATTTGGCCCCTGAATAATTGCACATTTATGGTTCTGAGAAGTTCTTATCATACATACGGGCCTTTTGTCGGTCCATTTCATAAATTTTACTCCACTGCGATTTAAAAAACTTATAATGCTACCCCGAACTTGCTTTTGCTTTGATTGTGGTGGTAGAAATTGTTTGTTCTTTTTTATTGTGTTGGTAACCGAGATGGCGGTTAGCCGCTAGTTACTCGCAATGAGGGGGGGAGGGGGGCCTCGGACCGCCGGGGGGGGAGTCAGGTGGCCTTCGCAGGTTCCTACTGCTGAACTCCCTGGTAACCCCGTGGGTCGGAGGGGCAGAGAGAGGAGGGTTCTCGGTCCCGAGGGGGGGGGGGGGGGCGATGGGTGGCCTTTGCAGGTTCCTACTGCCAACGCCCCTGTCCGCCCCTCTTCCGGAGTTGGAAGGGTCAGGAAGGTGGTGGCTAGGTGGATTTGGTCGCTCTGAGAAGAGCGGATTGCGTTGCGTAGGCCCGCCGGAATACGTGGAGTGCCTAAACTTCTCTGCTCCGCGGGAGCGGCCCGTCGAGGAGGCGAATCCGGGGGCGCGAGTCAGTCGGTGGCTTGATCCGGCCCACAACCTCTAGCAGCGCCCGTGGATCGGCCCTCACGGTGGGGCGGAGGGGCTTCTTGGGCGAGAGGCGAAAAACCTCCTTCGTTGCCACCCCGGCGGTGACGACCCCCAGCTTTGCGGGTCGGGTGGCTCTTCGCTCCAGCGAGCGGACTACGACCTCGGGGGTTCGGCCGGCAGCGCGTGGTCGGTTTGCCGGTGGAGGGATAGCCCGGCGAGGTGTCGACCGAGGGGACTCGGTCGGTCCCTTCACGAGAGCGGGTCGAGCGGAGTTCTGTACGTTTACCGGGACCTGAGAAGGTCCGTTGAGTCCTTGGGCCGCCCGTCGAGCCTCGGCGCGGTGGTCCAAACGGCGATAGTAGGAGGAGGTCCGGCGTCGCTTCCTTGGCATTGAGTCGGCGAAGGTGGAGGGTAGAATGACGGGGTGACCCGAGACAGCGAGGTAGTTCCCGTGAGATTAATGCTTTTATTGTAAGGCGTTCGTACAGTGGATTATCTTTGTAGAGTCCGAGGTAGGGGGAAGAGGCACCTGGTTCGGCGCGCTCGTCCAGACGACTGGTCATAGGGCTCGGGGCTGAGCCGTTTATGTACCCGTAGGCGCTCAAGCGGCGCGCCAATCAGCGCGCGACTCGACCGCAGAGCGCGGTATAGGTATATACGCCGTATAGCGGGCCGCGCTCGAGCGCTGATTGGCGCGGCGGTTGTTCGCACGGTATAGGTATACACACCGTATAGGCGACCGTGCTCGAGCGCTGATTGGCGCGGCGGTTGTTCGTGCGGTATAGGTATACACGCCGTGTAGTATTGCGGGGCCCGACAAGTGTCATAGATAAAATATACGACGAAAAACGGTGTGGGCCGTGAAACGGCGTACAACAATTGTTCCATCAATAAATGTTTTTTTTTGCATTAGTTCCTCGGCCAAAGGGATACTGATATAAAAACTATCTGTAAATAGTGTGCGGCCCTCAAATAATAAATCTATTATCAATTTTATGACTACGGCATGAGAATGTGTCTTGGCGATTGGTTCTGCATTTTTCCCTGCATAAATCTCGATATTATAGGTATAACCTTCAGGAACGCGCAGTTTGTATACCTTTATGCCATACTTATGACGCTTGCCTGGAACCCAGCAAACACAGTTTCAGAATAGTTACGAATTTGTTCTGTAATGAACGTTATATTGAATGTCACAACTATATCACAGGCACCGTAAATGAAGCAGTGCTTGTTCTGAAATTTGTCATCCTTTTTGGAAGTTATCATTACGAAACATTTATAAGTAATATTCATGAAAAATACTCAGCACAAAGATGTAACTATTCCGAAACGCAGAATGTAATCATCTCAGCACACCGATGTAACAATGAACAAACAGAATAAGTAACTTTAACATAACATTCATATAACAATGCTGTTGAATGTTATTTCATTATTACGTGTAATTTACGTAAATGTATCATAAATAAAGAGGGTTTATTTTATAAATAAATTGTAAAATGTTTACGTTATTTATCTCATATTTTTATTATTACTTTCGATGAATACATTTATTATTCGTTTTTGTTCTTCATCTTTTGTTTGGCATCACTTTTTGGCACTATTTATACTTATAACTAAATGTTATCACATTTGTTTAATACTTTTAAATAATTATAATAATTTTGGAATCTTATAAGCTAAGAAAAAGTAGATGAAAGGCAAATTGTAATCCTAGTTCATTGCATTTTTCTTTCTTTGGAACCTTGCAAATTTTTGGCTCCCCTGACGGAACCATTCCTTCCCTTCGTCCTCGAAATATCTGTCCGTACAGCTGTGCGATCTTTTGACAGCTACTAAAAATGGAAAGAACAATATTGATAGTCTATAAGGACAGAAGGAAAAAAAATAGTGAGAAATTAGAAAAACGACGACATTTTTTTTTGTTATGCTTTTTCACTGAAACGAGAAAATAGGGTGAAAAAACGAGAGAAGGTTGAAAAATGATGAGAGCAGAGAAAAAAGAGAGAAGAAAAATCTCGATAATTTTTTGATGGGAAGGAAAAGACAAAACCGAAGACGGGAAAACTGAGAGGGATGAAAATATTTACTGAGAATGATAGGTGAAGAGAGGAAAGAAAGGAACAAAAATAGATAGTGGAAATGGCAGGGTGAATGAGATATGCAGGAAGAAAAAAACTAAGGATAAGGTTTCTACGCATATGTGTGAAGAGAAGAATATGAGCATGGAAAGGCAAAGAGTTGGAGATAGTACGAAAAGAGGAACGGAGGTAGAGAGGGAACTGATGGGAAAAAGAAGAGTTTCAAAATTCTATTCTAGAAATAAGGCAGACTGGGTTGCAAAGAAATGGAATAATCGAAAAATCTGAGTAGGACTGTGAAGAGATACAAAAATGGGTAGGAGAAGTGGCAGAATTAGTAGGACTAGAAGGAAAAGGAGTGGAATGGATGAAAGAGGAAATGGGAAGAGATAAAAAAAACCCTGACAGAAAAGAAACATGAATAAAGATCGAGAAAGAGTGAGGGGGAATGGTATGGAAAAGAGCATGGCAGAACGTCCGAAAGTTCACGGGCGGCAAGGGAAAAGAAAATGAAACAGAGAGAAAATGTAAAATGTATGAAAACAAGAGTATGGAGAAGAGTTCATTTACGGCTCAGAACTAGATTAATTGTAAGTAACATATATATCCAGGAAAATTAGAGACATAAAATATATCTATTAAACATATATACCTTTAATAACGTCGATGAGAATCAGATTCCCAACTTTAAAATTGCCTCGAAGACCACACCAGGAGGATTGTTTTGCCACTTCAGGGCCGAAAACTTTTTTAAATACGCGTGATATACAATCTTTGGCAGAATTACCGCCAATTTGGGCCAAATATAAAATCTACAAGAAACATATTACTTTATAAGTATTTATATAGTTTATGACGATTAAATAGCATGGTTAAATGGAGAAGAAACGGTTTTTACCAAGCGATTCCGAACATCACCCAACGTTAGGTGATTTTCGAACTCCTTCACCTGTTCGACGGTTGATAAAGGCAAGAGTGCCGCCAAATCTTCATACTCATTCTGATTGGTCTGTACTTGGTTGACATTTACCAATCGTTCAATGCCATCCAATCTGTTTTCTATACACTGTATAGAAAACATTATTTGACCGATTTTTTCGCCCATTTTCTCGTACAAATCTGTAAAATATGCCAAGTACAAGTTACGTTACATTTGCATAAATTGAATTATCTTTCATTGAATTATCTACCTTTTGTAACAACCGTTAGGTTTTCGAGCTGCAGCGATATCGATCTGTTATCTGAAAAAGCATAAATTATAATCGTAGTAATTATTTTTTTAATATAAGTTTACACCTATCAAGATAAATTTGAAGCAAATACATACCGATGAAAAAATCTTTCATCGTTGTGTCCATTGACGATAAGGATAGGAAATTATTGCCGTTATTATTGTCGTCCATATCGTTTTCAACACAACTGTTGTTGAGCCCTTCTTTTAGAATAGACAAAACTATTTAATCTTCGCAAATTACACTAACAAAAAAACAAACAAAAATTCTAACAAATTTCAAATATACATTCGTATTAATAAATACCTTGGTTCTGCAGAAAACTTGACGATGTGCTTTTGAGTTGATTGATGTTTAAGATGACTGGGACATCGCTTATGACTGTTGCATGGCTCGTTGGTTTGTTTAGCGTTGCATTTTCGCTTTTAGATTCTTGCTGTTTTATTTGTTTCAATTTTGGTGGACTCGGAACTGCAGTATCATTGGTCGTTTCCGATTCATCAGAAGCTGCATAATCATCTGCAAAAGATTTTCACACATGAGAAAATTTGGAAAGAAAATAGATGAAAATAAATTTCACGTTATTTCATATAATTATTATTCTAGTCATCCTCGTTATTATTATTGCTATTATTTTGTCGTTGTTATTATTATTGTTGTTGATTTTATTTTTACTGTTATTATTATAATTATGATAGATATTGGGTGTGTTTTGCACAACACAGTGCTGTGCAGTGCTCGCTGCGTGGGATTTTAGCTGCGTTGTCCAGGACATGCTCATTATGATAAAAAGAGTTTTTTAAGCTACATACATACCGCACTTGAAAACTAAAACAAAAGGTGGATCAATACTTTTTTCATACCTTGTTCTTTTTGTACCAACAGAGAAGCCTTTCGTTTTCCTTTCCCGACTTTGTGGTTCCTTGTGGTTCCCACTTTTTCTTCTTTTATTGTTGCAAGAGTGCTTTTTTTTTGTATTTGTGGAAAATCAAAGGCTTCGTCCCCACTTGACAAGCCATCTGCCTTTTGCCGTGCATTCGAAATGTCGTCTGTTAGATAAATATATATATATATATATATATATATATATATATATATACACCATGAAAAAATAATAATTTAAAAAGGTAAAGGAAATGGAAGAAACGAAACCAGTTTACCGTAAAATCCCAGGAATTTGACATCGTGCAATTGCCATTTTTTATCGCCGGGGTCTGGAATTGCTCGTTTTAAGATGTGTGGTCCCACATTTTTTACATTTGGCCACCAACACTTCTTCAGATCGTCCGACAACCAGCATGACGGTACTTCGGATGCCGACTCTCCTTCCTTTCCATTTTCGTTTAAAAAAGTGACGACGGCATAGAGCTTCATCGTTTTGATTCACTTTTCTAAAACGTATAAGATTGTTATTAAACAATAGGTTAAGTTTTGAACCGGCAGTAGTCTAAAAGATATATTTTGTTGAAAAAAAGTTTCAAAAAGTAAAGAAAATGGACAAGCAATGATATAAACCAATCATGGTGTTAATGATTATTAATTACAAACCTTATTTATGTTCTTACCGAATGTGTACGCCGATCTTTAGCCGCATGCAAATATAACTCGTGCACCTCGTGTGACCACCAGTATTCAGTGCCTTACGCCAGTTACGCGCCTTTTTTACTTTATTGGTTATGTTAGAAACGCGGATCCGGCTACCAACGTTTTTAGAGTGGGTCTAACAATAAGTAGAGTGTGGCCGATGTAGGGGCTCTTTGCTGATTGGCTCCGCCATATTGAGATCAACTTCCGCTATTTCCATATATATAGACATACGTTAGTATGTTGCTTTATAGTATATCAATCAATTTTTTTTACAAAATCTGCAGTTGTACTTTTACACTTATTAATGTAAAAATATGTTTTTCAATAAATTGACTTCTATACAAAATAATACGTGATTATTTATTTATATCCTTTTCAATCTGTTAAAAATTAATTTATCACACGTGCGAATCATAACTTATTATGCCACAATATCGGCATAATTGGTCTCGGTGTGAGTATACAACACTTTTCGTGTAAAAATACACCGATAATGATACCAGAACTGCATAACGAGTTACAGAATCATAGTAGAAAGTACATAAATGATCTTTCGCATTTACATATGCTTGGAATAAGCTTTTGAAAGCCGCCATAACTCTATCCATTTGATCTCAACATGGCGGCTTCCGGCTTGTCTGCCACACTCTTCCTAGACCCACTCTACGTTTTTGCAATCGCAGTGCCATCAATCAACGATCGCGCGAAATTTGAAAATGATTAATTTTATTTCTTTTTTACCTTACCTATTAACGTGATATATTGTGTTGAAAATAATAATAATAATGATCGCTAAAACCTTTTTATGTTTTTTATTTAAAATAAGGTTGATGTAAAAACAATACTTCGGAATTAAAAATACCGAAGCGTTACAACACGAATATTCAAGATACTCATGAACAATAATTTTTAAAAGTGTTTAAAAAAGCAGGACCAAGCAAGCAACGTCATCACTTGACTCTTTTTATTAACTTAAATACAAAGATCGTTGAATACTCAGTTTTACAAATGATGAATTAGAGGTAAAACAAGACTTTCCGAACGGCTAATGGGAATTCGTATGCATTTTCGTGCGATTTGTTCCGGATTAATTACAACATCTGTGCAATTTACATGCTTTACAATTTTTATATCGAAAATTGTAGAGTCACACGGTCTAACAAAAAATGGTCGCTCTATTGTGAATTGTTTGCCACTTAGCAAAATCGATTTATTTCTATCACAGGTAATATTTTCTATAAGTATCACCGTTTGAGAAACAGTACAAATGCAATTGTTACCTATTTTGCTACTAAGATAGAAATGTTCGTATTGTAATGATTTCACGCGTTTAATTTCGGCTTGCTCGTCGTGATGCTTAAACAACGTAATGATCGGCCAATTCATTATTTGAAATTGGTTATTTATTACAGCAGATTCTTCTACCAGCCGATTCACGATTTGAGTCAAAGATCGTCCGCTGAATTTTACTTTGTTTTTAAGTTTTTGCAGATAACTTTCAAACTTAAAGCAACTGTACGAATCCAACGGACCCAGGCGTTCTACGTCATTTAATATATGGATTAAATTGTGCACATTATATGATATAAACTCAGACCCGTAGATTTTTCCATAATTCTCTACGAAATACGTTAATAGTGTTCTCGCGTAGTCTAAATAACGAGTAATCATTTCTTTTTGTGACAATATCCTTATTGCAATACTCAAACATAAAAAGTGTGTGTATTTCGTAGTATCCAAGCAGTCAAAAAATATTAACGGTCCTGTGTATAACAAGATTTGGCGAAACTCTGTTGCCTTGAACCGATCGAACTCGTACAAAGTTCTGGGAGATCTTGCAAACTCTTTAGGTATATAAGATTTAAGCGATAATAAACGCTCATCGGTTATAGCAATGCTCTTATTTGACATCCGAATATTTTTTTTTCCTCTTACGAAAAAGGCAATCATTTTTTTTACAACGCCCAGGTATGCAAGATGCATGATGTCAAGCGGAAATTGGCTAACCATTTTTATATTTTCAATTTTTTCAAGAACTGATGTCGTCTTGTGGTAACCTTCGTCAGTTTTTTCCAAAAATGACTAATCAGTCCTCAATGCTGACTTTGAATCAGGATACGTAACGCGTCTCAAAACAAATCTTCCCTCTTGAGTGCATTTACTGCAGCCATGATATGCATTATGACCTTTTGTCCCTGTTATAAACGATCGTGCTGGGGCATCGCATGTTATAACATTCAACTTACAAAAGATGCGTTTGTGATTCACAACGATGCCATTATGCTGTATAGCATTCACATCGGTGACAAAACTGCTCAGAAATTCGTTACTATCATACGGTTTTGTCTTTCCGCCGTAAATTCCAATAACGAACGGTTCGGTGTAAAAGGTAGCGCATAGACAGCCTAAAATTGGCCAAACTTGATCGCTGCTGCTTTTCGCTAAGGGCAACCCGTCTATGTTTACATTGAACCAAATTTCGCTGGGGATTTCATCTTTTGAAAAATAACGATCAATAGATTTTTTTAAGCCTGGCGTTATTCCAAAATGATGATATTTACCAGGTGGTATGTCTATACACGTGATCTCCCTTGGCGTGGAAAGAAACGTACGATAATCAGCTGGTAATTCATCGTGACCATTTTTTTTCAAAATTTTTAGCAACTTATTCACCCATATTTTGCTACAACCGGATTCTATGATCCATTATCGCAACTCAGTAGCTAGACTGACACTAGTTTCATCGTTTTCACTGGCAATCTCTATGGGGACACTATCGATCTCATCGAGTGTAGGTTCCATATTATTTGTTAGATCTTGTGTGAAAACAGTTCTTGTTGCTGGGAGGTTTTCGATTGGTGAACTCGTAGGTATCCTGTCTGCAGTATGTTCTTGAGTTCTTTCAAGTTGAGGTCTAACAGTTTGCAGAACATATTCTGCAGGAGCTGAAGATGTTGATGCAAGCAGCTCATTTTTTACTCTTTCGATTTCTGCTCTACAAAGTCGCTTCCAATGTCTTTTTGTTATACTCCCTTTCGATTTTGTTTTCGGCATCCTAGAATAGTAAAAAAATGTAAAATTGTGCATTTGTAAAAAAAAAAAAAAAAACATGTAGTAAAAAAAGGTATTTATTGAGCAAATAAAAATTAAATTAAATTAAATGAAATAAATACTATATGCTATTTTTGTACTATGTAGCGATTTATTGATAACCGCGTAAATGTAGCAAGTAGTAGAGTGATAACAATTTATTCAGCAATGAAACGAAGCAAAGAAAAAAAATGGGATCATTACAATTTATTCAAAAATAACACAAAAGCAAATTAAATTATGGTTAATGAAACGAACTTGAATATTTGACGACTTTTGCGAGAGCGCAATTCCATTAACTGATAATAATTTTTTGAACTATATAACCAAAAAGAAGAGGTTGCACAAATAAATTCAAAAGTTACCGGCACAAACCCGTCAATATTTATACTGGATTAGAAGTAGTTGTTTCGTTTGAACTTACCTCCGAAAATATCCACTGAGCACGCAATGTTTTACACGAATTTGTTTGTATGTGAATAATCGTTTTTTTCTCATCCGCTCTCACAGTTTTTTCTCACCGCACATAACCTAAAAATTGTTGTGGAAAAAACATAGAAAATTATAGACATTACAAGTATGTAACCGTGATCAGTAAAAATTTCATCACACGAGTACGAGATATTTACATGTACCCAAGACTTGTAAGCATGTTACGAATTGGATCCGTAATGATTACAGAACATTGGTATATTACTGTTAAGGAGAATTGAAAACATAACAAATACATATAATTTGTTACTTAAAAATGCCTTGTAACATTTATGTGCCAAATTATACGTAATTGCTGCGTTTTCAATCTTACTAAACTGTGACATACCAATGTTCTGTAAAAGTTACAAAGTCAATTCATAACACTTTTATAAGTCTTCAGTACATATAAAAATCTTGTGATCAAGAGATGTAAAGTTTACATACCAATCTTATATGTTTGTTACATACATAATTTTCTGTATTTTTTTCATCACATAAATAGAGGTAACGTGGAGGATTTTTGATTGCATCAAATTTACATTTCTTCGTTAACATATTCAATACATATCGATCAATCATATTAATTCCATCTTATTTATGTGCCTGACAGCAAAGTTTCGATTCTGTGATGACAACTATGTGACATATTCGTTATATTTTTTGTTGCATAAAAGTTTCGAAAATGATCCAAGTTGTGTTTGCTGGGAATGTACTGGCGAAAACTAAGACGCCCCCTTCACGGAATCATACTTTCGTTAATAACAAGGTTTTTTCCAGGTTTAATAGTGCTTTTAAATGTGTGCACAATTGCTTCAAGTACATTTCTTATTTTATGCAATCGATCTTCTGCTCTAGCCGTGGTATTGTCGGAGAAGTGTAAATATTTGAGAATAGATATAAATCGGTCGCGTTTCATCGCATTTTTATTACGAGCGTTTGCATATATGTCATTTTGTGACCAGTATAATCTAATTTCTGGTATCTGTACTATACCCATAATTTGCAAGATGCCAAAAAAAGCATTTATTTCATCTTTTGTAACAGGTTTCCAGGCCGGTTGGTGATTTGTGCTGCTACATGCAGAATTATTTATGCATTGGGTAGAGTATTTATTTGTTTCTTCCGCGATTATTTCAAGTATGTGATCCGTGACGAATAATTTATATAACGAAACAGCATCGCCGCAGTCCATGTTGTGAATTAAAAATTCCTCTTCTTCCGCATACTCATTCATTCCTAGCTGTGTTCCTGTTATTTTCTTCCATTCATTATCATCATCGTCACTCTCTAAATTGGATTCAAAATCTTCTTTCTCCAAGTAATGGTCATTCAGTTCATTATCTAATGATTTTCTATCGTTGCTTGCCTCATCTGAAGAGTTCGACACTATTCTATATCTTCGCATATTTGTTCTGTCTCCAATAATAGATTCTTCAGATGAACCACTTTCCTCCATATCCATTTTATCTATTATTTATATGGGAAAAAATTCAAAAAAATGCTAACCGCCTCTGTAGAAGAAAATATAATTTTACCTACCTTTACACTTGATGCAAGAAATATGCGCTCAAAAACACTATGTGAGAACTGTTGCAATCTCGCATTTAGCGCGTTCGAAGCCTCAAAATGTTGTGATCTCGCGTTGAGCACGTTCGAACTCGCAACAGTGTTGCCCCGCCCCACGAAGCGTAAGGAGATACGACAGTCCCGCCTCACGCGAAATAACGTAGATTTTCGCCTCGGCGTGAACATGTTAAGCGACGGATTGTCCGGTAATATTTCTCTCCCTCCCTCTTCGAAGTTTCTGTCGGTCTGGGAGATACCTTCAACAGGCTTATTTAATTTTAGTTCATTGAGAACTTTAAATAATTCCTTTACTTTGCCTTCAAGGGTATTTATTTTTTATATGCACGATTCAATATTTTCTAAATATCCAAAAATATTTTGGTTTAAATTCCCTTTTGAAGGAATTGCTCTAAACGTTGGGGTTGAGACTGGAGTTACCCCCCTTGAGCCTCTACCCCTTCGTACTGTAGTGCTACCCTAAGCAGACGCGATGGGTGCACACGAAGGTTGTGTTAGGCTTGGCAAATCTGTTCGCGGGGAACGTAAAATTGCCCATTGCGCTGAACCGTTAGTGTTAGCTCGCTAAACGGACTCAGCCGATACCCCACTACTATGTGGGCCTCCCCCCTCAGATGGGGACGGGAGCGTCTGGCTACGAGGCGTACCGCAAGATCCGAATATTCGTCGTACGTGCCATTTTTTTCAATAATTTTCTTTCCCGAACGACTGGTTCTTTTTGGTGGCGAATAAAATAGAGATATTGTTAAGACCGTATTTACGGCCTAATGTTTTGTATTAAATGTTATTTGTTATTTAAAGTCGAGGGTCAGGGGCCTCGACTTGTGGGTTCTGTCGCTCTTTGAAGCGGCGTAACGCACCTCACCTGGTTTCTGTGTGTGTGTGTGCGTCTCCGATCTGCTTACGTCGGCGGATTGCTGGGATGTTGGGAAGGTCGGTTGCGCCGGCCTTCTAGGCAGCAGTAATAACTCTCAAGATGGCTTCAACTTATTTATTACCCGCACAAGCAACCGCGTTCGTAGTGGCGTATACAGATTAGCGCTCGTCGCTGCCACTACGATGCCGAGGTTTCGCTGAGTCGGTGAAAGTCGAGCGGGTAGAGCACAATGGCACTCGCCGGACTCGTACACGCACACACCGTTATAACAATACTAGACCTTTCGGTTAACGCTACAATGTTCTCCGGGTCCCCACGGTTACGCTCACAAGACTCTAAGTACGTGAAGCGTACTCACCACTAAGGCACGGGTACCGGTCGACCACTGTCTGTTAAGACTGAGAGATTCGCTAAGACTGATTAAAGTTTGGTCTGTCCGGACCCTCGTTGCCTTGGGGAAGAAGCTCGTGGGGGTTACCGGGAACGATATGTCGGTCGCCGATTGGGAAGTTGATTTGTCAATCGGGTCAACTTCCCAATCGGCAGTTGCATTTTGAGAACGGCTCTCGGGGCCGCTGAGTTTCGGGAAGAACTCGCGGGGCCGTTGCATTAGGAGAATTTATTGTGGGCCGCGCTGACCGGGTTGCGCGTGGCCGGTGTTGCGGCGATCGCTTCGGTGAAACCGAAGCGTGCTGCTGAGGCGGCGATTCGGGCGATTTCCACACGGGGTTGATCGCCGGCGTGGAATTCCCCGTCGAGCGAGTGGATTGCGAAATCTGGCCGTTGCCAGGTTGATCGGTCCGTAACAATATCATTCTATTTCATGACAAAATAAACTTTGATAATTTAAATTTTAACCTGAACTTTTCTCACCAAGCCTAATTGTATTATTTTTCTCGCTTCGGGATTATTTATCAAAGCAATCCACTTTAATTTTCAACCCGCTTGAAAGCTCAGTAATAAATAAATATTCTATTATAAAATTAATTTCGTTTTTATTTGTGCGATTTGTACTAATTAACTACTACATTAAAGACCAACCGTAATAATTACAAAATTACTCACCAAAATGCTGCTGGAAGATTTTGTTTTAATTAATCGGATCGTTTTATTTCCTTTCAAACACTGTGAAATATCTGTTTCTGTCTCGTCAATGTTGACAAATTCTTGCTATATAAGTGAAATAAGAATTTAATATTTCGTCGTTCGACTTCCGTTTCCGGCGAGAGTGTGGAACGACGTGTGTGACAGGTGAACGAAAGAAAAGTGAGGAGAAGTGCGATAAGAAGGGAAAAATGTGAAGAAAGGGTGTAGTGAGGAAGGAGGGGGGAAGGGAAGAAGGCAGGGGAAGTGTAAAACAGGTGAAAATAGGAAAATAAGGTAGGAAAAGGACAGAAGGGAGAAAGGCGAAAATCGAAAAGAGGTTAGGAGTGAATAGGAGAAAACGGGCACGAGAAAGAAAAGTGGGGAGAGGAACGAGCGAGCGGCGTCGCGGTGTAGCGCCGACGGCGGAAGGCAGAGGTAACTAGAGAGAGAGGGAAGGTAGAGAGACGGTAGGTAAAGAAGGGAGTAGCGGTAAAGAAGAAAAGGTAAAATAAAACACAATAAAATAATAAAGTGAATAAATAGATGAAACGAAGGTAGGGAAAATAAAGTAAAAAAGAGATAAATAGGTAAATAGGAAAAGAAGGGCAAAGAAGTGTAAATAAATAAACATAAGGAAAAAAAAAAAAAAAAAAAAAAAAAATGGAGACAGAAGAAGGTAGGGGAGAGGAAGAGGAGGGGAAGAGGAGGGGACGAAAAACAAATGCGGAAAGGCTAGTTAAGGAAAGAAGCGCGAGTGCAGGGGACTTAATAGGAGTAAAGGAATGGTGGAAAAGGAAAAGAGAACACATGGAGGAGAAGGAACAGGAGGAACAGGAGGAAGGAAGAACGGCATTTCAAAAAAACAGGAAGGTGCACCGATCACCGGAGAATAAGGTAGGGGAAGAGGAGAACATAGGGACGATGATAAGAGGAATGAGAGACGAGATAAAGGAAGAGTTGCAGGGGGTCAAACAAGAGATAAAGGGGCAGAGGGGAGAAATGAGAGAAATGAAAGAAGAGATGGAAAAGATAAAAGAGGAAATAAAAAAGGGAGAAGAAAGATGGAGAAGGGAGAAGGAAGGAATGGAGAAAAGAATAGGACAATTAGAGAGGAGGTTGGAAGAAAAGGAAAAAGAGAGAGGAAGAGTGGAAGAGATAGAAAAGAGAGTAAGAGAGATAGAATTAGTGGGGGGAAAAGCAAGAGAGGGGGGAGACGGAGAGCGGTCAGGAGAGGAAAGGAGCAGGGAGCTAGAAGAAAGAATAAAGGAGATGGAGAGGAAAGTAGAAAGGAAAGAGAAGGAGGAAAGACGAAGGAGGATAATAATAAAAAGGGTAGAAATGAGGGGGACAGTGGAAGAAACGGCGAGGGGGATACTAGGAAACATAGGAGTGCAGGCAAGAATAGCAGGAGTGAAAGAGATAGGAAAAGCAGGCGCAGGGAGAAGAGACTCGATGGTGGAAGTGACAATGATGGAAGAGGAAGGGAAAAGAGAGGTGATGAGAAAGAAAGCGAACTTAAGAGGAAGGAGAGAGATAATACAGAAAGACTTGACATGGAGGGAGAGAAGGATGCAGTGGAAAATAAAGGAAATAGGGGAACACGAAAAGAGGAAGGGGAAAATAGTAAAGGTGAGACATGGAAAATTATGGGTAAATGGGAAATGGTGGCTTTGGGATGAGGAGAAAGAAAACATGAAGGATGGAAAAGGAAGAGAGTGGGGGATGGAGACGGGGAAGGGAGAAGAAGGCAGGAGAGAAGAGTGGCGAAAAAAGGAGGAAGAGATAGGGGGAGAAAAAGAAGGGCCAAAAAACGGGAGATAGGCGGGAAAGAAAAGAGAGGAGAAAGAAGAGAGGAATGGAAAATAGCGTATTGGAATGTGGCAGGATTAGGGAACAAGGACGAGGACTTTTGGAAAGAAATGGAAGAATGGGAAGTAATAGCGGTAACGGAAACGTGGGTAGAGGAAAAGAACTGGGAGAAAATAAGGCGTAAGTTGCCGAAGGGGTATAAGTGGACAAGACAAGGGGCGAAGAAGAGGAATAGGAAAGGCAGGGCGATAGGAGGAATGCTGATGGGAGTCAGAGAAGGGATGGCGATGGAGAGCGAAGAGGGGGAGCAGGAGGAGGAAGAGGGAATGATGTATAGGAAGGTGAGAGCAGGGGAAGAGATATGGACGATCGTAGCGGTATACATAAATGGGGATATGGGAAGGAAATTAGAAAAAATGAGAGGGTGGATGGAAGGGCAAAATGAAAAGGAAAGAGTGATAATAGGAGGGGACTTCAATGCGAGGACGGGAACAAAAGGAGGTAGGGCAGGAACAGAAGAGGAAGAGAAGGAAGGAGGAAGAAAATCAAAGGACGAAAAGGTAAATGAGGACGGGAGAAAGTTGGTGAGTAGGCTGGGCGAAGTGGGGTGGGAGATTATGAACGGGAATATAGAGGGGGATGAAGAAGGAGAATACACGTATGTAGGAACGAGAGGAGAGACGGTAATTGACTACATACTGGGAGACGAGAACACGAGGAAGGCAATAAAAAGCGTAAAGGTAGAAGACAGGGCGGAATCGGACCATCAGCCACTCGTGGTGACGATCAAAAGAGGAAGGAGAGAGAAGAAGGAAAAGGAAAGGAGAAAAAAAAACGGGGCCGAGAAGAGGCAAATGGTCGGAAGAAAGGAAGGAGGAATATAAGAAAGGAATACAGGGAATTAAAGTAGAAGGAGAGGAGACACAAGGAGCGATAAGGGAAGCAATAGAGAAGATAAGAGGGGCGGTTAAGAAAAGTGAGGAAAAGGCAGGAGAAGAGGAGAAGGGGAGACGGAGAGAGGGGTGGTGGGATGAAGAGTGCAAAGAGAAGAAAGCGGAGGTGAGAAAGGAATTAAGGAAGGGAAGGAGAGAAGGGAGCTCGAAAGAAAAGTATAGACAGAAAAAGAGAGAGTATAAGGAGCTATGTGAGAAGAAAAAGGAGGAGGAGAGAGAGAGAATAATCAGAGAAATAGCACAGGCGAAAACGGAGGAGAGCGTGTGGAGGATAGTAAATAGAGGAAGGAAAAGCAGGAAGAGGGTAACGGAGGACATAGGAAAAGAGAAATGGAAGGAATAGTTTATGAGGCTGTTAGGGGGGATAGAGGAAAGAATAAGGATGGGGACGGAAAAAGAGGAGAGAACAGGAGAAGAAGAAGAGATAAGCATAGAAGAAATAAGGAAAGTAATTAAGGGAATGAAAGAAGAGAAGGCGGCGGGGGAGGATGAGCTACCGAATGAAGCATGGATGTGGGGAGGAGAAGAAGCGGTGGAAGTGGCATGGGAAATATGCAGAAGGGTGTGGAAAGGGGAAGGTTGGCCACAGGAATGGAAAGTAGGGATAATAGCACCGATAGTAAAAAAGGGAGAAGGGAGAAAAGTGGAGGAATACAGAGGAGTAACGCTGATGCCAACAATTTATAAAATATATACTACAGTACTAGCGAGGAGATTAGAGGAGGAGGTGGAGAGAAAGAGAATAATCCCACCAAATCAAACAGGGTTTAGGAGGGGGATGGGGACGGTAGACAACATTTATGTGCTGAATTATATTGTAAATAAGAAAATAGCGGAAGAGAAAGGTAAGGTAATAGGATTATTTGTGGACTTGAAGGCAGCGTTTGATATGGTGGATAGAAGGATACTGATAGAGGCAATGGAAAAGAAAGGGGTAAGAATAGGGTTAAGAGAGAGAGTGGAAGAGGTATACAGAGAGACAATGAGCAGGGTGAAAGTAGGAGGGGAGATAGGCGAGGAGTTTTGCACAGGAAGAGGCGTAAGGCAAGGGTGCCCGATGAGCCCGGTACTGTTTAATATCTTAACAGCAGATATGGAAGAGGAATTAAGGAAGGGAAGGTGGGGAGGAGTGAGAGTCGGGCAAAGGAGAATATGCTCCTTAGCATATGCAGACGACGTGGTGGCAGAAAGAGAGGAAGAAATGGAAAGCATGATAAGGAGAATGGAAGGTTACTTTGGAAAGAAAAACATGGAGGTCAATGTGACCAAAATGAAAATTATGAGGTTCAGAAAGGGAGGAGGAAAGAGTAAGGTAATGGAATGGAAGTGGAAAGGGAAGAGGATAGAAGAAGTGAAAGAATTCAAGTACCTAGGGTACGTATTCAAAAAGAACGGGGGGCAAGAGGGACAATTACGGGACAGGATCAGGAAAGCGGGAGCGGTAATGAAGCAGGTGTGGGGCATAGGAAAGAGGAAATTTGGAAAAGATTTTAAAAGGAGAATGTGGTTGTTGGACACATTAGTGTGGACAGTAATGGGATATGGGGTAGAAATTTGGGGATGGGAGGAGAGGAAAGGAATAGAGAGCATGCAGGAGAGATACATAAGGTGGACACTGGGAGTAGAATGGAGGACGCCGGGATATATGGTGAGAGAGGAAGTAAACAGGGAAAAGCTAAAGATAAGAGCGGGAAGGAGGGCGTGGAGTTATGAGGAAAAGTTGAAAAGAGGTGGAGGAAGTGAAATAGCGAGAGATTGCTTAAAAGAAATGGAAGAAAGGGAGATAGAAAGTGAGGAAAAGTTGTCGAAATGGGAAAAGGAGAGAAAAGGGCTGAAAGAGAAAGGTAGAAATAGAGGAGGAGGAGAGGAAACAGAGACGGAAGGATACGAAAAGGTAGAAAAGGAGGATAAAAAGGAGCAGGAAGAAGAGAGATGGGAGAAAATCAGGGGGTCGAGATACAACAGATGGTATAGAGAAATACGGACGGAAGAAATTCCGAAATATTTGAAGGCGGGATGGGCAGAAGAAAGGTGTAAGAGGATAGCGCGATATAGATTAGGCAACGAAATGAGAGAAGGAAGATATTGGGAAGAGGAGGAAGGAAGGAGATGTAGAGTATGCGGGGGGGAGGAAGAAACGTGGGAGCATGTATTAGAGAGGTGTGAGGGAGAGCAGGAAGAAAGGAAGGGGACGGGACAGAGGATAAGGGAAATACTGGAAGAAACCGGGGGAGGAGAAGAGTGGATGAAAAAACTGGAAGAAACAAGGAAGCGCAAGAGAAGGGGGGAGCAAGAAAATGAAGAAGGGGATAAGTAAGGAAAGGTGTGAAAGAAGGAATGGAATGAATGGAAAGGAAACGGAAGTCGGAAGAAGGAGGAAGGAGAGGAAAGAAAGGCAATAGATAATAACAAAATGTAATAAGGAATTAAGAAAGAGAGAGAACGGTAGCGAATAAGAGACACTAAGGCGAGCGAAGAAAGCGAGAGCGAAAGCGAGGAGAGCGGCGGAGGAAAAAATAGAAAAAAAAAAAAAAAAAAAAAAGAGCGAGCGTGCGAGCGGAGGCAGAGGCGATAGAAATAAGAAGTAACATAAGGAAATGTAAATAGATGTAAACAAAAAAAAAAAAAGAAAAGCGTATTAGGATAAGGAAATGTAAATAGGATAAGAGATGAGAATGTAAAGGAGAAACGGAAGCCTTGTAACCCCAAGGGGAACAATAAAGAATTACATACATATTTCGTCGTTCAATAATTTTGACGAGAATACATGAGAAAGAAAGAAAAGAAAGCGAGAAGTATACAGCAGCAAAATACTGTTACGTACGGGTTTCTGTCGTAATGTATTAATTTGTATGTTATTGTGATTTATAGTCGAATGTCAGGAATTCGACTTGTAGGTCTTGTCTTAGTTGAACCCTTTCGCTACGGCAGTCCGTTCCGCGAGAGTAGCGCCACTGAACGGGGCACCGCGCCGCGCAGTGTGCACATCGCGCATCGGTAGGCTTTTATGTTCGCACTTACGTCTTTCAGTGGCACTTTAGAATTGTCTTGTATGTATACTTTTTTAAGAGTTATGTAATATCTGTTTCGTCATATTATATAGAAAAACATAAAAATGAGTATATTGTGGATATTCAGAAATTTACATGTTAACAAATTTTACTATTATTATAAATAAAAATACAGTTAAGGTAATTAGATATCTAATTATACAATAATTCTTAGTAATATAACTCTGTATGATATATTCTAAAGCAAGGTTCCACGCAGAGACCAACATTACAATCTTTAAATTCATATCGAGTCTCGCGTCTTTTGTCGTTTACTATACAATAGAAAAAAATTGAAGATTCTTATTTCGTATGAAAAATGTGCAGGATTTAGTTTAGTACGAGCTATTAGATTCAAAAGATATTCTACCGGTATAGTAGATTCTGTTTTTCTAATGGTCCGCATAGGTGGTCCCGCGGACGCCGGTTATGGTCGGCACCCGTACACACAGCACGTCTCGCGGACACCGACTACAACCTGCATCCATATACACAGCACTTCGCGCGGCCGCCGACTATAGTCGGTGTACGTAGCGAAAGGGTTAAGCGGCGTAACGCACCTCACCTTTTGAGTGTATGTGCATGTGTGTTGTGTGTTGTGCGGCGCTACCACTACGATCTTGTCTGCGCTGAGTAGACAAAAAGGGTCGAGCGTTCGGAAATAGGTGAAAAAAAATTTCGAAAAAAAAATCTGAAAAAATTCTCCTGAACTCAGCAAGAAGTAATACAACTTTTTGCCATCTTGAGATTTTGTTGTAAACCGCATTGTTTTCGTCCTATTTTTTATAAAAGCCAAAATGAAGGGAAATCTCTGCTCTTTAAAATGGCGTTGGTTAAATTGGCCTAGGCCAACTATCGACGAAATGGCATAAAAAACCGTGCCGGCACTGTTTTCAACTTTTGTCCGGAAACTTTCCGCCGGTAGTGTATATATATATATATTGAAACGGTGCCAACGCCGAAAGCCCACCTGAAACCAAAACAAATCGTTAGTATATAAAGCAACAGCGGGCTAGCATTCGCACAAACGATATAATAAGAGAAAAGATACAAATATACGAGAATTGAAGAGACAAACAGCGGAAGCTAAGTAATACTATTACGAACCTCAGCAATTACCAACCTACTTACCAATATTTCAGTGACAATATCCCGAAATATCGTATCTCTCAACATCCTTACCTCTGACGATAAGGAGTAAGCACTTGGGCGTGATCTTTCCGGCGCCCCTCTTGAATGCTGCAAAAGCTACGAGACTGGTGGAGGTCGACTAGATGACTAGTAAAGGCTGAAAACCTAAAACGAAAGAGATCCAGTACTAAAAAAACCTTCGCCTATATCATACTTGGAGATTTACTCACCAAGTCGTCCACTGCGAAGAAAAGGGTCCACATCGCGTTAAGGGGCGTAAGAAGAAAACGGCGAGCATCTCCAATGTCCTCGATAGGAACAAGAACTCTTCTGTAAAAAGGAAACATGGTTAATAAAATTTAAAGGACGACAAAAGTAAAGGATAATCATACTTACCCCATCCTAGAAGACTAACTTGTATAAACCATTAAGAAATCGAATAAAAAAAAACACCAAAAGGAAAAAGAAGACAGCAGATTGACTCTTATCTGACGAAAAATCGACGAAACACAAACACGACACTCGACGTTGTACCTGTCAAAATAACTGGCGGTAGCCATCTTGGTCGACGAGAGAAGAAAGAACATACGACGATTCGATCGCGGAAGCTTCGACGCGCCATCCCGTCATCGATCAACGAACCGAGACGTTTATATCGATTTCACACTTACCGCGAATAACGGAAGGCACGCGGCGATAAGGAAGAATCGTAATTATCGACCCAGTGAAAAGAACTGTATTATAACGCGCCAAAATAAACAGAATTTGAATCTTAATCAGGTGTTATCCCAAATTTAATTTCCTATCGAGCCGAACATAGTATAAAATTAATGAAAAGGCAATAGCCGTTTCAATATATACTTGCCCTCAGGTATGAGTACGTTAAACCGATTGATGCATCTGTCAAGACGGAGGTACCGATTTACACTGGTGATAACT
The DNA here is from genome assembly GCA_964007305.1 of Netelia melanura. Taxonomy (NCBI): domain Eukaryota; kingdom Metazoa; phylum Arthropoda; class Insecta; order Hymenoptera; family Ichneumonidae; genus Netelia; species Netelia melanura. The sequence goes on along the minus strand of OZ023256.1, from coordinate 23,551,788 downwards.
TGTCGATCGGAATCCTCGTTACCATGGGCGAGGGTATTGGAAGAGTCTCGCGGGAGCAACAGGAAGTGTCGGGTTTCTATTGGGAGTTCGATTGATTATTGCAAACATTCTTGGAAATGCATGAAATAAGTGATGACTGAGTCGCGCGTGGAGTTGCATTGGAAGTTTCCATCGCGGGTCGGTGCATTTAGGGAAAGTGATGACAAAGCTGCGCGTGCATCGGCGGATCGTTCGGACAGGTTGTTGCTAGGCTGGCCAGTCCGTAATAATACATTAATTCAAAACGATACATAATAAATTAGGTCAACTTATTATTCAATCGATACTGCCTTAAATTTATGCGGGTTTTACTTTCGATCTTTCTTGTTTTCTTTAGAATTGTCTATATTTTCAACGCTTGCCCTATGTTGGGCGCCAAATGAGACAGTGTACGTTATCTATATGGTGAAACACATTCACCTGGCACGGCCGGGGTCTTTTCAACTGCTAGGGCTCTAATTAATGTTGATTTTATTTAATTATTTTGGGCGCCAGCTACTTCGACAAAAGAACTAGCAATCCGTATTAGAAGTTTTATAAATGGGATTGTCCATTTCACCCGAAAGATTGCACGAGATTCGTCCTAGAGGGGGAACACGTTGGGATCCGAAAAGAGAAGGCAAACTTGCAAGTACTTACTTAACGCCAGTATATTTCCTTAATTTCCTTTTATGCCCTTCGACAAATCTGCGCGCTTTGGTCTCAGACAGACCTCGCTGTGTACGATATCATCGAACCAATACACAAATTTGACAAACACTTTTACAACCACACAGACGTGGTTCTTTTACGGTAGAATCGGCAAAATTACAACTGCTTGAAGGCGCACCAAACGGTCAAAATATTATCGTGGACTATTGTCGTTCTACAATAAGTGCTAGCGCTACCAATTCTCTCGAGAGACTCTTTTCTGTTTCTAAGGCGTCGTGTTCGCGAACGTCTCCGTATCCCTTCCACTAATCTTTACGTCGCCTGCCGGGCAAGGATTTGTCAACTTGAGAGCCAATACCAAATTTTGATCGACTCGGCCCTTATGCTGGCGCGCCATCTCCGTGCTAAATTGTATGCGTTTCGGTTTTCCGTATTTGGGAATGTACTCGAGAAAAATTCTTCTTATGGTTGCCACCTTATCGATAATAAATCTCCTGGCCCCTCCGATATGATCGTTTGCATCTTCGCATGGTTTGTGAAGTTAGGATATTTGTTCCGTTGGCAGGTGTCACATACCGCAATAACCTGTCGTGTCTTCTTGGCTAAATACGGGTACGCCACGATGCAGCCATAGATTTCGTGACACTCGTGTATCAGACGTTCTACGATCTGTGGTGGTACTAGGATCTTCCATACTCCCACTCGATTCTTCACTTGCAGGTACTTGCCGTGAATTCGGTATCTTGTGGGTCCATTACTTTTACTTTCGGCCATTTCCCACAGCCCCTTTGTTCCCGTGCGTCCGGATGCTTTAGTATGACGCTATCTGTAAACAGCGTCTTTACTTTCTGGAGGGCCCTGTTCCGTCTTTCGTCCCACTGCCAGGTCGCGCCTTTCTTCATTAACTCGAGTGACGGTATCGTTTCTTCTGCGTGATTGTGTGTGTTGTACCCCACAGTTTAACGAAGGAATATTTCCATAGAATATTCCAGTCGAATCAAATAGAGATAAAAGCGCAAGCCAAAGAACGAGAATCACGTCACCAGCAATTCGTCGTGATCATATATGGTCACAGCGCAAGTGAAGTTCAAAAACTCCAAACTGCGCAATAGATAGTTTTAGGGTAAAGGCGCGAAACACGCCATCGAAATTGTCGTCGTGACCATATATGGTCACAATACTCGTGCTCACGACAATTATCGAGCAGTCTGAATTGACGAGCAGAGCTAATCGGTTGGTTTTGATTGAAGCTCATATCCTATTAACTTGCGTAACATTGTAACTTGTTAATCTAAATCTTACAAAAAACTGTTATTTATTTTTACTTCACGGTCTCGAGTTCTACTCCTTATTGGCTATTATCCCCAAATAATATTTTATCGTGCAATATTAACGTTCTGCCGATATAACATGTGTGAACTTTGAATAGAAGTTGGTCAGGTCCAAAAAATCCCGTAGCTATCTCTGGTTCGTCGGTGTAGGAACGTCTTTTATTGCCGTGATTTTCTCTGGCTCTGGTCGTATTCCCTCGGTTGTTAGTACGTGACCGAGGAAATTCATTTCCTGGCGGAAAAACGAGGATTTTTTTTAGGTTTACCGTCATTCCGTGTTCCTCGATCCTTTTCAGAAGTTCTTTCACATGGCCAATGTGTTCTTCCGGACTTATTGACATACATAGCAAATCGTCCGCGAAGTTTATGATCAAAGGTCCTATCTTTTGTAGTACCACCTCAAGATCTTTTATGAAGCTCGCTGTACTCGTTTTCAGTCCGAACGGAGTTACTGTAAATTGATAGCACCGCCCATCATGTAGAAACGCTGTGTACGGTCGTGAGTCATCGTGAAGTGGGAACTGCCAGAAACTACTCGCCATGCCCAAGCTCAACATAGTGCAGATCCCTCGGCACTGCTGGAATATTTCTTTTATCGGTGGTGCTGAATCGTGATCTTCTTTCAAGTTCTCGTTTAGCTGTCGTACGTCCAGACACAGTCGTACCATGCCATATTTCTTGATCATTGTTACCAATGGGTTAATATATTGACGGTTCGCTCTCTCGATCACGCCGTGGCGCAGCATCCGAGCTATTCCCTCTCGCACCTTTTCCCAATGTTTTATCGGAATCGGGTATGACCAATTTACGTACGGCTTCGGATCTTTCAGGTGCAACTTGTATGTGTATGCGGTCATCCTTCCTGAGCGGCGAGTGAATGTGTGCCGGTATCTCCAAATGCCTCTGAGATACCTTTTATCTCCCGACTTTTCTCTTCAATCTCTCCTCTCGTCAGTACATCGTCGCCCTGCGTCATTACGGCCATAATCTGCTCGAAATCACTCCCTTTGTGCTTCTCCGGCTGACACCACCTTCCCCCTACTAATTACAGCACCACCTTTTTGTTGACACACACCTGATCGTGTGCTGCATCGATTCTGACTTTTATTGCCCTCATTCCAACCATCCGAAGGATGGCGTCCCTTTTTAGTTTCGGGATGATCATTAATTGTGGCGTCGCTTGTGTTTGGCCGATCGCAACTTCGGCCGATATACTCTTACGTATTCTGCTAACGTGTACACTAAATGCGCCCTGCACCTCTCCGCCAGTCACAGGTATCATCAGGCACTTTTGTAAGTCATTCTGTAACCGTCCGTAACAGTCTTCTGTCTCGTGATTATTATTTGGCGGTGGATCGGTCCCTCCTCCATTAAATATTTTCTCGGCGGCTCGTAGCTATCATACTCGTTCCGTTTTTTCTTTTTCTGGCCGCATTGCTGTGAGCTTCGCGTTATGTTCAAAATCTTCGTTTTCTCAGTCATCCGTCTCTCTTCCTTTATTTGGTCCTCGCTCTTTTTTCGCGAGTCACCCGTTATATTTGATATCTTCACTTTCTTCATTTGGTCCTCGCTCTTTTTTCGCGAGTCACCCGTTATATTTGATATCCTCACTTTCTCGATCTTTGTTCCCTCTTGTTTATTTTTCTTTTCGCGCTCCCTCTTCTTCTGTCTTTTCCTGGTTTCTTCTAATTCGGTTTTCGCGAATTAATCGTCTGTTACGCCACCCTCTTGCTTTTCTAGGACATTGATTCCGGGCATAACGGTTACTCGTTTCCCTGATCGTTTCCACGTGGTTTGTCTTCTGCCGGTGTGTTGTGCCGCACGATTTCGCACTGCACATTAATATTTAGGGATCTGCTACTAAAGGATTAGAACCCAAATCAAAGACAAAAGTAAAATATAATTAGTTTATTGACACTTTGAATAAGAGAAAGGAGAGACGGATTCTTTGCGCGAATCCGTCGTGCCGCACGTACAGGTGAAAGATTAATTTCAGACTGTTTAAATGTTGGCTAGCTGGTCCTTTTATACAGTTATAATTGGAACAGCTTGACCAGCATTGTTTCTTATACGTGCCAAGATTGATTTTGAAGGGGTGAAACGCACCCTCGAAAATAGGGTTTTTTTTTTCGTTTTTCGTCGATAACTTTTGAACAATACCACATACGAAAAAATTTCAAATTGCAACAATATTTATTTTTTCGCGTACTATATACTGGATATGAGAATGGTGCAGATGACAACAAATTTCATATTGTTTATTGCAAATTTGCAATTTTTTCATACGTATCTCAGAGAGTTCTTAACCGATTGGGATGCAAATTGGCATACGGGTAGAGGGTAATAAAATAAAGTTGGGATAGTTTCTTGTTTTTCCGATATCTCATAATGAAGGGGTTAAAACTACCCTTCGATTTTTTACTCAACTGCATCGTATAATCAGCTGACCTTTTGCCATTCCGGGTTAAACTCACGTTAATATAAATTCGTTTGAATACTCGAGTACATATTTGTAAATGCGACTCACCCCTACCCCCAATCATACCCCTCCCGACCGTTCAAAGTTCTTACCGCGCGGCATGGATACAAATTTGTAGAAATAAAATGGGTTAGACTCGAAGTTAAATCAGTCAAAATAATCGATACAAATTTCCCTGTTTTGGCTTAACGTTACTCTTAAGAGGCAGTGTAAGTCAGCGGAAATTTCAGACGGCTTCGGTAGTGCAGAGCTCGTAACATTTTGCTAAGCGCCGCCGCCGCCTACCGGTAGATGGCATGGCGCGCGTATGCTTCGAAGCCCCAGTATGACACTTGACAAGACAGGCCAAGCGCCGAGGCCTCGTAGCGATATCCAGCCGCCCGCGTTTCCCCCGCACTGCCCCGCGGAGGGAATGAGACGGAGCGAAAACAATCGAGTCGCGCGAACTAATCTCGCAGCTTTGGTCATGCATATTATGAGAATTGCTGTTTACAAAAACTGTTCATAAAATAATATGATCCTTGGAAAAGATATCTGGGTATACATACAAACCCATTCAGCAATATGTTGTTACGTACGGGTTTCCGTCGTAATGTATTTATTTATTGATAGTCGAATGTCAGGAATTCGACTTGCGGGTTCTTGTCTGAGTTTAAGCGGTGTAACGCACCTCACCTGGTTTTGTTGTTGGTGTGTGAGTGTGTGTGTTTCTCGCCCTGTTGACGTCAGCAGTTTCCTACGAAGGTCGGTGATGTCGGCGGCCTTGGGTGTAAAGATAACACACACGATTACACTTAACACTTTTATTCTGAATTCGTACAGAGATGATCGTAGGGTTTACACTAACGCGTTCGTATGCGACACTACCACTACGATCTCGGTGTCTGCGCTGAGTCGGCACAAAGGCGAACGTTCGCAACACGACACGTTTCGCTCGACTCTAACGCTCTCGGATTAATAGATATAATGTTTTGATTTGAGAATTTTATACTCGATACACTTTGACGCGTAATGCCGCTAAGGTAATTATCGCGGTACACAAGTATTTCGAGGGGCGCGAAGTGCCGTTCTGGTTAACTTACACGCACAGAGTTCTAAATGGTTAATTCGGTTTTCCGCACTCGATGTTACACTCGCGAGACTCTCAGTACGCGAGATGTACTTGCCCTCAGGTATGAGTACGCCGATCGGTTCGTACGTCTGTTAAGACGAAGGTACCGATTTAGACTGATGATTAATTAGTCGATCGGAATGCTCATTACCGTGGGGCGAGGGTGTTGGAAGAGTCTCGCGGGGGCAACAGGAGGTATCGGATTTCCTGTTGAGAATTCGATTGGTTTTTTGCGAGCATTCTCGGAAATGTGTAAATTGCTGATTGAGCAGCGCGTGGAGTTTGGAAATTTCCATCGCGGGTCGATGAATTTAGGTAAAGTGATGACACTGCGGCGCGTGCATCGAAAGGATCGTTCGGTGTGATTGTTGCCAAGCTGACCGGTCCGTAACAGCCCTCCCTTCTTAGACGGAACGTAGTTCCCATGGTCCGCGCTTCCGGTGTGGTATTTCGATGCGCGTCGATCTGAGTTTGCTGGTGGTTTGTTGGTGTTTTTGTTTTCTTATGTGGTCGTTTGTTTGTCGAGTGGGGGTCTCCTTATAAAAGTTGTGATTTCCTGGGACGAGCTACTATTGTTTTGAACGAGTTTCGTCAGTGCGTAAGTATTATTTGTAGATCTGTGTCGGTTGCTGTTGTTATTTTACCAGTTGTTATTTTTATTAATTTGTTGTTATATTATTTTAAAGGGAATCGTGTGAAAACAAGGATGGAAAGAGACGGAAGGAACCTTTTCATGTACGGTGCCCGTGAGGTCCGGATTTTGACGCCCCGTGAGATAAATTTCCGGGCAGTTTGCGGGCGTCTCCCTCTCCCTGGCGAGGATTTGGGATCTGTTGGTGCCGTGGATGTTGGAGATGACGGGGGGCGATCGGCTGCCTTGGCCGACTTTGTTACTGTCTTTGGCCGGCCGCCAAGGGACTATGAGTCCATTACTGGCCATACAACATCTTCGGGCACTTTCTTCCCGCCTGGTACAATAATCCGGCCAGCTGGGGCCAGTGATTCTGCGTCCGAGGGTGACGACGATGGGCTGGAGGCGTCGGGTAGCGCTGGTTCCAGCCTGCGCGATGACGAAATTATTGATGAATGGGCCTCGGTTACTTTGCGTGGTCGTCGTCGCCGCCGACGGCATGTCCGTAGGGGTGCGTCGTCGTGGGCGTCACGTCGCGATGCGCTGGTAATGAATGCCGAGCGTTTCGGGTGTAGTTCCGATGTAGTGTATGGGTATGCGTGGAGAGAGGAGGTCAGGAGGATGTAAAAGGGGTTGTGCGGGAGAGAACAATAAAAAGAAAGATCCATGGTGATTTTTTTTCATTATTATTATTCTAAATGTATTGTTGTTGTGGTTTGTGTGTGTGTGTTTTTTTTTTTAATAGCATGTGGCTTCAGAGGCGAATGCTGCGTTCTGGACGGCGGTTCTCTCCATGGCTACGTTGTGTGTCGGTAGGGTCGGAGCTTGTCTTGGCGGCTCCATTGGTATCGCGGTTCCGCTTTGCATTGATTCTAGTGGGTATGAGATTACTCGCGTTCTTTTTTGGCGTTGCTGGGTCTCTTGCGTTAAGATACGTTGGGGCCTCGTTCGTCGGCATTTCATGTACAATGCTATGGCGATTGTCGCGATTATTAATAGGGATAGTCCTCCGGAGCCCGAATACATGACGATGTCAGTTGTTTGTTGACTCCGGTGCATGTGTTTTTGTACTTCTACTTCCATTTCGATGTCGTTTAGGCTCTTTGCATTATCTGAATGGTCCCAGTCGTTGTTGGCGCTGGAGTGTAATTTGGGTATGATGGTTTCCAGGATGGGCAGTTTGGGTTCACCTCCTGCCTGGTTTAGCAGGGATGTGAGGTTTAGTGTTGCTATTGGGGTGTAGGTGTAGGTGTTTTCTGTAAGCAGTGTTTCTTGCGCCGTGAGTCGAGTTGATTCGGTGGACGCGATGCATCCTGGCATGAGGTGTAAGATTCCCGCTCCTTGGAGAGTTTCTGTACCTATTTGGTATTCTTCTTTGGTGATTTTGATTCTTATGGGTTTGCTGGTGGAATATATCCAGCTGTTTGCGGAATCGAGTTTTTTCCAGTAGGTGTCTTTAGTTGAAATCGCCCTCACGTCGCATGTTCGCCAGTTGATATCGGTATCCTGTGTCAAGATGGAGATTTCACAGCTTTTCCTGTGACTGGTTGTGAATAACGGTAGGGTGAGCTGGCAGAGGTGCTGATGGCGGTGTAGCTTGCAATTGTCGAGGTACTTGGCTGTTGGTAGTATGTAATATCGGTTGTTGGGTGTTAGGGCTACGTAGGGTGTGGTCGATTTTATGAAGGTCGAGACGGTGGAATTCCCGATATTTTGGGCAACGGGACAGGGATGTCCGGTGTAGAGGTTGAATGGGTTGTTGTCCAGGAGTGGGATCTCGATTTCGATGATGAGTCTTCCTTCACTGTATGCGAGTGATATATCGCTTACATCGGTCAGCGATTCCGTATGGAGCTCTGCCTCTGTGAGTGGGAACTCGTACGGTGTGCTTGCTTTGATTTTGGTTGCGGCGGTTATGAGTTGCCTGGGTGAAAGGATCGCGGGGTGGATTGTGCCTTTTTTTGCAAATAGGACGGCCGTGGTGAGGATTGTTATACACATTCGGTAATCCGATACTTGACGTTCCATTTCTATGATCCATCGGGTGACCAATTCTCTATACTCCAGTGCTCGCGAGAATTTATTTTGGGCGAGCATTTCTGTAGCTAGTTTGTTTGCTTGGTCGGCTAGTGCCGCTGTGTGGTTGCTAATTGCGGCGAGATCTTGGTGGATGTCATGCAACTCCGTCTTCAGGATATGGGTTTGGTTTCCGATTATTTCTGCTGGGCGGTGTTGGGCCGCGTGTACCTTGTCGATTTCTCTGTTGTAATATTTGGCGTCTTCCTCGCTTAGGGTTCCGAATAAGGTCCGGCTCAGTGACCCTATGAATCCTAAGGGGGCGGCTCTTGTTCTTTTGGATGGTTTGGTCGAGGAGCTTCCTACGGTGTGTTTTAGTATTTCGGCGAATTTGTTCGTGCCGTCCGGCGTCGCTTGGAGTCGTGCTGCGATGTCGGAGTGTGAACAGTCGCTGAATTTTAGGTTTTCACAGTGTGTTCTTAGTAGTTTGAAGTGTTCTGTGACTTCAGGTTTTTGGTCGGGAAATTTTTGGATCTCCACTGATGTTACTAGTTTCCATGTGGTATGGTAAATGCGGATCTTTCCGATATTTTCGAAGAATATGCCTGGGTTGTGTGTGATTGGTATGATCCAGTAATTCGTTGGTGTGGAGTCAACCACTTGCGGATGTCCCGAGATCAGATTGGCAATGGCCGAAAGAATGGCCCAGGCATACGTTATTTTCATTTTCGTTCTTGGACCTCACCTCACCTGGAAGTGGTAGGGTGAGTGTGATTAATCGTTGTCGAGTGTGAGCGGGGTGGGGCGTAAGTGTAAATTTTTTTTTTTTTTTTTTTTTTTACATCCACGCTGGTTTCGTTTTATGTGGTCGTCCGCGCTTTTTCGGTGGAGTTGGTATGGATGGATTGTCGACGTCCACGTGCGCGGTTTTAACCTTGTCTAGGTGGGTTAGGGTGGCGTTGCCGTGGCCTTTATCAATTAGGGCGGTGTTTCTGTCTAAAATTTTTGCGATGCGATATGGGCCGTTGTAGTAGGGGTCGAATTTTTCTTGCTTTGGTTCGCGGAGTGCATAGATAGGGTCCCCTGGTTGGTACGGTACTGCGTTTAGCTTCTTATCGTGGCGAATTTTTGCTGACTCTTTATTTTTGTTCAAGTTGTTGCCGCCTACTTCGGCTAATTCGTCGAGTCTTTTTACGATGTTTGACATGTATCTTGTGGTAGTAGGCAGGTCTTCTTTTAAAGGTGAGGTGGACGGTGTCTTCATCAGCTTGCCGTATGCCATCTCGTATGGTGTGAATCCTGTTGATTCGTGGATTGCAGCGTTATGTGACTGCATGGCGTATGGTAAGATGTCGTCCCATTCTGTCTCTCTTTTGATATAGTGTTTCACGTAGGCAGGAATTCCTTGGTGACTGCGCTCTAATGTCCCGTTGCTTTGTGGGTGGTACGTTGTCGCCTTTACGTGGTGTATATTCTTTTCTTTTAGGAAATTCTCCATACGGCTGCTGACGAAGCATTTGCCGTTGTCGCTCAAGATGTACAGTGGAGTCCCGTGTACGGTGAAATATTCTTGTTCGAGCGTTTTGATGATTGTTTGGCTTTTCATATCCGGTAGAGCGAAGGCTCGGGCAAATTTCGTCAGCAAGTCGATGGTTGTTAAGACGAAACGATTTTTGCGTTTGGTTAAAGGCAATGGACCAAGTATGTCGAGGGCGATCTTTTCCCATGCTGCCACAGGTGTGTCGGTGATCACCATTGGTTCTCTGGTCTTTATTCGAACCAATTTGTGTTGTTGGCAGCTGTGGCAGCAGCGTACGATATTTTGTACGTCGTTTTTCATACCTTTCCAATAGTACCGTTGTCGTAGCCTTTCGTAGGTTTTCGTTGCTGCCTTGTGACCTCCGATGTGGTCGCTATGCCATTCCTTGATGAGCGACTTGCGTTCTTCTTCTGGCGGTGTTTCTATCTTATTGGTGCAGATGGTAACCTTGCAGCTGACTTGGGAGAGAGCGCGCTCGAGTATCCGTTGGAACGTTGGTAGTGGTAATTCGTCGTGCCCGTCTCCATCGGAGGCGATGCGGAATTCGTATTTCCTGTGTTCTGTGATCGATTGCCTTAGATTCTCGAGGGCGGTTTCGAGGTCGTCGAGAGTAATTTTGTCAAAATAATTTTTAACGGTTGTGAGCCTCAAGGTTTCTTGCTTCTTACTTGTTGATTTTAGTACGTTCTCTAGTTTTGATCGTCGCATTAGGTTGTCAGCGTCGATGTAGCCAAGGTCGCGTAATTGATTTCCTATTGGAGTTGTAACGATTCCGTCCTTGGGGATGAAGTGAATGATTGTTCCGCGGCCGGTTGTTAATTGGTCGGGTCTTATTTCGATCTGACACAATTTGGTAGAGTTGTCCTCAAGGTTGAAATTGTCCTCTTCAGAGTCGCTACTGGAATTGGCGAGCTCGTCCTCTTCCGATGATGACGATGACGATGTTGATGATGATGATGATGATGATGATGATGATGATGATGTCGATCCGCCGATTATCGGTGTTCGGTTCTCCTGGTTCGTGGTTAATTCTTCGTCCTTAGGTTCGGGGGACGGTACCGAAAATCGTACCTTGCGTGGCGTCGAGCCGCACGCAGGTTTTTCTCCCTTTGTCGGAGTGGGCATCATCGATATCCGAATTGGTGCTCGTGTTTCCTGCTGCTGAGTAGGGCAGTTTCCGCTGATCTGGCTAAGATTTCGATTGTTTGAAGGTTCCGTCGCGATTTTCGCATCGTTGGCGGGTGACGGTTTTCTAAGGAGGTTGATAATCTTTCTTGATGTTTCGGGACTATCCCCGAAATCTCTTTCGATGATTTCTTGTTGTCGCGGCGTTAAGTCAGAGTTGCTGCATATCGAGTCGTCGTTGAGTACCGAGCTCGTCTCCATTGGGACCGCTCGGTACCGTAGTAGACTGCCGAACAGTCGCCGTAGTTGTCCCTTCGCCTCATTCAAGGTCAATTGGTTGGTGCCGTGTTGGAGGGCGACTGACGTATCGAATCGATATCCATGAGGGTCCGATTGAGTGGACGTATCGATTTCGGCGGTGGTATCGGCAGACTCGTCGAGGTTCGATGTTGGCAATATGCGGTGGCCTTGGCTTTCTTCGATGTTTTCCTCATCGCTTGGTGATTCGTGAAAGCTGGTTTCGTCGTAAGCAGCGGTGGTAGCTGCACGGCCCCGCCCGCGAATTCGGCTGTCGATGGTGCTTTCGTTGGGGTTTCGTCGTAGTATACCCTTCACCTTGAATTCGTCATCATCACGAGGGTCACTGGCAATGTTGTTGCTGGATTCCTTGAAAGGGCGTCGGCGTTCAGGTTGGTCTTGCCCTTTTTATAGATGACGTCGTATTCGTATTCTTCGAGTTGCAGCCTCCATCGCACGAGTCTCGAGGAGGGGTCCTTGACCGAATTTAGCCATACCAGAGGTTGATGGTCGGTTATTAGGGTGAATTTTCGTCCGTATAAGTATGGTCGGAAATATTTGACCGCGTATACCATAGCGAGGCATTCCTTCTCGGTCGTCGAGTAATTTCTTTCAGCTGAGTTCAGCACTCTACTGGCATACTGAATGGGTAGGTCTTGACCCACTTTGTCTCCTTGACTCAGCACAACTCCTATTGCAACGTCCGACGCATCCGTGGTAAGTATAAATGCTCTTTTAAAGTCGGGGTATTGCAAGATGGTGCTGTACATTGTGTGTCGCGGAGGTCTTCGAAGCTGGATTGTGTTTGCTCGGTCCATCGGAATTTTGTGGTTTTCCGCGTGAGGTCTGACAGCGGCTTTGCTCTGCCGGAGAAATTGGGTATGAATTTCCTGTAATAACCCGCGAGCCCGAGAAATTCTCTCACGTTTCTCGGTGTCTTGAGTATCGGAAAATTTTTCACGGCAGTCAACTTTCTTGCGTCAGGTCGGACTCCGTCCTTATTAAGGATGTGCCCGAGATAATTAACTTCTTTCCGCAGAAACTCGCACTTGTCGACCTGGAGGGTCAATCCGTTCCTTCGTAACCGCTGGAAAAGCCGGTGGACTTTGCTGCGGTGTTCTTGGAGAGATGACGAGAAGATTACTATATCGTCAAGGTAAACGAAGAGTTCCGTACCCGTGAGGCCGGACAGGGCGCTGTCCATGAGTCGTTGGAATGTTGCCGGTGCGTTTTTTAATCCGAAGGGTATCCGTGCGAATTCATAATGGCCTCGAGGGGTCGTGAACGCCGTTTTCGGTTGGTCCTTCTCGGCTATCCTTATTTGATGGAACCCGCTGGCTAAGTCGAATACCGAGAAGTATTTGGCTCCTCCTAGCCGGTCCAAAATTTCGGTGATGTTGGGCAGCGGATAGCTGTCGCCGATCGTTTTCTCGTTCAGTTGTCGGTAATCGATAACCATCCTCCACCGTTTATTACCGTGTGCGTCCGTCTTTTTGGGGACGATCCACAACGGCGAGTTATACGGGGAGTGAGATGGCTTGATAATTTTATTATCGAGCAGTCCTTTTATTTGGTTCTCGATCTCGGTTTGATGCATTACCGGGTACCGATATTGTTTTGTATGTACAGGTTTGTTGTCTCGTGTTGGAATTTCATGCTCGACAACCGAGGCGCAATTTAGTGCATCTCCGGGGAGGTGAAACAGATCCGCGTTACGTTTTACTATATCGCGCACGTGTTGACGCTCGATACGATTTAAATGGTCTAAACGCAGTGTCTGCAAAATAGTACTCACTCGGTCTCGGAGCGGCCTTGCCGGTGCGTCGCGCGTGTCCAGCTGTTCATCGTCGCTATCGGAGAGCGGCCCGGATCCGATGACGTACGGCTCGAGTTCCTGTGCTGGTACGTCGAGCTCTATCGCATCGTTGTGTGTGTTTGTGGCGATAGCGTAGCAAAAGTCATCGTGATTTTTCACTACTGCTTCACCGAGGTGTACGTGTGATCCGAGGTCGATGCGCTTCAGGTATCCGTCGTAGACGTTGCAGTTGCGTAGTTTTAGCGCGACCTGTTTTCTACTGCGTCCTTCTAGGTGTATTTTGACGGATTCCAATTCGTCTAGGACGGGCTCTATTTCGTCCCGGCTCGAGAACGGAATCGGTGTGATAGGTTCCTTTGCCGTGACGAGCGTCCGAAGTTGATAGGAAATTTCGGCTCGCTGATCGTGGAGGAAAGGCGCTCCGAGGAGTCTGTCGGCCCGTGAGAGTCGTTCACCATCGAAGACGTGGAAGACCACGTCGGCTTTGCGAATGGTGAGAGCGACCGTCCCGAGTGTGCGAATTGTCGTTGAGATTATACCGCGGATTTTGCGCGTGTCGGTAATGTCGATTGTGTTGGGTTTGGTTAAGGCCGTTTGGTGTATAAGATTGATGGAGGAACCACCGTCTAAGACGAACTCTGCGTGGCCTTCTCGGAAGTCCGCAGATTTGATCTCGACTCTCGCGGGCGGTATTTCTTTGAGAAGGCATTGCGTTCCGCGTTCGGTGGAAATCGCACCGTCTTGCTCGGTTCCTCCCTTCTTGGCGGAAACCTCTGGGTGTTTTCTGGGGCGCTCGACCAGGTGAGGGCTGGGCGAGCGCCTCGCGAGTTTAAATGTTCTTCGGACTCGCAGGAAGAGGCTCGTGAAAATTCACGAGGCGAGGGTGACCTCCATCGATATCGTTCTTTTGGGGTCTCCGACGGGTGTTTGCGGCAGCACGCGCAGTGCTGGCCCGCCTCGCGGTTCCAATATTTTGGGGAGCGAGGCTCGTACTCTCGCCGGGGGTAGTTTGCCTCGAGGGCGTAGACTTTCCCGTGCCTTCGGCCATCGTCCGAAGACGGGGAGTCACTCGTTGTGGAGTCTTCACTATCGGAAGATGACGACGAGCTGCTCGATGAGCGGTTACGTCGATTTGTTTTTTTCTTCCGACGCGAGCTTTTCCGATGGGAGGATTTCCGTTTTGATTTTCCCAAGACACGTCGCCGATTGTGTCTCTCACGGTCCTCCTCGATCACCAGGTCAAACGCTTGGTCGAGGGTGGTTGAATTTTCGTGTTTGATTGAGAAGAAAATTTCATCTGGCAATCCTCTCAGGAAATTGCTGATCGCCATTTTCTCGAGATCCTCGAGTGCTACTTTAACTTGCACGGCAGGTCGGTCTCCGCGGGTGGCAGCTCGCGCTCTTTTTACTAATTTCGCCGTGAGCGCGATATATTCTCGGGGGGATTCAGTTTTCTTTATATTTAGCCGATTTATCTCAGTCAGGTACGAGGTCGTGTTTCTGCCCGGCGCGAATTTGCCTTTTAAATGTTTTATTAACGCGCTGATGGTCTCTATGGTTCTACCATCGAGGGAATCCCAGGCAGCTCCGGTTAGCTTGCCCTTGACTCCCTTTAAAAAAATTGGCTCGTCGGTGGCATCGAGCATCTCGAACTCATCGACGATCCTTCGGAGGAACCTCGTGAGGGATTTTGACGCGCCATCGTATTCGGGGAGGGAACGTACTGCTTCCCGAATTTCTTTTCGGCGATTATCGAATGTAGTCTGCTCGAGGAGCGACGTTAGTAGTTCTGCCATTTCTTTTTTTTTTTTTTGGTATGTATTAGTTATGGAAAAGAATCTAGTTGGTCAGTTGGTAGACAGAATCCCACTTCTGACACCAGTTTGTTACGTACGGGTTTCCGTCGTAATGTATTTATTTATTTATAGTCGAATGTCAGGAATTCGACTTGCAGGTTCTTGTCTGAGTTTAAGCGGTGTAACGCACCTCACCTGGTTTTGTTGTTGGTGTGTGAGTGTGTGTGTTTCTCGCCCTGTTGACGGCAGCAGTTTCCTACGAAGGTCGGTGATGGCGGCGGCCTTGGGTGTAAAGATAACACACACGATTACACTTAACACTTTTATTCTGAATTCGTACAGAGATGATCGTAGGGTTTACACTGACGCGTTCGTATGCGACACTACCACTACGATTTCGGTGTCTGCGCTGAGTCGGCACAAAGGCGAACGTTCGCAACGCGATACGTTTCGCTCGACTCTAACGCTCTCGGATTAATAGAAATAATGTTTTGATTTGAGAATTTTATACTCGATACACTTTGACGCGTAATGCCGCTAAGGTAATTATCGCGGTACACAAGTATTTCGAGGGGCGCGAAGTGCCGTTCTGGTTAACTTACACGCACAGAGTTCTAAATGGTTAATTCGGTTTTCCGCACTCGATGTTACACTCGCGAGACTCTCAGTACGCGAGATGTACTTGCCCTCAGGTATGAGTACGCCGATCGGTTCGTACGTCTGTTAAGACGAAGGTGCCGATTTAGACTGATGATTAATTAGTCGATCGGAATGCTCATTACCGTGGGGCGAGGGTGTTGGAAGAGTCTCGCGGGGGCAACAGGAGGTATCGGATTTCCTATTGAGAATTCGATTGGTTTTTTGCGAGCATTCTCGGAAATGTGTAAATTGCTGATTGAGCAGCGCGTGGAGTTTGGAAATTTCCATCGCGGGTCGATGAATTTAGGTAAAGTGATGACACTGCGGCGCGTGCATCGAAAGGATCGTTCGGTGTGATTGTTGCCAAGCTGACCGGTCCGTAACAATGTATATATATGTGCATATATATGCACTGTATATATATATATATATATATATATATATATATATATATATATATATATTGAAACGGTACGACCGATCCATTGATTTTTGTTTTGTGTTCGGGACTCGAGGAAGAATAAATGGAATGAAATCCTGTTGGTACAGCGAAGAAATTTATTTCGAAAACTTTACGGGGTAATTACAGTTCGGCCTTGTTACCGACGCTGGTGCTCTAATTAGTACCTCGCTATTCGTATCGATCTAGGTTGATTGATATTGGCGCTAGCGATCCGTCGTGGTGCGTCTTAGCTATCGTGTGCGTGGTCTTCGCCAATATGGCCGCGGCCACATCTGTCACGCTGGTTTATATTTGTTTCTTCTTTCAGTACCGTTTTACAATTTACTATAAAACTTGAATAATTTGTCGTGATTTTTCTTGTGAGTGGCGAGTGTATCCTCTGGACGTCAGTTCTTCGGATATTGGTGAGTTGTTTCGATTTTCTTTATCTCGAACGTGCCTATGTTGAGTTTTTCGTCTCTCTACAGGTGGGGTCGTTGACCGCTCGCCAAGTTCGGGAATCGCCGTTGGTGTGTCTCGTCGTCGGTGCCTTCTGTCGCTCAGGCGAGTAACTTATTTTAACGCGAGACTGATATTATTTTGTCTTTACAGATCTGCACCCTTCCATTACCAGACGATACTCGTTGTTTCCACCGGAGTGGAAGCGTCAAGCGTCGGAAGGCAACAGTTAGGTAAGGCCTGCTAGGACGACACAGGTAAGGAGAGCGCGAGGTAGAGTGATTTGTCGATTTATTTACCCCTATTTATATTTGTTAATTGTCTTCCTCGTTTACGCGAAACGTCGCCCTCTAGTGACGATAATTTGTTTGTCTGTTTCAGGTGGACCCGTTACAATATATATATGGATACATTCAGATCAGAAATCATATATATAGAGAGGCAGAATATATGTATAGATCCATACATATTTCTGAATGTATATATATATTGTCACGCCATGCGCTACTAGGGTCACAGCCTCCCCTGCAGCCGGCTCGCACAGGGGAGCCGTCCCACACCTGCAACAGAAAAGAGAAAGATAAGTATGCAAATTCTATTAAATAAATTATAAAACCCGTGCAAATACTCACCGGCGCAAGAAGTCAGTCCTTAAGACTGACCCCGCCAGACCAACAACCACCATGCGAGCAGCCTTGCCATCACCATCGTCACCGTCGTCGTCGTCGTCGTCGTCGTCGTCGTCGCCGTCGTCGTCGTCGTCGTCGTCGTCATCGTCGTCGTCGTCGCCGTTGTCGTCGTTCACAGGACCGACCCGCTATCGTCTGCGAAGAAAAGAAGAAAATTAATAAAAAGATAGTTAAAAAGGAACCAGAGGAGAAACGACTACCTGGACTGGCCTGAAATGTATCCCCGTTGGACCATCGTCGTCGTCGTCGCTATCGACCCGCTATAACCTGCGAAAATAAGAGGAAGATTAATAAGAAGAAAATTATCGAGGAATTCATGGAGAAACACTTACCTGGACCGACCCGAGGACCATCCCCATCGCACCGAACATCCATATCGCCGCTCACTCACAGAAATAAACAAAGAAGTTAATAAATAAATCACGCACAACACTCGAAGACACGCCAGCTGTCAAAACTATGCACCCGTCCGTCCCCGCACCCCGGCCATCCATCGGCCGCGCGGCGACAGAGTGACGAAGGTGGCAGCAGCGTACGGCGATTACCATACCCTTCCTATTACCCACAGTTATAAAATCCCGTCCGCAATAATTCCCATACTTATCGACCGACCTAATTACCTGCCTGTCCCCAATAGATCCCGCTGCCGACAGTCCCGAATTAATTACCCGGTTGACCCATCTCCCCTCAATCCATGTCGCTGCTGCCTCGATGATCGATCCCGGCCGGTAGCCAATCAGCGAGCGAGAAAATTTCGCGAGCTTCCGGCCGGCCATGCGGCCGTCACTTTGTGACGAGCCGGCATAGATAGAGGATATAATAAAGAAAATATAGAGCGAAGAGTAGAAAGAGTAAAGTGTATAGAGTGTGTAGAGTGAGTGCGAGAGAGAAGGAGAGAGTGAGAAAGGAATTGCAAATTGATAAAACGACGACGAT
The DNA here is from genome assembly GCA_964007305.1 of Netelia melanura. Lineage (NCBI taxonomy): Eukaryota > Metazoa > Arthropoda > Insecta > Hymenoptera > Ichneumonidae > Netelia > Netelia melanura. Next base: position 23,533,791 of record OZ023256.1, on the reverse strand, counting down.
AAGCACGGATAAGGAAACGAGTACAACGGAACGGATACAGGATACGAAAATCATAAGGACGACCAGGCAACGATACGGACAAGATACCAGGAAAGAAAGAGACGAGGAAGAAAAAAATCCAGCAACGGTGAGTGTTTGCACGGTTATCTCCCTCGAACGTTTGCCCGATTCATTTTTGAGAAACCGAGAGTTTAGTAGCATTTCTTTTTTTTGTTAAGAGTCCTGATCTTTCCGCGTGTGCGAAATCGGTACTTTCTTTCTTCTTGCGTTGCCGTGTGGGACGGCGGTAAAAACTTATACAGTAGTAATATTGCGAATAACGGTCATTCCTTCCCGCCTGACCTCCCTTCCCCGTTTCGCTAGTACCCATCTCGACGTTACGAACATTCGATCGCTCGAGATACACACGATCGACCTTCTTCGGCATAGCCGAATTCCCAAACCCAAACAACTCCCCCTTCCCCCACCTGCCCCTCTCCGTGCGACTGACCGCGTTACCCGTATTACAATAAGACCAAAGCGTGCGTACAAGACTGAGCGAAAAATCCCCAAAGCCAGTGGTAATTATCAAGAGGCCATCGCGTCGGCGAACCTGTACCCTGAGACCCCTTTTCCCGCCTGGCACCCTTCCCCTCCCAGCACGCTAGCCTACCACCACCCTCACCAGTAAGAGTTCGCACTGTAGTATTTTTGTTCAAAAAAATTTTTTTTGTTAATTTTATTTAAAATAAAATTAACTGGCGCCCAAACTTATAAAGTACAAGATCTAGATATATTCTTTTTTTGTGTATTATATCCCGGAGATCGTCCGCCGTTAAAGTATTCGTAATAAAAGTTAATTTGCGTTTTTTGTATTCTTTCCTTTGTTTTTTTTTACCCTAAATTCCCCATACCCCCCCCTCCCAACGGCGTGACAATATATATATATATATATATATATATATATATATATATATATATATATATGTTGTGACGAGGCAGTACTCTCCTCGCAATCGCGCTGTCGAGAAAGATTCGAGGCAAATATTAGAGCGAGAGAATAACTTAGCAGAGTCGCGACGCCTCGCTCCCGTGGTAAAGAGAGAGATACAAGAACAACACTGTCGGCGAGGATTTCGTCGGTTTCAGGGAGCGGTCCGCGAAATGTCGACGGGAACGGACGAACGAGAGAGAGCGACGCTGCCCGAGGAACGACGAAAAGAGAGATGGCTGTGCTGGCGATAGATAGATGATCGTCGAGAGAGCCCCCCACCTTCGCCGATAGGGGAATAAGGGAGCGAGGAGAACGCGCGAGCCTGTGGCGAGCGCGAGAAAAATTAGAATAAGTAGTCAGTTAAGATTTGGAGTGCGAATGGCACAAGTAGTGAGATTTTGGTCACCGGAAAGAGAGTGAAGATTCGGACTGCGAATAAGTTGAGTTAGTCTTTGGACGTTAACGAGAAAAGAGTACGGTTTTGGAGGTTGTTGTAAAGAGTGGGAATTGTCGAGAAAAAGTGCGAGAGGAAAGAGTGCGGAGAATAGAACGTTAAGTGAGAGTGGAGTTGAGAGTGTGGCGAGTGAAAGAGAACGAGAGCGAGGACGACGGGTCGAGAAGGAGAGCGAGTGAGAGAGGACGAGGAACGCTGTGCGAGAGCGAGAGAGAGCGAGACCCGGAGCCGAACGCTGTGCGAGAGCGAAAGAGAGAGTATAAGGTAGGCGCACGTGGTGCACTTCTTATTAGATTACGCGAGGCAGTAGAGTGCGTCTCTCTCCTGCCCCCTCGCCCACTCACGTTTAGGCTGGGTCCTCCGGCGTCTCCGGAGGTCGGCATAGGAGATTTGAAAAAGGAATGAGAGAGTGTGTGTAACGCGCGAATGAGACATTGTACATAGAATTAAAATAATAAACAGACATTTGTTCGAGTTGTGGTAATTATCGGTGCTCACCCGTTATTTCATTTAGCATTAAAGTAAGTGTTGATTGCCCTCCGAATACCCCCCATCCTTCCCTGAGTCCAGCTGAGGTGAACTGAGGATACGAGAGAAAACCCTCGGTATCTCGGGTCGAAAGAGATACCTGGCGCCCAAATGGCAACTGTGAGAGCGTAAAAAAGGGAAACATATCATAACGGGCGTCATTAACGATTTTGGGCTGGTAGCTCTTCGCGGTGTTTGAACGAAATTTTACCGCAGAAGGGCTCGTCACAATGTATATATATATTGTGACGTTGCGCACAATTCTGTCCCTGTCGGTGGTCGCCTAAGGCAACCGCTCCACGCACCACCTGAAACAGTAAGAAAAAGGAAAGAGTCAAATTATTAAAACTATCCCTTTTTGTCCCCTATCCCATCCATAAACAATGTAAGACGTACAAACACTTACCGCGCTGATAAGACTTACCCACCGACGCAATAGGACTCTCCCATCGTCCCCGTCGTCGTCGTGTCGTCGTCGTCGTCATCGTCGTCGTCGTCATCGTCGTCGTCGTCGTCATCGTCATCGTCGTCATCGTCATCGTCGTCGCCGTCGCCGTCATCGTCGTCGTCGTCGTAGTCGTCGTCGTCGTCGTCGTCGTCATCGTCGTCATCGTGATCGTCGTCGTCGTCGTCGTCGGCATCGTCGCCGTCGTCCTCGTCGTCGTCGTGTCGTCGTCGGCATCGTCGTCGTGTCGTCGTCGTAGGCACGTTATCGTCAAGGGCGACGACACGACGATAACCTAAAAGGAAAACCCCAGATAATTATACAAAAGGAAACTAAAAAGAAATCAAAGCCGAGGAAAAATTTACTTACAGTCAGGATCACCCCGAGGATAACCTCGCGGGGCAGGACGGCCCTGCGAAAAGGAGACCACCAGGATATCCCGAAGAAATCACCGGCACACTTGCACTTTCACCACTCTGTACGACAGTTGTCAAAATCTCGTACTCGCGAAAACCCGTCACGCATGCAAATATGGGCATAGTGACGGAGCGAGTAACGAGAGAAGAAAAATTATAGGAGTGAAAGTGATTATAGAGTGCGAGAGTGAATGCGAAAATTGAGTGCGTGTGGAAAAGAAAAATTATAAGAGCGAGAATGACCCCTCCAAAAAGAATAAAACCGCGAAATCGTGTATTCCCCTCCCCTCGCCTATTTTTATCGCAACAACGAGAATCATCCCCGGTACCTTTTTTTCTTTTCTCCCCTTTTACCTCTTTTCGTGCGTTGAGGAAAATTTCTACAAAGAAATTCAGGCGTTATAGCATAGTGCGTGGAACGGTTGAGCGCGTAGCGTTAGACGTTCAGGACTCTCCTCTCTTCCCCCCCCCCCTCCCACCTACATCCCGGAGCACTGTCGACCAAGGTCGACTCGATCGCGACAAATTTACTTCCCGCTACCGTTAGAGTGTCATACAGAGTTCCCCAAATTATCTCGAGTAAAATTTGTAACGGTCAGTGGTAATGATTCAGAGGCCACACCGTATATGAGAACCCCCTTCCCTGAGATACCCCTCCCCTCCCCTTAGAGCCGTTAGTTATAGTAGTGTAAGTTGCGTGTTATTTTTTGTTTGTTTTGGTTTTATATTTTTATTTGTTAATTTTTAATAATAAATTAACTGGCGCCCAAACCACCCCCATATCATTGAGAATACCCCCCCCCCCCCCCCCAGAGATCGTCCGCCGATACTTATAATAAATTATTGCTTACTGAAACATTTTTTTTTGGCGTTGAACATTTTTTGTTTCTTTCCCGAGCTATTATCATTCCCCCCTTCCCTCCCGCAATCGGCGTGACAATATATATATTGAGACGAACACACCTGCAACACAAAAGTTATAACATTAGTAAGAACAAATCTCTCAAGAGGGCTACTGTTCGCGTCAACAAACTAGGACGAACAATAATATAAATACTCGACGGATATATCAACAAATCACCTTCGAAATCACTGTCTCTCTTTCGGCATCTGACCGTTTACAGTTGACGCCCAAATTTGCTGCCTCGGCAACAAAACGGGAATCTCGACTGTAAAACCAGTAGGATCGACAATAAGAGCACGTGGTCTACCAGGTAAAAGTGAGGGTCAGCATAGGGAAGTACGTAAAACTCACCGACGATCGAGAAGTTACACCCGAAGCATCGCAGGACCAAAACTATCGCAGGGCGAAAACTATCAAAGGACGTGGACACGGCAAAAGTCAACACCGTGTTAGCGTCAAGATCCACATAGCATTGAAAATTTCATGCTGAGACCTCATGTGGAAAGGACAAAAGTAAATACTGAATCTGAAACAAACATATAAATCATTTGTTCACACTTCTAGAAACTAAAATTGGCGCACTCACCTTAGTCCGTTGATTTATATTCTGACGACGAACCTCCACACAAGAACACGAAAAACACTCGTAAAAGGAAGAACCACAAATTAGAAAAGGGACACTCCACACACTTAAACAAAATTACGAATCGCGACTGTCACTGTTATGATCGGCGCCATATTGATTCTTGTCACGCGATCATCTATGCATGAAATTCACAACAAGTAGCGCATGACTCACAGCGACAATGTCCAGAATTCAAAGCAAGTCATAAACGAGGTACTACCAAAGCTCATACATCGATCGCGCGATAAGACTGGAGATCGATATTATCTACTGCCTTGAAACTTCTAACGAAAAGTTGAAGAATAAAGTTATTTTACCCGAAGTTCCAAATTTGTTTCTTTCTTTCTCGAGAACCAAACAAAATATATTATGAAAAGGGGTAATACCCGTTTCAATATATATATATATTGAAATGTTCTATAGGTACTCGAAGAAAATTGAGGGGTAGACGTAAAAAGAAAATTTTAATTATTCTTTATTGATCCTTATACTGCTAAGTTCACACAGTTCCTTATTCTATTGTCCACTTTCGTTCTTCGATTTGATTGGCGCGTATCACCGGTCGTTGCTGCGTGGTGATTGGCGCGTTCCGTCGTGATAATTTCGTCCTGCCCGGTCTGATTAGCTGCGTCTTAATCGATGGGAATCGATTCTTGCTGGTTGACAGCTAAGATGGCGGCGCCGGAGTGAATCGCGTACGTGTTTCCTGTGTTGTGTGCCGTATTTATGGATTAATACGAGACGGTAAGTCCTTTTTCAAGTAAATTAAGCTTGGTGTGCAATTTGCTCTTGCGTTGGTTTTGTTTTAGGTCCGCCGGGTGTTCTTTTTTTTGCTGGTATGGGACGTCTTTCAGTCTCAGTGAGTATGCGCCGTGTTAAGATATTTTGTTCGTTGCTCCTACCCTATTGTTGTCTTTTATTGTGTTGCAGGGCTTGCCTTTGAGGCAGGATCCTTTAAGGTGGCTGCCGTTTGCGGGTCAGACCGATTTTATGCAGTACGACACGTTGTGTTCTTCCGAAAACTTTGGTGAGTAATTTCTTTATTTTTTGTATTTTCCTCCCTTTTCTTGTGCTAACTTCTGTAGTTTGAAATTTGATTAATTCTCCCGTTATTCTTTTTGTGGTGTTCGTTATGAATTTTCCTACCGCGGTGCCTTTGCGCACTTGATTATTCGGATTAATAGAATTTTGTTAGATTCTCCGCTGTTGCGCCTTTGCGCAATCTGTTTTCTTCTTAATTTGTTTCGTCTTACTGCTTCTCCACTCCATGGTATAATATTATTATCAAAATGCAATTTGATCTTTCCTTTTCTTTACCCGTGAGTTGTTCTAGAGTTAGCCACCCTCGCTCTCCTCTCGGAGAGTAATGTCCCAGCCTTCTCACGAATTTCTCACTTTGAAGATATTGGATTTTGGTCAAATTCTGCTCCAAAAAATTCTATACTCGAACCCGTTTATTCCCTCTTTCCTCTCCAGCGAGTCGGTCTCGAGTTAGCCACCCTCGCTCTCCTCTCGGAGAGCAATGTACCAGCTTTCTCAAGACTTTCTCGCTTTCAAAGTTTGTGAATTTTCGGTGTCTTCTCCTTATTTTTCCTCGCTTATATATTTTCCTTTCTATCCTTCTACCTTGGAGAAACTCTTCCATCTATCTTATTTTCCGTGAATTTATCTTTTCTGTCCTTTTCTAATTCTGATTTCATTTTCAGGTGCGGTGGCAGATGGCGGCACGTGGCCAGGGCGGGAGGACGTCTCAATATATATGAGGGATTCCACGCCAGATCAAACAACATTTTGCCTTACCATCTCCGATTTTTTTGAAAATTTGTTATGCTCTAGTATTGGTTGAAAGAGGCCTCCATGATTTTTTTCAATTTTTTTTGTCGAACCGTTTTCAAGATATCGATTTTTCAAAAATTACGTTACTCTTTTTTTGAACGCCCATAACTTGGCGAAAATGGGCCAAACTGGACGTTTTTTTTTGAAATTTTCCTTTTTGAACGCACTTTTCATAAAAAAATATCGAATAAAATTTTCAAACCGTATTTCTATAAGATTTTCAAGTTTCAAGTATAAATTGTTGATTTGCAAAAAACACGTACTGATCGATTTTCTTGAATTTTTTTCGTAAAAAACTGTCAGTTATTCCACACCTTTTAAGACTAGATGGATAATGGGATAACGATGGGATCTATTTTTTTCGATTTTTCAATTTTCCGATTTTAGTTATTCGTGCTGAAAATAAGTATTAATCGTTTCTTCAGGCTCTCCAACAACGGTCATTGTTATTTATGCAATAAAATAGATATATCTTTATCATTTAATGAACGATGGCCGATAATTTTTGTTGTAATAATATCGGATTGCTTATCTCATGATGCCGTTGCTATTCATGAATTTACAAGAATGACTACTAGTTTTATCAAAGAAGTATCCAATGATGCTGCAAAAGTTCTTTACTTTTCCGATGGAACGCCTCAACAATTTAAAAATTATTAAAAGCTGAATGGCATTATTTTGCAACAGCTCACGGCAAAGGGCCTTTGATGGAGTAGGGGGAACCGTGAAAAGAATAGCAGCACGAGCAAGTCTTAAACTTCTAACAATTAGTGACAAACAAATTTCAACTCCTCGGCAATTATATGACTGGGCAATAAAATTGTTACATCCCCATAACGTAACCACCATCGCGCCTTAAAGACGAGCATCCCTCCTTACGCCATCGCACGACGCAACCCTAACTCGGGGATGAACGCGGCGGGGAGAGATGCTCAGGCCCAAGAGTGGGGACAGGCGATAAGGATAAATTTTCCTCCGAATTGGAAAAGTAAGGAGTAGGAGATGGTGGAGACTTTGGACCAATAAGAAATCTGTAAACTACCCTCTCCAACCCCTACGCAATAGACAAAGATAGTTGATAGACTAGTATATAAGGCCCGAATTTTAGCATAAAAATCAGTTCTTCATCAACATTCAAACTTGTAAGCTTCTCTTAAGTCTTCAAAAATGTAAAAGTCCTGGACAGAGCAAAGTTTCTGTACTGCTCTACCAGTCTCAACTCAACCACCAAAAAATAGAAAAGAGTAAGTTACTAACTGACTCCCACAAATTATTGAATTGCGAGGACCACCTCGCGTTCGAAATTCCTTCTCAACAACAAGTCGAATTGCGTGGACCACCCCGAGTTCGACCATCCTCCAATATTCCATATTGAACTGCGAGGCCCACCTCGAGTTCGATCATCCTCCTACACAACCCATTGAACTGCGAGGTCCACCCCGAGTTCGATAGATTCCCCAAAGAATAAATGAGTTGCGAGGACAACAGCGAGCTCATTCCTTCCATCATCCGTCGAGTTGCGAGGACCACCTCGAACTCAGAGGATGCCTTCCTTACACATTAATCCAAATTCCTTCTAACTTCTGGGGACTCCACAGTCTAAAATTCATTTATCTGGTCAAACTCCATTGGCCCGTTTCCCAAGACTCATTAGCTTTGCTAAGGTCAAAAATAGGGCAACTATTATGTTACTAGGACGTAACATACCTTTTTGGTGACAGCGTTGGGATTGATAAAATGGTAGTTTGATCGAATCATGCCTGTAGAGCATACACCAACAAAACCCGAAACATCTCGAAAACAGACTAGCGGAGATCCAGGAGTTGGCTTCCAAGAAACAAATCCTCAAAATCCCCAAGAAACTAACAATACGCAAGAAAATATTTTACAAATATCAAACGACAAGATATAACACGAAGGCACAATGCCGATCGGTAACACACAACTCGTTTCGCTTAAAGACGCGGTCCAAGTAGTTTTAGAATTCGACGGAACAAATATTCCGGTTTATCAATTTATTGATAGTTGCGAGGAAGCGCTATTGATGCTTCCTCCGAACGTCGAACAAAACCTCATCAAAGTCATTCGACCAAAAATCACGGGAGAAGCAAAAAGGTCAATCCAAGGAATAAAATTCGAAAACTTAAAATCATTAGCAAAACACTTAAAAGACTTATTTTCACCCGCAAAAACAGTTAATCAAATACGTCGAGAACTCGGAATGTTAGTACAAAAAAACGATGAAGACGTAATATCATATATAAACCGGGTGCGCGAAATCGGAAATCACATCATAGAGGCGTACAAAAGCAATAACGCAGAAGTTAGCGATGAAGAAAAAAATTCCACCGAACAAGAATGCATAGAATGTTTTCTCGACGGCCTTAAGCCAGATATACAGTTTAAAATGAAGACGAAATACGAAACATTGACCGAGGCCGGTACAGACGCGACAAGGATAGACAGAAAACAGAAAGCCATAAACGAACTCCGAAAAGGGCTGCCCGACCATAAAACAGAGTCACGCCAGGCAATAGTAGGCGCCGTCACACAAGGACCTATCATATGTCAAATTTGTAAACGCCAGGAACACGGTGCAGACGCGTGTTGGTTTCGTAACCAAAATACGGGAAACAAGAATAACAATAAACAGCCTAATTTGGGTACGTTACCGCAAAGACAAACACAGACCACAGACAAGCAAGAAAAACTCTGCCGCTATTGTAAGAACAAGGGACACACCATCGAAGAATGCAGGAAACGCCAATATAATAATAACAAAAAACAGAATCAGGAAAACTCCAACAGTCTCCCAAACAACGGGGCGAGGTCGGAGACTCAGGCGCAACCAGCCCCTCGCAAAACGCTAATCGTAGCACAGAACCAAACAGGAGACGAGTCCGAGTAGAATACGTTAAGTTACAACACCGATGTCGACCCCCTGCAATAAAAATAGAATCCTTGGACCTGTGTTCACCAATAAACCTGTTGGTCGATACAGGTGCTGAGCCTAATCTCATTAAACAAAATTCGGTTAAACCAGGCGCGATAATCGATCGCACAGATATTCTCGAATTACGGTGGAATAACGACAACACCAGTTAACACCCTAGGGACATTAACGGTAGATATCTTAGGATGTCCTGTCAATTTCCACGTGGTGAGAGAGTCTTTTCCGATCGAACAAGCGGGCTTATTGGGAAACGAATTTTTAGAGAAATACAAGGCGCCGGTGAATTATAAGGATCGTTGGTTGCACTGGCGAGATAACCGGGTCGTATTTACGAGTCCTGAGACCGTCATAATTCCAGCCCGAACTGTTTCCTCTTTTTATGTCAGAGTGAAAAACAGCGAGATAAGCGAAGGATACTTACCACGTTTAAAAATTGGAGACGGTATTTACTTCGGGAAAGCGGTCGTCTCAAATATCCGGGGTGTTGCATACACTCGAGTGTTTAACACACGTGACGAAGAAATAGAAATCGAAGTTCCTACGTTAAACTTATATGAATTCGAGGAAAAAAATAAACCCGAATCAACAAAATCTTCTAAATCTCCTAAATCAACTAAATCAATCAAATCTCCTAAATCTTCTAAATCAACTAAATCAATCAAATCTCCTAAATCTTCTAAATCAACTAAATCAACAAAACCTACAAAATCAACACAATCTCCTAAATCTTTTACAAACTCAACAAAATCGGAAAAATCGTACGCAGATTGTTTAAAAATCGGTACAACGCAATTATTACGCCTTGAACATTTAAATAAAGAAGAACGCGAAAGCGTCGACGAGTTGCTTCGAGAAAGCGCGGATCAATTTCATCTCCCAGGAGATAGACTCGAGGCGACAAATAAATTAGAACATGGCATCGTTACCATCGATGAACATCCGATAAATACTCGTCAATATCGCTACCCACAAATCCACAAGGATGAAATAGATCGACAAGTCAAAGATCTTTTGGATAACGGTATAATCCAAATGTCCGAATCTCCGTACAATAGTCCGGTATGGATCGTTCCAAAAAAACCCGATTCACAGGGAAATAAACGATGGCGAATGGTATTGGATTTCCGAATGCTCAATGAAAAAACCATCGGAGACTCGTACCCCTTGCCGAACATCACTGATATACTTGATCAACTCGGAGGAGCCAAGTATTTTTCAGACTTCGATCTCGCATCGGGATTTCACCAGATAAAGGTGAAACCCGCAGACGCACATAAAATAGCGTTTTCAACTCCGTTTGGACACTACGAATTTTCTCGGATGCCATTCGGTTTAAAAAATGCTCCTGCAACCTTTCAGACATTAATGGACCGTGTATTGAGCGGTTTACAAGGGACAGAATTATTTGTCTATGTTCGAGCGAGGATCTGGATTGTGGGAAGGACAAATTCTCAAAAAAAACACAAACACCAACTCAGCACCTTCGTAGTCAGAGCGTTTTATTTGTCGTTGCCTAACTTGTAAGAGCACTTCTAGCGGAGCCGATCGAGCCGATCAATGTTACACAAGTATATTCCACAAGAGCTGTGCGAGCCGAACATTGGCGCGAGTAACTGCACACGTCGAAGTACGCCACAAGGTCCGTTTACACCATCAATAGCCTAAGTCGATATCCATTTTCGTCACCGAGAGTTGACACTGTTGAGCAAGCCGGGTCGGTATAAGAATTCAAAGAGCAACACGTGAGATGAACTATATAAGCCGAAATTGAAGAGCGCGTCGTACTGAGTCGTGAGTTTACACAGTAATGGCCGATTAACCGGCGTCCGGTTAATCGCTCGGCCGTTAACCGAAGGGGCAGGGAGGGGGAACCGTCTCACTGACAATGAGCGACGCTACCGCCTCGATCGATTAACGGTCGAAATACCGAGCGACGACGACGAGCGATAAAGTCCGGTGTCGCCGAAACATCCTCCCCGACCGTCAGCCAGAATGGCTGGCACCGCTGGTGGACGCACGATGGTCCGGGAGCTGACGGCGTTGATCCTCTGAGACCCCTGGCAGCAAAACGAGCTTGGCGATGGGTCGGACGAACGTTGAGCTGGCCGTTCGGAGTGTCACCACCCTGGTGAGCCCATCCATCCCTGGGTGCAGTTCGGTGACTCTGGCGAGGGGCCACTTGGCGGGCGGCAGGTGGTTGCCGCTGAGAAGGACCACGGAGCCGACCTTAACCTCGTGTGAGGCATGATGCCATTTGGAGATGGCTTGCAACCGCTGCAGGTAGCTGGACGACCATGTTCTCCAGAACCGCTGAGCCTTCTGCTGGATGAGCCTCCATCGAGCTGCCCGTGGAATGGACTCCTCATCCAGTGACGGCTCCGGAATGCCCGTAAGCGGTCCTCCCACGAGAAAATGCCCGGGGGTGAGCGCGGCGAAATCGTCAAGGTCGTCGGAGAGGGGCTCCAACGGCCCTGAGTTCAACACGTCCTCGACTTGCGCCAGTAACGTCGTGAGCTCCTCGAACGTGAGTAGGTCCTCCCCAATGGTTCGAGCCAGGTGGTACTTAACGGATTTCACGGCGGCCTCCCACTTCCCTCCGAAGTGAGGGGCTCCCGGCGGGTTGAACGACCATCGTGTACCATCCTGCAGGATGAGCTGGGCGAACCGGTGAGAGTGGCTGGAGACGGACGAGAACAGCTGTTTGAGCGCCCAGTCAGCACCGATAAAGGTGGTGCCACAGTCGGAGTACAAGTTCCGACATAGGCCTCGCCGAGCCACGAATCTCCGGTAGGCTGCAATGAACGCGTCTGCGGAGTAGTCCGACACAACCTCTAGATGAACCGCCGACGTCGTCATACAGACGAACACCGCGAGCCCCTCCTTGTATGACTTGTGACCTCGTCCCTTCCATGCCCGGAGCGAGACCGGTCCGGCGTAGTCGACGCCGGTATGAAGGAAGGCCCGAACGGGCGAGAGCCGGGCAACAGGGAGCTGACCCATGAGTTGCTGAGCGCGAACTCCTCGCTGACGAGCGCAGATGACGCACCGGAGCACGAATGAGTGGACTGGAGCTCTCCCGCCTAACACCCAGTACCTCCGTCGGAGATCCGCGAGCGTGAGCTGGTTACCTCCGTGGAGCGTGCGAAGGTGGGACTCTCGGATCACCAACTCCGAGAAGGACGAGCTCCGAGGGAGGATGCCGGGATGCTTGTTTTCATACCCCAACGTTGCACGAGCGAGACGGCCTCCGACGCGCAAGACTCCGTCACGGTCTACAAATGGCGTGAGCCATCCCATCGGATGCGCAGCGCGCAGAGAACCGCCGTGAGCCAACGCCCTGAGCTCAGCATGAAAGTGAGCTGCCTGGGTGGCTTTCACCCAAAAGACCCGAGCGAGCTCTACATCTCCGATAGTTAAGGGTGAGGCGAGCGACGAGCCGGGCGTCCGTCGGAGCCGAGCGATTACTCGCTGGCACGTAGCAGTGACTCGCAACAGCTTGGAGAGCGACGAGAACCGCTCCACAACGTCCCAACATCGGGGCAGCGCCTCCCTGGTGGTGAGAACTACCCCCGGTCGCTCCTCAAGATGTACGTCGTCGGTAGGAGAGCAGTCCGGAGCTGGCCAAACTTCCTCGTTCGAGGTAAGCCATGGTGGTCCATGCCACCACAGACTATGATCCGCTAGTTGAGCCACCGTGATTCCCCGAGAGGCACAGTCAGCTGGGTTCTCCTTCCCCGAGATGAGCCGCCACGTCGCCGGCAAGTCCTGTATGAGCTGGACTCGGTTGCGGACGTACTCCTTCCAACGTGAGGGATGCGAGCTGATCCATGCCAAGGCAACGGCGGAATCCGTCCACAACCAAGTAGGAGCCGTCTGAAGATGGAACTGCTTCACGACATACTGAACGAGTCGGACGAGCAGGACAGCGGCGGTAAGCTCCAGACGAGGAATGGTCAGGCGCTTGAGGGGGGCAACACGGGTCTTAGAGCCGACGAACACGACCCGCGGCTCCTCACCCTCGACGCTGACCCTGAAATACACCACGGCAGCCATCGCGGCCTGTGACGCATCCGCGAACCCATGGATCTCGACGACAACGCGAGGACTGAGGTGGAGCCACCTCGGGACCCGAATGACAGCCAGGTTGAGCAGATCCTGACGAAACCGATGCCAGCGTTGAGCTGTCAGTGGGGAGACCTCATCGTCCCAACTGAGCTGGTCAACCCAGAGATCCTGGAGAAGGACCTTCCCACGCATCACCACTGGGGAGATGAACCCGAGCGGGTCGTATAACCGTGCAATTTCCGCCAGAATGGTCCTCTTGGAGACGACAGGACTTGAAGTGGACTGTATGTTGAAACTGAAACAATCAGCCAAAGGATCCCATAGTAAGCCTAAGATCTTCGTCTGTGCCGAGTCCACTGGACGCGGCTCGTCGTCGACCGCAGGGAGCTGGAGCTGATGTAACATCTGGCGGTTGTTGGTTTGCCACTTGGCGAGGGGGAACCCCCCCCCCCCCCGCGCAGAGCGCGCGCACTTGGCGCCCGGTTTCCATGAGCTGGTCGAGCGTCTCCGCGCCTCCACAAATGTCGTCCACGTACCGCCCCTCGAGCATAGGTGGAACGGCGACGGGGTAATGCGGACCTTCATCTTCGATGAGCTGAAGCAGTGTGCGGCTGGCGAGGAATGGAGCGGGACGAGTGCCGTACGTGACCGTGGTGAGCTGAAACGAGATGAGCTGACCCGAAGAGTCGGTCCAAAGGATCTTCTGATACGGCCAATCGTCCTCGTGTATCTTGATCTGGCGGAACATCTTCACGATGTCAACCATGAATATGTACCGATGCCTCCGGATCCACAGCAGCACGTCGGAGATGTCCCGTTGAAGCTTAGCCCCAGCGTGGAGAAGATCGTTGAGAGCCGTGCCGGATGTGGTAGTCGCGGAGCCGTTGAACACGACCCTTAATTTCGGGGTGGAGCCGGACTCTCGAAGCACCCCGTGATGAGGCAAGAAGTAATGAGCTCGCGAGCCATCCTGCTCCTCCAGGGAGGCGTCGGAGACCCTCAACCCTCCTGAGGACGAATCCTCATGTGCTAAGGTCATCTCGTCTACCTCACCTGATGAAGCAGGGACGCTCGTCCGAGCCGGGCCAGATGGTCTAGGCTCAACCTTCCTCATGTGACCGAGAACCTCGTACTCCCGGAGAAACTCGTGATAGAGCTGCCGAAGGCCCGGGTCGCGTTCGAGGCGGGCCATGAGACGGCGAAGACAAGCCCGGGCTGCCGGGCCGGAGCTGCCCAGCGAGGATGGAGGGGAGGCGAACGGAAGACGCACAACGTACCTCCCTGAGCTGTCCCGGCTGTGCGTCCGACGGTAGTGCTCCTCGCACTCGAGCTCTGCTGGACTGAAGCGGGACTCAGGTACACCGGTCACTTCTTCCTGGGTCCAAAACCGACTGAGTAGGTCCTGGAGCTGGTCCGTTGCGACTCGGAGGTGCAGAGCAGTCGCGTGTCCGGCCGGAGCTGATCCCGTTGGCCCGAACACGAGCCAACCGAACTGGGATTGTTGAGCTACGGGTGAGTCGGGGCCGGCCGCAACGATGCCAGGCTTCAAGATCCGTCCAAAGGCATCGGCCCCCACCAAGACGTCGATTGGAGCCTTCCGTAAGAAGTCTCGATCCGCGAGGGGTAGTCCCGCCAGGTGAGGCCAGCTGAGCTCCTCCGTAGGGAAGGACGGTAGAGCTGCCTGCAGCCGCTCGAGCACATGAGCGACAATGGTGAACGTGAATTCCCCGACGCAGGACCGAAGTGTGAGCCGGACTGAGTCGGTCGTGTTCCCGAAGGCGGCATCACCGATGCCGGAGAGCTGGACCGTGGCTCTCCCCTTTGGAAGCCGGAGCTTCTTTACTAGAGCTGCGGACACCAGCGAGATCTCCGAGCCTGGATCCATCACGAGTCGTACCGGGGGGCTCTTCCCCGAACCCAGAATGAGCTGGGCCGAACAGGTTGCGAGCAAGACTCCCCCTGGAGCTGGGCGGTTGAGAGCGGGCGTCTCCTCGCTTCATAGCGGAGCGGTGACTTCCTCTTCGGAGTGAGCGGGACTTGGTCCGCGCGATGGTCTCACCTCGCATGGATCGCTTGTCCCGCCTACGCTGGGTGTCGGTGCCTGCACAGGAGGTGTGAGACGCGGCGCTGGTCCTGGAGCGAGCTTCGAGCCAGCATGAATTAGCGTGTGGTGCCGCTGTTGGCAAATAGTGCATGTTCGTTTGGTTCGGCAATTGCGAACACTGTGTTTGCCCAAACAATTGTAGCACAGGTAGAGCCGGTCGATTGCGTTCCTCCGTTCTGCAGCAGTCTGTCCTCCGAACTTCGAGCAGGAGGCGATGAAGTTGTCTCCCTGGCAGAAGGAGCACGGGTACCGGTTGACAGCCGGCCATGCTCGCTCTCGCGCTGACTGCACTGGCGGAGCAGCCACTAGGTTCACTCGAGCTGAGGCGCGCACGGGGGAACGCGTCGACTTCCGAGCCGGTCCGGGCTTTTCGGCGTCCTCACTGAGCTCCATACTTTCGAGCGCCCGTGCTCGACCTCTAATGAACCCCAAGGGCTGGTTCAATGTTGGAAAGTCGGAAGAGTCACCTAACTTATTTTCCCACGCTTCCCGATACCTCGGAGAGAGCCGCCGAACCAGCAGGCGCACCAGGATCGGGTTCCATTCGTCGGTCTCGATACCGAGCGCTCTGAGTGCCCCCAGCACCTCCACAGTTCCTGAATCTAGTCGGTGGAGATCGACCGAGGATGCCGCCGTCATTGGTGGGGCCGAAAGGAGCTTGTCAACGTGGGCTGAAATGAGCAACCGCAGATTCTCGTAGCGAGACACGATCAATCCCCACGCAGTTCCGAACGAGTCCTCCGACACCGGTAGGTTGGAGATTAAGCCCAAGGGAGCCTCGCGGAGACTCGAGCGCAGGTAGTGCATCCGCTCGACTGGCGACAGGTCCGGGTTGTCGATCACGAGAGATGTGAAAAGGTCTCGAAACGGCCGCCACGCCGAGTAATCACCCGTGAACGTCGGAAGCGAGATCTCCGGTAGAGCGCGCCGTGACGCGCGACTCGGAGGTCCACTCATCGTCGATGCCCGACGAGTGCTGGAGAGCACGTCTCCTCCAGCCTCTTCAATGATAGGGAGTAGCACCTCACGAACGGTAGCATAGTCCTTGAGCGCACTGTCGAAGAGCTTCTCCTTAATGTAAGGGAGACTCGCGAACCCCTCCACTTTACCTCCGGAGCTGATCAGTTTGTCATGCGTGGCCTCGAACTTTTGCCAATGGGACTCCACCAACTGCATCCGAGCCTCCAGCGCGGAGCGCTTCGGCGGCGTCGTCTTCAGCGACGCGAGTGCCACTACCGTAGAGTGCAGAAAAGCCGCGCGTGACTCCTGCACAAGAATCGTGGCTTCGACCTGAGCGAGCGACATTTTGGCAGCCACGATGAGCCAACGCGTGTACTAACACCCCTCGCAAAAGACTATGCAACCGAATCTCGACGCAATCCACTGAGTCTCACTGTGTATTACCACGCACGATTGACAGGCCAAGGACCGATCAGCTGCTTCCCAAAATGGTGCGAACTGAGCCGAGCACTTCACTTCGCGCAAGCCGGTCGGTTGATCAGCGGACACCTCGACTACCCCACCATACGCACAGTCCGGTCGGAGTGGGGACAACAGCTAAGATGGCGCGCACTGAGCTCCACGCGCGGTGTCGCGAGAGCTGAACGATCGACGGTCGAGCGGCACGACTCCCCCCCACAAGCGCATAGCCTGGCCGGCGGGAGGCAGCAGCCAAGATGACGCACACTGATCTCCGCACTACGCGTCGCTAGAGCCGGTCGCCGCGCACGAGAGCGAGAGAGCGCGATCGATCGCTGTCCAGCGTGCAACGAGCGAAGAGCCGCACAAAGAGGAGAACACGATACTCAACGCTGACGATAATCACACCGACGCGAGCGAACACCCACACTCGCTGCCACGATGACCTGTTGAATTTCCCTTCCACGCGATCCGGCTCGAAGGACCAAACATGTTCGAGCGAGGATCTGGATTGCGGGAAGGACAAATTCTCAAAAAAAAACACGAACACCAACTCAGCACTTTCGTAGTCAGAGCGTTTTATTTGTCGTTGCCTAACTTGTAAGAGCACTTCTAGCGGAGCCGATCGAGCCGATCAACATTACACAAGTATATTCCACAAGAGCTGTGCGAGCCGAACAATGGCGCGAGTAACTGCACACGTCGAAGTACGCCACAAGGTCCGTTTACACCATCAATAGCCTAAGTCGATATCCGTTTTCGTCACCGAGAGTTGACACTGTTGAGCAAGCCGGGTCGGTATAAGAATTCAAAGAGCAACACGTGAGATGAACTATATAAGCCGAAATTGAAGAGCGCGTCGTACTGAGTCGTGAGTTTACACAGTAATGGCCGATTAACCGGCGTCCGGTTAATCGCTCGGCCGTTAACCGAAGGGGCAGGGAGGGGGAACCGTCTCACTGACAATGAGCGACGCTACCGCCTCGATCGATTAACGGTCGAAATACCGAGCGACGACGACAAGCGATAAAGTCCGGTGTCGCCGAAACAGTCTACCTCGATGACATAGTCATCTACGCGTCATCATTGCAGGAACACCAGATCAAATATAGAAAACTAATTTCTAGACTAAAAGAAGCAAACCTGAAACTACAACCCGATAAATGTGAATTTCTGCGAAAAGAAGTAACATATTTGGGACATCTACTCACGGAAAATGGAATCAAGCCCGATACAAAAAAAATGGAGGCGGTAAAAAACTATCCAGTTCCAAAAAACGTCAAGGGAATAAGAGAAACCATGGGACTATTCAATTATTACCGAAGATTTATCGAGGGATTTGCAAGAATCGCGAAACCATTGACAAACCTCCTGAAAAAGGACATAACCTTCTTATGGGGAGATAAAGAACAATCAGCCTTCCAAACATTAAAAGACATGTTGTGTAGCAACCCAATTCTTCAACACCCAGACTTTACGCGACCTTTTATAATAACGACCGATGCATCTGGTTACGCAATCGGCGGAATTCTTTCAGAAGGGGAAATCGGAAAGGACCTTCCAGTCTCGGACATATCTCGAGCGTTAAACGACGCGGAAAAACGGTACTCTACGTACGAAAAGGAGGCATTGGCGATAGTTTACGCGGTTAAACAGTTTCACCCTTACGTCTATGGGCGAAAATTTACAATCGTCACGGATCACAAACCATTAGTTTGATTCAAATCATCGCAGGATCCAGCGTCGCGAGTATCTAAGTGGCGTCTACAACTGGCATTGCACGACTTCGACATCATTTATAAAGCAGGAAAAATGAATGTCAACGCCGATGCCCTCTCACGAAATCCTGTAGATCTACAAGATTCCCATGGGAATCCCGAATCAACAAACATTCAAAATACGTTTGTAACCAAGGCCACGGTTCATCGGACAAACGAACCGCAAACATCCAATGAACCTTCACTAAGACGAAGCCAGAGAACTAAACAAAAACCCCAAAGATTAATAGATGAAATCGCTAACCAGAAAAAAACAATCCAGGAAGAGATACGAGTGAAACGAAAAACTCCGAAACAAAAAACATCTATAACACAAGAAGGTGACGAAATTCGTAACCAGTCCAGCGATTCCGAGTCTTCGGATAACGATAGCGAAATTGAGGAAAACGAAAACTTAGGCAAAGACAATACGGACGAATTCGACGAAATCCAGGGTATAGAAGAAACATTCGAAGAAAAGGTTGATCAGAACTTCTATGCACCAAACCTGATAGAGTCAAAAGACCAAATGTTTATGCGGAAGGATAACTATGCTTATTTTATCTACGATACGGGCGAACCTTGCGACATAGGCTCTAAACAATTACAGGCCCGAAAGGATCTTCCGAAATTCGGGGAATTACAAACAGGGAAGGCTCAGACCAAAGAGCATAGTCATAAAATCCACGTCGCACTACCAATACGGCGTCTCGCCGAGGGTCTAACAGCTGTCGAAGAGGACATAAAAGGGTCTCTCCACAGCCTCGGTGAAATCATTAAAGATTCCCAATTAAAAACAATCAGCATAGCTAAAACACCGAAGGTAGAGACAGTAGAGTGGAAGAAGATCAAAAGTTACTTGTTTTCTCTCGCTCAATCAGTAACTACAAAAATAATAATCTGTACTGGAGTAATTCAATATGTCGAACCCCCTAGACGAAACGAAGTAATAAAAGAAATTCATTGCTCGACTCTCGGAGGCCATATAGGCGTGTCGAAAACATACAGTAAAATCCGGCACCGATATTATTGGGAGAATCTAAAGAAAGATATACAAACATTCATAAGAAATTGTTTAGGGTGCCAGCTAAAAAAATTAGTCAGAGTTAAACACAAAAACCCTATGATCATCACAGATACGCCGGGTTCAGCGTTCGAAAAGGTGGCTATGGATATTGTTGGGCCTTTAGCCGAAACCAAAACCAATAACATATATATATTAACAATCCAAGATCAGCTTACAAAATATTCGTTAGACATCCCTTTGCCGAATGCCACGGCAACCACAATAAGCCATGCTTTTGTAAAAAGATTCATTTGCACTTTTGGAGCACCAATGTCCGTATTAACTGATCAAGGTAGTAATTTTTTGAGCAAAGTTTTAAAAGATTTAGCTAAACGGTTCAAAATCAAACAATTTAAAACAACTGCCATAGCCCAATCAAACGGTTCAATCGAACGTTCACACCATGCGTTGAGTGAATATTTAAAACAATTTGCGAACCAAGACGAAGAATGGGACCAATGGCTTGAATTAGCCATGTTTTCATATAATACGAGCACACACGAGGGTACTAAGCATACCCCTTTCGAACTAGTATTCGGCAAACTTGCGAGGCTCCCATCGAGCGAACCAATACTTGACGAAGAAGAAATAACATACGATGAGTACCTCGTAAAATTAGTTACGCGGTTGCACGTACTACAAGCACTAGCGCGAGAAAATTTAGTTAGTGCGAAACTGAAATCGAAGTATAATTATGATAAAAAGATTAACCCCCAGACACTAAAGCCGGTGATTTCGTATTTCTCTTAAAGGGCCCAAAGCCTGGAAAACTAGAAGATCATTATACAGGACCACACGAGGTGTTAGAAATATTGTCAAAAGGAAACGTAAAAATTCAAATAAAGAAAAAACCTCGTGTAGTAAATATTAATAGACTAAAACTCTCATATATATCAGTTTAATCGACAAGCTAGAATACCAAAGTACAAATTATCTATTTTATTTTCAGAAAAAAATTATATACAAAGAAATATAAATAAATGAACAAAAACAAAATATATATATATATTTCACAACGATGTAGTAGTGCAAGGATCCATAAAAATAACTCTCGTACAGTACCAAGCGACCGTAAATTTAAACACAAATCGAATTAACCTTAAGTCCGGAATGACGTGCCTATTAACGAGCCAAAACTGTATTGACCTTGAGGGCGGACAAACCTTTTGGAATTCATTACCAGTCGACAACTGCAAATTCAACCGTTATGGCGTACTCTATGAGGGAATAGCAAAGAAAATTAAAGACATAGGACATGACTACCCTCAAACGATATACAGTCTTTCGACACAAGATATAACGTTTGCTTTAACAAGAAAATCCGAACAGATGCTATGTGGCTACACGTTAATACGCACAGAACATCCAAAATTATTAATAATCGAAACAAGTAAGGGAGAAAGATTTGCTAAACCAAAACCAATTAGTGTGGAAAATCTAGATATCTTCGCCTACGTAAATTCAAAATTTGTATTTGTAGAGAAACACATTCGTAATCAAATAAATCAATTATATCTTGACGTACTAACTCAACGATGCAACTTGGAGCAGCAAGTATTGAAGAACGCCCTAGTCATCGCTACTCAATCCCCGGACGAGTTTGCCTTCCACCTCATGAAAGGACCCGGATCTATGGCAGTGATGGCCGGCGAAGTTGTACACATCATTAAATGCATTCCGGTAGAAGTGAAAGTGCGCAAAACCGAAATTTGTTATCATCAACTCCCAATTGCGCGGGGCAACGAAAGCCTATTCTTATCACCTCGCACACACATTATTATGCAAGCTGGCACAGAGATCACATGCGATCCTTTGTTACCATCGGAATATCTCCTCGGAGACTCCTGGTACAAATTACTACCTGGACCAGTACAAAGTATGCCGCCGACAATTATTAAACCGATGACCAAACCAACTTGGAAATATACCAACCCAGCATCCTTGGCAACCAGTGGAATATACAGTCAAGAAGATCTCGAGAAACTACGGGACCACATTATGTTTCCTCCGGAGAAACCAGCCGTCCTAAATAGTTTGGCTCGCGGAATCAGTGAACAACCCGTCACCAACGAAGAACTTTCGTTTTCAAACATGCTGGGGACACACGGACTGAAAACCCTAGTCGACTCCGTCTGGGAAAACATGTGGGGCCGCTTCATGTTCTTCGGAACTGCGAGTGCCGGGATCATCGGAATAATGCTTCTAGTGCGAGGAATAAAACTTATCGTGGATACGATAATCCATGGCTATGCACTCCACACCGTTTATGGTTGGTCCATATTTTTGATCGGAGCAATTTGGGACTCCGTGACACATCTTCTCCTTCATTTAAGAAGAGATTTAAACAAAACACCGAAGAGTCAATCGAACCCAACGGGTACTAACGGAATCGAAACAATTCGGATTCCTACACTACAAGAGGAACAACAACTCCAAGAAAAATCTGAGGCAGCATCCGCCTCTAATCCCACGACATCCGGAATATTCTCACTGAAGGGTTGAGAGCATCGAAACAGCAACAATTCGTCAAGCGTAACCAAGATATAACCAACAAATTAGATAATTTTTGTGTGCCATATTTTGTTTCTCTATCCTTAATCTTATTTTTGTTTTCTGTTCACAACATACGTACATACCTATATCTATAAATGTCGTTTTTCTCAAAATCTATAACGACATTTAATCTTAGGGGGGAGGTGTTACATCCCCATAACGTAACCACCATCGCGCCTTAAAGACGAGCATCCCTCCTTACGCCATCGCACGACGCAACCCTAACTCGGGGATGAACGCGGCGGGGAGAGATGCTCAGGCCCAAGAGTGGGGACAGGCGATAAGGATAAATTTTCCTCCGAATTGGAAAAGTAAGGAGTAGGAGACGGTGGAGACTTTGGACCAATAAGAAATCTGTAAACTACCCTCTCCAACCCCTACGCAATAGACAAAGATAGTTGATAGACTAGTATATAAGGCCCGAATTTTAGCATAAAAATCAGTTCTTCATCAACATTCAAACTTGTAAGCTTCTCTTAAGTCTTCAAAAATGTAAAAGTCCTGGACAGAGCAAAGTTTCTGTACTGCTCTACCAGTCTCAACTCAACCACCAAAAAATAGAAAAGAGTAAGTTACTAACTGACTCCCACAAATTATTGAATTGCGAGGACCACCTCGAGTTCGAAAATCCTTCTCAACAACAAGTCGAATTGCGTGGACCACCCCGAGTTCGACCATCCTCCAATACTCCATATTGAACTGCGAGGCCCACCTCGAGTTCGATCATCCTCCTACACAACCCATTGAACTGCGAGGTCCACCCCGAGTTCGATAGATTCCCCAAAGAATAAATGAGTTGCGAGGACAACAGCGAGCTCATTCCTTCCATCATCCGTCGAGTTGCGAGGACCACCTCGAACTCAGAGGATGCCTTCCTTACACATTAATCCAAATTCCTTCTAACTTCTGGGGACTCCACAGTCTAAAATTCATTTATCTGGTCAAACTCCATTAGCCTGTTCCCCAAGACTCATTAGCTTTGCTAAGGTCAAAAATAGGGCAACTATTATGTTACTAGGACGTAACAAAATCGAATTATTTGCCGAATATTCATGCCCAATTCTTCTCTCACGACGATTATAATCTAGCCAAAGAATCATTAGAAAACAGATATATAAGAGCAAAGACAATAACAGGGGCGCAAAAGTATTATTGTGTAATCCGGACGGAGAAGACACTTTGAGATTTAACCCTTTGAGCCCTAAGGACGCATATATGCATCAGCCTATGCGTCTGCGGACCACATAAGCTCGAAAGTACTCACGTCTCAAAGGGTTAAAGAATTTTCCTCATCTGTTGAATCTCGAACTTGTAAAATATTTAAACGAGTAAGAAAATAACTGCTCTTCGGTGATGCGCCTGTATCTGTTTCATGAAAGTAATCTGTAAAATAATTAATAATTCCTATGTGTCCAATAGTTATTAAGTTCATGTGCATAGTATTTTTTTCAGATATTTTTCAATACGGATAACTAAAATCGGAAAATTGAAAAATCGAAAAAAAATAGATCCCATCGTTATCCCATTATCCAACTAGTCTTAAAAGGTGTGGAATAACTGACAGTTTTTTACAAAAAAAATTCAAGAAAATCGATCAGTACGTGTTTTTTGCAAATCAACAATTTAAACTTGAAACTTGAAAATCTTATAGAAATACGGTTTGAAAATTTTATGCGATATTTTTTATGAAAAGTGCGTTCAAAAAGAAAAATTTCAAAAAAAAAACGTCCAGTTTGGCCCATTTTTCGCCAAGTTATGGACGTTCAAAAAAAGAGTAACGTAATTTTTGAAAAATCGATATCTTGAAAACGATTCGACAAAAAAAAATTGAAAAAAATCATGGAGGCCTCTTTCAACCAATACTAGAGCATAAAAAATTTTCAAAAAAATCGGAGATGGTAGGCAAAATGTTGTTTGATCTGGCGTGGAATCCCTCATATATATTGAAACGGGGCCACCTGAAACATAGAAATAAATTAGTACCACCAGGGGGCGATATTTCTCGTAAACGAAAACAAGCAGCAAGAAGTATAAATAGGGGCAAACACCCTCTCGAACTCACCTTAGTCCTCTTGGTCTCTTACCTGTGTAGTCCGACCAGGCCTTACCCGACTGTTGCCTTACGACGCTTGACGTCTCTACCACGGTAGAGACAACGAGTCTCGTTCGACTCTCGGAACGGTACAGATCTGAAAAGACAATGACACGGTTAGTTCCATATTAAGAATCGCGACTCACCTGAGAAGCAGCCGGCACCGACGACGAAGTCCATCACCAACGGTCCACCAATTCGACGAAGGGTCAACGACCCTAGGCATCAGCTGGAAGGAGGAAAGGAAATTCATATCGGGACGCCTGATATGAGAAAAATCGAAACAACTTACCAGTCTGCGGAGAATTCCGAACGACACAGTTACACCGCACTAAACACGCCGCTATTCGAGAAAATTGATTATTTATCATTAAAGAAAAACATAAACAAGTCACACACGCACGCGTGACAGGAGAGGCCGCAGCCATATTGGCAAAACTCATACATACAATAGACGACGCACCCCGAATGATCGCCAGCGCCAATATCGATCAATCACGATCGATACGCTTAGCGCGGTACTAATTAGAGCACCGGCGTCGGTAATAAGGAGCAACTGTAATTACCCCGAAACAATTTCTCAATAAATTCCTTTGCTTTACCAACAGGATTCTAATCTATTTATTCTACCTCGAGTCTCGAACTTACCACAAAATTTAATGAATCGGGTAATACCGTTTCAATATATTGAAACGGGTATTACCCCTTTTCATTAAAATATTGGTTTGGTTCTCGAGAAGGAAATAAAATAAAATTGGAACCTTAGGTAAAATCAGTTTATTCTTCGCTTCTTCGTTACAACTTTCAGAGTAGTGGATAATATTGATCTCTAATCTTATCGAGTGATTGATGCGTGAGTCTTCGTTAGTACCCCGTTTATTATTCTCGTCAGCATTGAGATATCGGCGCTATGTGCCACGCTCGATTTGTTATGAATTTCATGCGTGTCTGATATCGTACATAACCAATATGGCGCCGCCCGTGCTGTTTGACAGTCGCGATTCGTGTGTTTTTATTTAAGTGAGGTATTATTCGTGTTTCTTGCACGGGTATTATCGGTTTTGTGCGCGTTTAGGTTCGCCGAGAGAACAGCGGACTCAGGTGAGCGCTCCAATTTTAGTTTTCTGGTTTTGAGGACCGATAATTTACCAGTTTTATTTCAGATGTGACAGTGAATCTTCGTTTTGAGATCCCGATCTAATAATTAAGTGGAATTGTGAGTACGCTGATCTCGCCTTACGTCGGATACACGTGCTCGCGGAATAACGTGTGAGTGATGATTTCTGGTTCTACCAGGCTTCGGATGTCGCTGCTTCGTTGTTGGTCAGTAACGTATCTTTTATATAAAGTCGGACTTAGACCTGGTGGACCGCAGGCTCTTGCTATGTATCTTACCGAAGGTAGAGTCGAGATTCCCGTTCTGTTACCGAGGTAGCAGATTTGGGCGTCGACAATACCAGGACCGATATCGCACGAGGCACTGAGGTTTCGTAGCAAGGTAGGATATAAACGCGTACTGAGACCTGATATGCTACAGGCTCTCGTTGTTATCTGACCGGTGGTATAGTCGAGTTTCCCGTTCTTTTGCAGAAGCAGCAGAGTTGGGCGTCAACTACATCTGGTCAGACACCGCAAGAGATATTGTAACTTCGTAGTAAGGTGAGGTGGTTGTTGGTGTTTATCGTCTCGTATTTATATTATTGTTCGAGTTAATTTGTTACCGCGAATCGTAGCCCTCTCGCGATAGTTGCTATTACTAATATTATAAATGTTATGTTGCAGGTATGGCCGTCTCAATATATATATATTGAAACGATTTCCCGCCCTGAAGGAGCGGCGCCACCTTCGATAGCACCTGAAAAAGAAAAACAAAATTAGAAAAGGAAAGAAAATAAAGGTTAGTTAGGGGAGAATCGGATAGAGGGTAGACTTTCTCAAAACTACAAGGAAAGGAAATAAAATATAAAAGGTAACAATAAATGAGGAGGGACCACCGAATATTTCATTGGATTCAAAAGCGAGAAATTCTCAAGAAGGCCGGTACATTGCTCTCCGAGAGGAGAGCGAGGGTGGCTATCTAAAGAACACCTCGCTGGCGCAGAGAAGGAGAGAACGGGTTGAAGTAAACTAATTTTTGGAGAAAGGTTAAAGCGAGGAAAGCAGAGAAGTTTCTAAATTCAGAAGTCAAAGAAGCAGCAAGGTACGCACGGGCGTAGCGGAAGAAGAATCTTAATACTTGCGAAACGACACGCAAGGCGAAAACAACAGAGCGGGTCCTCAACACAGGACTAACAACAATTACAAGCAGCAGGACCGGGAAGAGAGGAGGAAAACAGAGAAAGAAAGTCTAAAACACTTACCAATATCAAAATACTCCTAAATATATCACTAGCAGTGGTACGTCCAAAATCAAAAAGCATTGTCCCTCCAAAAGCAAAAGCTTAGTCATTCCCAAATCAGGAACCATCGATATTCAGGGAGCAAGTTGACTCAAGTGCTGAAATAAAAAAGTAGCAGCAGAAAACTCATGTAACGAGTAATAAAGAATAAACAAGGCGCGGACTCACCCATAGAGGAAAGAAATCTTGGCACACCGCCTCAATTAACCGCGAGGCCACACGGTGGCTCTAAGAAAAGAAAGCAAGAAAAGCAGCAAAACACCTACGATAAGCTTAAGATTGAAAAAGGACTTACCGTGCCGAATCAATCCTCGGAACAAGTCGCACAACACTAAATACACTTATACGACTCACTACGGCGCCGCCATCTTAACTATCAAGCAGCAGAGCATCGATTTCATCGATGTGCGACACAGCCTATCAGCCCGAACATTACGAAAAATTACCACGGAACGCGCCAATTACCGCCCAACACGGCCAGTGGAACGCGCCAATCACCATCGGCTACTGAGAGCGACGTACTCTACAAAGAAAATTGTGTAAATATAGTTACGAAGGAGCAGAATAAAGAATTACTTAATTTTGTTTACGTCTACCTCTCAATTTTTTTCGAGTCTTCTTTACAAAAGACGACGAACATTTCCATATATATATATTGAAATGTTCGTTAATTTTTTCCGAGTCTCCTTTACAAAAGACAACGAACATTTCAATATATATTGTGACGTTGCGCGTCACATCCTCCCCTGCCATCGGCTCAACCACGAAGTCGCCGTCCCACACCTGCAACAGGAAAGAAATAGTAAGTATAATAATAACGTATTAGAATTAAAAACCGTGCAAACTCACCGTGCCGAGAGTCAGTCAGTGCGACTGACCCCGCCAGACCATCACCATTGCCATCCCCGTAAAGACATCGTCACCGTCGGAGTCTTCAGCATCACCATCATCGTCGTCTGGCCCTGGAAAAAGGAAAGAAGAAGAAGTACACCGAGGAATGAACGAGACAACCGAAAATTCACTCACCGGATTGACCCGCCAGCCACCGTATCGTCGTCGTCGCCGTCGTCGTCGCCGTCGTCGTCGTCGTCTCCACCGTCGTCGTCGTCGTCGTCGCCCTCGTCGTCGCCGTCGACGTCGTACAGGACAGGCCGCCATAACCTGTGAAAAGAAGGAGGAAATTAATAACAAGAAAAATACTGAGGAATTAATGGAAATTCACTCACTTGGACCGGCCCGAAGCTCATCTCCGTCAAGTCAGCCCTCCAAAGGATCGAATACTTCCCCGAGGACAACCAATTATTAATTGCCAATCGACAATTAATAAGAACTCACCGCTCACCACTCACACTACACGTAATACAACCACCTGTCAAAAATTCAGCACCCGTCCGTCCCCGCACCTCGGCCATCCATCGGCCGTGCGGCGACAGAGTGACGAGAGGGCAGTAGCGCACGGCGATTACCCTACCTTCCTTCTTACCCGACATAATAAATTCCCGTCCGCAATTATTCCCACACTTATCGACCGGCCTAATTACTCACCTTCTCCCGATAGATCCCGCTCGCGACAGTCCCGAATAAATCACGCGTTTGACCCTTCTCCCATCGATCCGTGTCGCTACTGCCTCGATGATCGATGCCGGCCGGTAGCCAATCAGCGCGCGAGAAAAATTCGCGAGCTTCCGGCCGGCCATGCGGCCGTCACTTTGTGACGAGCCGGCGTGTAGAGAGGTTTAATTGAGAGTAGAGAGTGAGTAAAGAGAGTGAGATAGAGTGAGAGGAGTACGAGAGAGTGTAGTGAGAGAGAGAAGATAGAGATAAAAAGAAAAAGTACGACGACAAATAGCCACGAATAAGGAATACGATTATACGGACGAGGGATAATAACGAAATAACGGAGACGATTGGAACGATTACGGATAAGAGCATACGGAAAGGAAAAGGATACGAAAACCACAGGAAACGATCAGGCCACGACACGGAAGAAGAACCAAGGAAATCGGCAACGGTGAGTGTTTGCATGGTTACTCCCCCCGACATAGCACCCGACTCATTTTTGAGGAAGATTCGCGAGTATTATTCCCCCCCCCCCCTTCTTTTTGTCCGCGAGTATTATAAATTCGTACAAAGAACTTTTCTCTCATTCTCTCTTCCGGTTATAGCCGTGTGGGACGGCAATTAAATTTAAGAAATATCGCGAGAGGAAATTTGTCGTAACGGTCTTCCTTCCCGCCTGACCCCCCTCCTCCAGTATAACCAACCGAGAATATTCTATCGCGCGAGTCGCGTGATCACCCAATACCCACCGACCTTCAAATATTCCCCGTGTCAAGGACACAACCCCCCCCCTTCCCCCGCCTGCCTTACTTCCTCGTGACCGACCGTATCGACCGAATAGATCAAGTGCGAATTAAACGAAGTAGTAATAAATCACAGCCAGTGGTAATAATTAAGAGGCCGTTGAGTCGGTGAACCTGTCCCCTGAGATCCCTCTCCCCGCCCGTCCCCTCCCCCTTCCCTAACGCTAGCCGACCACCCCTCACCCGTCCAAGTAACGAGTTAACCAACATTTGTTAAATATTTTTTTTTGAAAAATAATTAACTGGCGCCCAAATTACTGATAGTTTTGTTTTATTATAAAAAAAAAAAGGGTTTGTAAGATACACATTTTTTTTCGGTATCCCGGAGATCGTCCGCCGTGAGAAATATAATAATAAACAGTATTGAAGTTTTTTTTTCTTTGTGCTTTATACAGAAAAATTCCCCATACCCCCCTCCCGACGGCGTGATAATATATATATTGAAATGTTCGTTGTCTTTTGTAAAGGAGACTCGAAAAAAATTGAGAGGTAGACGTAAAAAAAATTAAGTAATTCTTAATTGAAACGGCTTTTGCCTTTTCATTTATTTTATACTATGTTCGGCTCGATAGGAAATTAAATTTGGGACAACACCTGATTAAGATTCAAATTCTGTTTATTTTGGCGCGTTATAATACAGTTCCTTTCACTGGGTCGATAATAACGATTCTTCCTTATCGCCGCGTGCCTTCCGTTATCCGTGATAAGTGTGAAATCGATATAGACGTCTCGGTTCGTTAATCGATGACGGGATGGCGCGTCGGAGCTTCCGCGATCGAGTCGTCGTATGTTCTTCCTTCTCTCGTTGACCAAGATGGCTGCCTCCAGTTATTTTGACAGGTACAACGTCGAGTGTCGTGTTTATGTTTCATCGATTTTTTCTCAGGTAAGAGTCAATCCGCTGTCTTCTTTTTCTTTTGGTGTTTTTGTTTTTTATTCGATTTCTTAATGGTTTATACAAGTTAGTCTTCTAGGATGGGGTAAGTATGATTATCCTTTACGTTTGTCGTCCTTTAACTTTTCTTAACCATATTTCCTTTTTACAGAAGAGTTCTTGTTCCTATCGAGGACCTTGGAAATGCTTGCCGTCTCCTTCTTACGCCCCTTAACGCAATGTGGACCCTTCTCTTCGTAGTGGACGACTTGGTGAGTAAATCTCCAAGTAGGATATAGGCGAAGGGTTTTTTAGTGCTGGATCTCTTTCGTTTCAGGTTTTCAGCCTTTACTAGTCATCTAGTCGACCTCCACCAGTCTCGTAGCTTTTGCAGCATTCAAGAGGGGCGCCGGAAAGATCACGTCCAAGTGCTTATTCCTTATCGTCAGAGGTAAGGATGTTGAGAGATAGGATATTTCGGGATATTGTCACCGAAATATTGGTGAGTAGGTTGGTAATCGTATTACTTCGCTTTCGCTTTCACTTTCTGGGTTTTGGGGTGCTTATGTCTTAAATTTTCGCATATTTGTATATTTTCTGTCATCGTATCGTTTGTGCGAATGATAGCCGATTGTTTTGATTTCAGGTGGGCTTTCGGCATTGGCACCGTTTCAATATATATATATATATATATTGTAACGGTCCAGCGACGGATGACCTCGTGACCTGTAAACAACAGAAACAAAGGTAGGTTAAATAAACTACCACCAGATGGCGAGCAACAAAAACAGATCTCGCAAACAACATAATGTTTGCGATAATATAAAAGGGCAAGAAATAAACCAGAAAAGACCTCTAAAATCGGTCCTGATTCGAGTAAACCTCTCGAGGGAAGCAGTAACCCAGGCGGAGCAGCACATACCTCGGTATCGTGACAGCGGAGCCACGGGTGAGCAACCCTCAGGGCAAGCCCGAATCAGGTGAACTTACCGGTGTCGAGGAAGTCAAAGGAGGCGCCCCAGTCAGAAGGCGCAGCAAGGTCCAAGAGGCGCAGACGGACCCAAGAGGCGCAGCAAGTATCCAGAGGCGCACCAACCATCCAGAGGCGCAGCAAGTATCTAGAGGCGCACCAATCATCCAGAGGCGCAGCAAGAACCAAGAGGCGCAGACAGCAATAGCAAGGCGCAGAGAGTATATGAAGCGCAGTCGACAATCTGTCACCTGAAAAACAACAAATACATTAATAAAAAGGAAAATTGCTGAACGTGTATTAGAATGCAATTTACCTATGATAAAATGATAAGCTGCTACACATCTAAATATCAGTCCGAAGGAACGCCAAAGACGACGCACTACAGCACCTGAAAGTATAAAATTACGTATAAAATAACCAAATAAAACGAACGCGCGCATCAGAAAAACACTTACCAAATTCGATCATCCGGTGAAAAACGGCACACGAGACACTACACTACACTAAAACACTAAAACCTGTCACAGAAACAAACAACATGCCCGCGCGCACATGTAGCGGCCGCGGCCATATTGATTACCGGCACGCCATCGATCAACCGCGTCAGGATTGACGCGCAGCTCATAGATATCAAGGTATCGAGGCGCACCCAGCGGCAAATTAAGCGAACCGTGGGTATTTAGGGAGAGTACGTAGAACGTCTCACGCACATACTCTGTACACCTAATTGAAATAATAAAACCTACTTTACCAACACATTTCTTCGTCTCGACTATCTTAATTTCGCTCGAGTCCTCGAACAAAATACGTTTCATTTGGCGCCCGAACAGGGACTCGAGAAAATTAAGAGACGACGAAGAAATCCAAGAAAATGGACGAAAACCGTAATATGCGGGAAACTAGTCCGGAGATGGGAGAACGTGATCCAACAATAGAAAACGGGAACGACGATGACACAAATTTCACAGAGGAAATGCACCTCGAGTTGGAGGAATCGATTAAACTCCTAGCCCGACAACTCAAAGATGTGAAAATCAACCAGAATCGCGAAAGCATTCTAAGAGTACAGAGCATAAAAGACCAGGATGAGAGATGCGTCCTGCGCTGCAGACAAACGCAAGAATTCGCACGCGTGGAATTTCAGGAGGACTTAGATCGCGTCGTAACTCAGACGGACAGAAAAATCACGATCGCACAAGATACGGTAGCGGCGAACCTGGAAGTAATGGACAGAGAAAGAAAGGCCGACTTCGACGCGGTCGAGAAGAAACTACAACGGACGATAACCAACCTGTCACAGTTAAATGAGAATGTGAAAAAGACGGCAAGTGTGGCACAGGAGAACCGAGACAGAATTGACGCGTATGAAGAGGACACATGAACAAGATTGTCCCAAACGATAAATCTCGCGCAAAGTGGCATGAATATGAGCCAGATGTATGTGGCCAAACAGCAGCCACCATCATTCAGCGGAGATGGCCAAGGACGCCCGATGAGATATTTACGAGAACTCGAGCAGTTCTGGAAAATTACAGGAAATATGGACCTGCACTATCTCATAGGGCAGTCGCTTAAAGGCGCGGCAAAAGACTGGTGGAGGGTCGTAGAAGACGACGTGCACTGTATAGAAGACTTCTCACGAAAATTCCAGGCAAGGTACTGGAGCCGACAGATACAGGACAAAGTCAGCAGGAACCTGGAATTTGGCGCATACGATTTAGACGAACAGAAAGTGACAAGAGCGGAGTACGCAACAAGGATCTTCGGCAACGCTAAAGATCTGAGCAAACAATTAAGTAACAGCGAGATCGTCCGATACTTAAGCAATCACTTTAATGAAACTGTTCGATCAGCGGTACAAATAAAAACCGTACAGACGATAGACGAACTTCTGGAACTCCTCGAGAGTATGGATGTGGCGGGACCACTAAACGCGAGCAGAAGACCACAGAGGCCGCAAACGCCGTCATATCGATGGGGGACAAACACATGGGCCCGGAATAATCAAACACCATATACCAGAGGACGTCCACAAGATCCTAACTACCAGCCATGGGGGGTACCAAATGCACCACGGCCAACGATGAATCAGCCGGTGAATAATCCCGAAAGTAAGCCGAGTACCAGCACAACGACGGATTCGGGAAACGCGTAAGCGTTGCGCCCGTAGAGATCAAAAGAAGTGGAGGCGAACGAGGCGCAACGCAAGATGAAGAGATGGCATGGGCGTTAGAAGAGGTCGAAAAACGACAAAAACGGAATAAAAAGAAAAAAGAGCGTAAGTAGAGGCAGAAGACCAGCGATCAGGTCATACATTCGTTAGACAGACCAGAGAGGATGAGGGAAAAGAAACCCGAAACCGCCGGTTGGTCGAGAGAATACGTCGAACATATTACCAAACAAGGAAAACACGTAAGAGTGAAGGAGGAGGGTGATACGTATGAGAGCCCCAGAGATTACCTGATAGAAGAAAAGGCGGAAGTTAACGAGAACAAAACGTACCCAGAATGTCCACAAATAAGAGTAGCAGTAGAGAAAGAGGAAATCACTATGCTGATCGACAGTGGTAGTGAAATCTCCTGTGTGTCCGAGGAGTGCTATGAGAGACGAAAAAAGGGGTTGTCACAATGTCCGGTGTTGCCAGTAAAGGGGGGGGAGGTGAAAGGAGCGTTCAGTGGAAACAGCTGTCGAATTAAGAAGCAGATATGGGCGGAGATCACAGTTGGCGAGGAGAAAGCGGTCCTACAATTGATGATCGTGCCAAAACTGCGGAGAGAAGGAATCTTAGGAATCGACGGTATCATCCAACTGAAGTTAAAAATAGATGGGCAAGCTGGAACGGTGGAGGTGGGGGGACGACCACTTTTACGTCTGACGGAAGGACTCTGGCAACGAGAAGAGAAAGACGCGGAAAACGAGGTAATGGCGATCGAGGGAAATCAAGAAGATGGGGAAGTGAGAGAGGAGGAGGTCGACCAGAAAATCGAGACAAGCGAAGAAATGCCCGAAGAAGTCAAGGAAGACTTCAAGGCGCTGATCTATCGATACCGACACGTGTTCACCAAGAGACCGGGAAGAATGACAGAATACACACACAAATTGGTCTTGAAGGAACCGGAACCATACATCAGAAGGTCATATCCGATACCGATGCAACACCGCGACGCAGTAAGAACGGAGATCCAACGAATGTTAGCGCACGGAGTGATCGAACGAACGACCAGTCAATTCATAAACCCGATGGTAACAGTAATAAAAAAGGACGGATCGGTAAGGCTGTGCCTTGACGCAAGACAGCTCAACAAATACCTAGTGGAAGACCACGACTCGGCACCACCAACCGAAGAAATTCTCCAAGAATGCGGAGGCATACGAGTAATGTCGAGCCTCGACATGACAAGTAGCTTCTGGCAAATACCACTAGATGAGGACTCAAGGCAATACACGGCATTTCTCCATGAGGGTAAGTGCTACCAATTTACGGTAACACCGTTTGGGTTGAAAACGAGCACGGCCAGCCTAATCAAAGGTCTTGAGATTGTCTTACAAAACTTGGGAAAATCAGTAATAAACTTCGTAGACGACCTACTGTG
This sequence comes from Netelia melanura, assembly GCA_964007305.1. Classification (NCBI taxonomy): domain Eukaryota; kingdom Metazoa; phylum Arthropoda; class Insecta; order Hymenoptera; family Ichneumonidae; genus Netelia; species Netelia melanura. The sequence goes on along the minus strand of OZ023256.1, from coordinate 23,499,399 downwards.
TGTATCGGCGAGTCCAAAAGAACACCTGCGACATCTAGAACGCATCCTACAAAGAGTCGAAGAACATGGCATGACCCTCAACTTCAGGAAGTCAGCATTCTTTAAGAAAGAAATAAAGTTCCTCGGGCATATCCTATCGACACAGGGAATCAGGCCCCAACCAGAAAAGATAAGTGCCATCAAGGAGTTCCCACAACCCAGCAATCTAAAACAACTTAGAGGTTTCCTGGGACTGATAAATTTTTACTCCAAATTTACAAATAAACACGCAGAGGCTACAGTACCACTGCTGGCACTGTTACGAAAAGGCCAAAGATGGGAATGGACGCAGGAACACAGTAAAGCATTCGACAAAACAAAACGACTGTTTGTCGAAGAAATAATGCTGCGACACGCGGACGCGAAAAAAGCGGATACCCTCACAACAGACGCAAGTGACTACGCACTAGGCGCGATACTCGGTCAAGAAGAGGAGAATGGCGAGATGGGAGTCATCGCCTTTGCCAGCCGAACGTTAAAAGGAGCGGAATTGGGATATATCACCACAGAAAAAGAATTACTTGCGATAGTATGGGCGCTACAGAAGTTCAGAACGTACATACTAGGGGCAAAAATAAAAGTCGTCACAGACCATAAGGCACTAACCTTTCTAAGAAAATGTAGATTCGCAGGAGACCGACTCTTACGATGGGCACTACTCATACAAGATTATGACTTAGAAGTAGAACACTGCCCAGGCGTAGAAAACAAAGTAGCGGATGCGCTGAGCCGACAAGGAAACGAAAACACGGAGAAAACAAAAGCCATAATTATCGCAACTATGTTAGCAAAACCGGCGAGCGAAGAATTGGAAAACGATCTAAAAGAAATTGGCAAATTACAAACGGAGGATCCCGATTTAGAAAGACTGTGGAACGAAGTGGAAAGTGACAAGGGCGGAACAAGATACCGAATAAAGGAAAAATGCTTACAGAAACAAACGCGGAACGGGATATGGAAAGTCGTAATCCCAAAGAAAATGATCAAACGACTCATACAAGACTGTCACGAGATGTACGGCCACGTAGGGGCACGGAAAGTGTGGCGGCTACTTGACGAAGATTTCACACACCCCCAATTGGCGAAAAGGGTACGACAGGTAACTGCGCAATGCGACGCATGTCAAAGAAACAAAGTGCTAAACCAAACCAACCACGCCAAAATGCAGACCATAGTGCCAGCAGGACCGGGGGACCTCCTGTCCATAGACTTTTACGGACCATTACCAACAGCAGCCGGCGGCGTAAAGCATATCCTAGTCACCATTGACACCTTCACGAAATATGTAAAATTATACGCTCTGAGAAAAGCAAATACTGAAACCACTATCCGGAAAATATTCGGCGAATATGCACGAGAGTTCGGCAAACCAAAGAAGATCCAATTTGACCATGGAACGCAATTCACCTCGAAAAAATGGGTCGAACACCTGGAAAAAGAGGGAGTGAAAGGAATATTCTCTTCAATTAGGCACCCGCAAGGCAACATGGTCGAAAGGGTCAACAGGGAACTAGCTAGGTTCTTCAGGACATTCCTCGAAAAAGAGCATAACGGATGGGTAAAATGGATACCGGTCATAGAAACGTGTATAAACGAAACACATCATGAGACGACAGAAATGACGCCAATGGAACTCCAAATGAGAAAAAGACCGCAACGAGTCTGGAAGCAGTGGATACTAGCACTGAATGAAGAAAGATTCGAAAAATTGGAATACGAAGACAAGATAAAAATCGTGATGGCAAGAATAGAACGAAAAGGGCGAAGAAGCGCAGAAAGGTTCGATAACTCGCACAGGACGACAGAATTCGAAGTTGGGGAAGAAGTGTTAGTACGCGCACTGAATGTATCGGACCCGAAGAATAAAATTACGGCGAAGTTCCTGCCACTGTACGAAGGACCGTACAGAATCAAAAAATGCGTCGGGCTGGCCACGTACCTCTTGGAAGATCCTGTAACAAGAAAGGAAAGAGGTAAATTTCACGCGTGCCTGTTAAGACAGTACAAAAGTGATAAAGAGACGAACGACAATACAGGACCAAAAAGTAATGCACAGGAAACAAAGGACGGAGAAAACGAAAAAGATAGCGAATACGGCGAATGAAAAAGAAAAAAGAAAAATAATAATAAGGTGTACAGAAAATAAAGTATAATAATAAACTAAATAAGTATAGAAAGCAGAATAATAAAATAAATCATAAGTGGAAAAAAAAAAAAAAAAAAGAACGACAAAAATAAAATAAAGTTTAATAATAAATAAGTAATAAATAAAATAAAATTAGAATAATAAGGTGGAGGTAAAATCAAACGTAAGAATAAATTAAACACGCATATAAAATTAAGAGGCAGCTAACGGCAAAAGTAAAATTAAGTATAATAATAAACAAGTAAAAAAAAAAACTTATAAGAACGGCAACCAAACGTACGAAGGAAAAGTGAAATAATAACGAATAAGGACAAGGACAAGGAGAACGACTGAAAATCTGGATACTAGGAGAAAAGGTCGAAACGAAAAAAAAAAAAAAACCATAACAAACTGGGGTTACAGGACAAAATAACAAAAGCGTGGAAACGGATAGAGGACGAATACAAAATAATAATCATCACCGACGAAAATATCAAAAATTGGTGTCCAGGGGAAACTCCAAAAATCGAGGGTGGGGAGATTAATACGAATCGGGAGAACGGCAGTAGCAATCAATCAACCGAAAACGAAACACCTTATTAACGACCAACATTTATAACGACCATGGACTTCAAAAACTTCTCTATCGATCTTCTTGCGGAAAATTACGACGACGTGGAAATCATAGGACTTCTCTCTCCGGACCAGGTGTACTTAAGATTCGAACTCCCCGGATATAATGTACACGCTCACTTAGAAGTGATTGAAAGGACACCGCTCGACCACCCAGAAGTAAACCCATGCATCGAAGAGGAGATGTTCTCCGGCAAAGGAGTACTGTGTCGACAGGACGAAAAATTTTACCGGGGAACAATCACCGAAGTCAATTCGGAATGGATCTATGCATGGCTCGGTGACTATGGCGGTGAGTTCGCGTACAGACCAGACGAGGTGTACACCCCACCGCAATGGATGAGGGACACCCCTTTTTTAACCGTACCATGCGGCATACGGGGAATCAGCCCGAATCAAGAAGACTACAATGTTGAGGGGATCAGATTCCTCCGCGAGTGGACAGTGGGGGAGAAATGGCGGCTGGTAAGAGAGCCAACTATCACCGGCACCGACGCAATTTGGGGGCGACTAACGCACAAACCGACCTCGCGCGATTATAGAAGCATCGTGACGCACTTCGGACTGGGTCACCGAACATGGGAGACACAGTCCTTCAGGTGGTACTGCGAGGGACCACAGCTCAGCAGCCCCCAAGAGAACGAGCGAAAAATTCAACAATATGAATACCAGCGCGCAACAAACGGGGAAGAAGAACAGCCAAGGACCACAAACACGGACGACAATGACGAGTGGTGGAGGAGGATCAATTTGAGCGTTCTGGACGAGGTTCCCGAAGGATGGTGGGACGAACAAGAAGAGAGCGAAGAAGAAATTGAAACCACAACGGACGCGAGATTCGACGCAATCTGGGGAAAACCCGAAGAAGAGGGACAGGAGGAGGAGGAAGAGGAGGACGCGATGTCCACAGCATCGGCGTAATTAAGTTAAGAATAATAAATAAAAAAAAAAAAAAAAAAAACCGAGCTCAACTTGTACAATAAACACAAAATATAAGAAAAGGATGTCATGTAATGATTTGAAGAAAGGTCGGAAGCCGCAGATAAAGGAAATTTTCCGGTGATTCGCGGGCGACTCACGGAGAAATTTGGGGGACTATGTAACGGTCCAGCGACGGATGACCCCGTGACCTGTAAACAAAAGAAACAAAGGTAAGTTAAATAAACTACCACCAGATGGCGAGCAACAAAAACAGATCTCGCAAACAACATAATGTTTGCGATAATATAAAAGGGCAAGAAATAAACCAGAAAAGACCTCTAAAATCGGTCCTGATTCGAGTAAATCTCTCGAGGGAAGCAGTAACCCAGGCGGAGCAGCACATACCTCGGTATCGTGACAGCGGAGCCACGGGTGAGCAACCCTCAGGGCAAGCCCGAATCAGGTGAACTTACCGGTGTCGAGGAAGTCAAAGGAGGCGCCCCAGTCAGAAGGCGCAGCAAGGTCCAAGAGGCGCAGACGGACCCAAGAGGCGCAGCAAGTATCCAGAGGCGCACCAACCATCCAGAGGCACAGCAAGTATCTAGAGGCGCACCAATCATCCAGAGGCGCCGCAAGAACCAAGAGGCGCAGACAGCAATAGCAAGGCGCAGAGAGTATATGAAGCGCAGTCGACAATCTGTCACCTGAAAAACAACAAATACATTAATAAAAAGGAAAATTGCTGAACGTGTATTAGAATGCAATTTACCTATGATAAAATGATAAGCTGCTACACATCTAAATATCAGTCCGAAGGAACGCCAAAGACGACGCACTACAGCACCTGAAAGTATAAAATTACGTATAAAATAACCAAATAAAACGAACGCGCGCATCAGAAAAACACTTACCAAATTCGATCATCCGGTGAAAAACGGCACACGAGACACTACACTACACTAAAACCTGTCACAGAAACAAACAACACGCCCGCGCGCACATGTAGCGGCCGCGGCCATATTGATTACCGGCACGCCATCGATCAACCGCGTCAGGATTGACGCGCAACTCATAGATATCAAGGTATCGAGGCGCACCCAGCGGCAAATTAAGCGAACCGTGGGTATTTAGGGAGAGTACGTAGAACGTCTCACGCACATACTCTGTACACCTAATTGAAATAATAAAACCTACTTTACCAACACATTTCTTCGTCTCGACTATCTTAATTTCGCTCGAGTCCTCGAACAAAATACGTTTCAATATATATATATTGTGACGAGGTTTTCGTCCCACCGAAGATAGCAGCCTGCAGGGGGTCATATGTGCGACCCTGGGCGCCGATGAAGCGACAAATAAACGCCACCGCGTGCAACCCCCAGTCGTTGGGTACCTTCTCTCAAAGAGAGGGATACTCAATGGTGCACCACGCGTCGAAGTCAGTGCAAGACGGCGTCTCAACTTAAGGAGTTCGGCGGGTGCGGCGAGGGAAGCGGTGTTGTATATTTTCGTACCTGGTAGCAATACCCGTGAGCCAACCGCCGAGACAAGGGCCGCCTATCCGGCGAGGTGAGCTTCTCCCTTCCCCGTCACTCGTTCCGAGCTCCAGGGGGAAGGCGCGCGGTGAGGGGAGTGCGTCGTAGGGTTCGGGAGCACTCGGCTCCTAGGTGAGCTGTGCACGGCTCTCGTCGCACTCCCCCCTCCACCGCTCGCGCCACTCGATGGCCAGCGAGGGGTATGCGGCGCGGGAGGACCAGCGAGAGACTTCAAGGAAGAAAGCACGACAACGTTGCCATATGGCATAATTCGTCAATGGGCGATAATAAGGAAAAGAAGGGGAAGCATGCCTGGGCTAAGTACGCCGGCCGGACAATGAGAGACTGAGTTCGACGGACCAGCAAAGTAAGAGCAGCGAACGTGAGTGATGCGAGATAGATTAAACAGTATTGTGGGTGGCGACGCAGTCATCGGGATTTCTGTAAGTTGATTCGATTTTCATAAAAGAAAGAGAGAGTAGGCAGGGGCGAGGCAGCTACGTAATTAAGTCCGGCGACATTAATTACGCTGAAATGTAGTATATTTGCGGTAGTCCCGCGTAGTAGGAGTTCAAGTGGCCGGTAGAAGCCGATTTTCGATTTTAGTGAAGCTGCTCGCCCCTTGCCGACTCTCTACTTTCATAAAATTCGTCGTCGCTGTCCCCAATGATTACGCGGGTATTTAGGCCAAGCAATAGAGCTCTAAAATCACCAGTTTTTGACAAAAATAGCACCCGATAACGGCGAGTGCCAGCAGACGCGGAACAGCCTCCCGATCATAACTGACCACTTTTCGACTCCTGATTCCCATTTTATTTTTTGTTATTAACAAATTAATGAAAAACCCACATTTTTTTTTTGTTTTTTGCGTATAAAACACAAAATAATGAAGGAATCTGTTTGGTCTCAATGGACGAATTGTAGCTAATTGAAATACGCATAAAACGAGCGCTGAAAGAAACCGATCGGTCAATAATTAAGGGAGATACACTGACAGAACCGAGAACAAAAACGCTTTTTTCAAAAATGTATAACTCCGCCATTTTTAAAGTTGTAGGCCAGGCACTGCGCGAGATAGTAGGTATTGATACGTACTTTTTGTGTGCGAAATTTGGGCGCTGTCGGATAATTAGTTTTTGCGTTATTGCAATGAACATTTAAATCTGCCATATTTTGCGGAGAGGCTCGAGGCTCTGGAGGTTAAAACACCTGAAAAAAGTTGCTCGTTCATTTTACATGAAATCTGAGTAAAGAATCAGATTCCGGTGATCGAGTTACCCCAAATTAAAAAAAAATGTAAAAATAGGCCCACTGGTTCTTGAAATAATCAAATAAATACATACGAAACTTGGGCCGAGCGCGCTTCTATTACTATATATGTTATGCGGCTTCCCCGCGGCTGCTGATCTACCCCCACTGCTCGACCACTTTCGCGCGCTCGGGCGTTTTTGGTCATGTTTAGGCGCGATTTTC
>OZ023256.1:23457962-23492473 GCA_964007305.1 Netelia melanura | reverse complement strand
CAACAAATGGCGCCCAACGTGGGGCCCTATAGGGGTAATTAGGCTAATTATCGTCCGAGAGAAGAGTAGTAGAGAAACGTAGACGAGAGAAAGAAAATAACTAGTAGATGTCTGTTCGTAAATTGTGTGGCACGGCGGCTAAGTAATCATGGGATTCGAAGTATCAAAGTGTTAGTGGCTCTATAATACGATAGTTGTGTTTGGATTAGGAAAGCTGATATCGTCCGTTTGACAAAGACCGGAGCCATACTTAAAGGAAGTCGCTAAATACGACTTCCGGTACTTCTAAAATTCCCTTTAGTACCCCGGACTATGGAATTACGACATGTATATTTCGCGTCAACGATCGGACGACACGTGGTTCCCTTGTTTGTTAAAATGTTAATTTCTCTCTCTAAATTCACCATTATCGTATTTATTTTTCGTGTCACCGATCGACGGACGCGAGGCTCCCTATTGTTCGCGTTAATCTCTTGGTATCTCGAATTTCAAAATACCGTATTTGCTTGGTGGGCCGAGGCGTACTTGTGCTTTCGCGTGGGGTGGGGTGATCCCTTGTTGACAACGATAACCACTAGCGGTGACCCCAACCCCAGACTTCGAAGAAACACCGTCCTCAAAGACTGGGAGGAGGCCTAACTGCCCCCCCCCCCCGGATGGCCGCTGCTCGAGGGTATATCTGACGGAGAGGCCGCCTTGAACGGCAGACTTGATTTGCCCGCGTAGCCTACCCGACCCTCGATAGTGATTGGAAGCAACCAGTATTACGACCAACTGAAGCCTAGCAAGCACGAGACTCCAGAGACACCCTCCGGATACGGGAACGGAAGAACCCGGCCACGTTCGCGAGTGTTACCTACCCGCGACTGCTACCTACTCGAGCCTGCTACCCACCTGCTTCGCGTTCGCGAGTGCTACCTACCCGCGACTGCTACCTACCTATGGTGGTTACCTATTTCGCAGCTGCGCCTGCTACCTACTCGAGTCCGTTACCTACCCGTTTTGCGATTGGGAGTACTACCTACCCGCGACTGCGACCTATCTACGGTAATCCCCTATTCTGAGACTGCAAGTCCTACCTATCCGCAATCGTCACTTATCCGTTCCGGAAGCGAGGAGTGATCTTCAGCCAGTATGCCCGAAACCACGGCAAGCACCCCAACCCCGCCGGAAGGCTTGGCCCCCAGCCACCGTCCGCGCGAAGAGGCTCAACCGGAGACCCCGCGGAGGACCCAGCACCGAGAGACGGGCACCACGAAGCTCATTGCGGCGGGGCACAGACTACCTCGGACTCCGGCCTGGGACTACCAGGGGACAGCCGGTGGGAACCCGCTTGTCAGGGCCCCATCGGGCCCCGAAGGCTACACCGAGCCGACGCCGAGTACCACCGAATCGAAACAGGGGTGTTGGGGCCACCCTATGCCCGGACCTCGGGAAGGCCACCATTACCGAGCCAACCAGTGCTCCGCCTTGGCATGGGCGACCAGTCTACCATAGAAATAGGCCACCTGAGCCAAGGCCCGGAAAGGTATCAGAACTCCCCCCCCCGGGTACCCCGATACGGGAGCCCAATACCCGCCGAGAGCCGGACGACCCTCGGACGACTATTATGAGGCGCTCGGCGCACCACCACCTTACCACTCCGCCTCTACGGTGCTGACCACCATGAAGAAATGGAACATATCCTTCTCGGCCATGCGGGGAAAAGATGTGGAACCCTTCCTAGCTCGGATCACGGAGGGACGAACCCTCTTCCCAATGAATGACGCCGACTTAATCTGCTGCCTACCTTTCTTCCTAACCGGTATCGCCCTCCAATGGTACCGCAATGACCGCGACCGGTGGAGCAGCTGGAGCCAGTTCAAAGCCGCCTGTCGACTCCGCTTCGGCGACCCGGATTACCAATACACCCTGAGGACGCAAATTATGCGTCTACGTTATACGCAGGGTACGGAGGAAGCCGTCGCAGGCTACCTCACCTGTCTCCGAGGATTGTTCAGTCGGCTACGTCCACCATGGAGTGATGCGGAACAAATATAGTACACCCATCGCAATCTGTTATCTAAATTGCAGATGGCCATCCACCGGGACGACCTGTTCGACTTTGACTCGTGCGAACACATTGCGGTCGGAATAGAGAAGAGTTATCAAGCCACGCGTACTTATGGCGCGCCACCCTCGCCAGACCAGTCGCTGTGCCCGGAATTGGCGTACCGGAGCCCCCGGACTTCGAAGCCGCCACTGGCGAAACACGTGTACGCCACTCTGGCCACACAGGACGAAGACGACCTCGAGAGGAACGGCCGGGTTTGCGACCTCGCAAAGATGCTGGAGCCCACGAACACCAATGCCCCGGCGGACGCCCATCTGCAAGCCTTGCGGGACCCTCCACAGGAACCCCGAAGTCTGGAACCCGGGTGTTGTCGCCTACACCCAAGCGAGTCACGTTTGCGAGGCCGGCAGCCGCCGCTACCCCGTTACCCCGCCAAAATCCAACCGGCGAGACGCTCGGAGCCGTCACCTGCAAGCGGCCCAACCGCCCAGGACCCTGGGGAGCAACACAAAGAATCCCGCCGTCCTCCAGACTGGTGGAATTACGGGCACCCAGGCTATCGTTTTAACATCTGCAAGGACCCGCGGCGCCTCTTCTGTTATCGTTGTGGGCCAGCGGGCCAAAAGAGCAACACCTGCAGCTGCGCGGGAAACCGATAAGGACGGGGCCGGAGGAGATACTCGATAATCCCGCCTCCGTGGAAGGCGACCTGCCAATCAATCCCTCGGCTACCGTCCACGGCACACAAGCAACCCCGATCTGGTGCGTCAATCTACAAACGGCTCCGAGCGCGACCGCGTTCTTCTTGTCCTTCCGGATTGAAGGTCGACTCCTCCAAGCCCTCGTGGATACCTGGTCCAGCCGCACGTTCCTAGGCCCCGCGGGCATCCGTCTACTCGAGGAGCTTCGAATCCCTCGGATCCGTACCACACCAACGCAGGTGGAAATGACCGGGGGTCAGAGGGCAGTAGCACACGAATCGGTCACCCTGACCACTCTACTGGACGGACAGCCCGTCCGGCTTACCGCCTACCTGCTACCATGCATCCTCGGTCTGGGCTTTCTCCAGGCCGCGGGCCTCGTGGTCGACTTCGGCCGAGCCCGTTGGAGCAGCAAGTGGGACCCGTCTCGAAGCCACCCCTTCGAGATACGGAGCAGCCAAGAACCTTCCTGGCTACCTGGTTCTGCGGCCTGCAAGAACTCTTCCCCGCGCAGAAACAACGCTTGGACGACTTCATCGCGATGGAAGTACCATCCGCACCACCCAAACCCGGCGCCACCACGTTGACGGAACACCGGATCGACGTAGGAGATAGTAGGGCCATCAAACAACGTTACTACACGGTGACCCCGTCATCGAACGCGCCATCCACGAGGCGGTTCGTCAGATGCTAACAGACGGGATCATCGAGCGCTCCCGGAGTGAGTGGTCCAGTCCCATCGTGATGGTGAAAAAGCCCAATGGGAAGCTGCGGTTTTGCCTGGACTTCCGCAAGGTCAATAGCGTGACTAAAAAGGATGCGTACCCGATCCCGCACATGAACGGCATCCTCGACCCCTGCGCAGCGCCAACTACATTACCACCTTGGAACTCAGCCAGGCGTATTTCCAGGTCCCGCTGGAAGAGGCGAGCCGAGAAATAACGGCGTTCACCGTCCCCGGGATGGGACTCTTCCACTTCTGGAGAATGCCTTTCGGGCTAACCAACGCCCCAGCAACCTTTCAACTGCTGCTGGACCGATTACTGGGACCGGAACTCCAACCCCACGTCTATGTCTACCTCGACGACATCATCATAGTCACCCCGACCTTCGAGGAACATCTCCATTGGCTACGTACCGTGCTCCGTAAAGTCCGACACGCCGGACTAACCATCAACCCCGAGAAGAGCGACTTCTGCTGCTCGGAGGTCAAATACCTAGGCTTCCTCGTCAATCGCGATGGTCTGCAGGTCGACCCCCACAAGGTGGGCCCCGTACTGGAATACCCTGCCCCGCGTAACCTCAAACAGCTTAGGAGATTCCTCGGGATGGCTTCGTGGTATCGACGCTTCATACCCGACTTCGCGCAACTAGCGGCTCCCTTAACCCAGCTCCTCCGGAAGAACCAACCGTGGACGTGAGAATCTCAACAGCACGACACCTTCCAGGCAATCCGTCACTGCCTGACGACCCTGCCAACACTAGCCTGCCCGGACTTCGATCTTCCCTTCGTGCTCCAAACCGGCGCGTGCAGCGTGGGACTCGGGGCCGTACTGACCCAGGGCACCGAAGCCAACGAGCACGTAATCGCCTACGCCAGCCGAGCCCTCCGGGACGGGGAGAAGAACTATACCACCATCGAGCAGGAGTGTCTAGCAGTGATTTGGGCTATACAAAAATTGCGTTGCTACCTCGAGGGATACCGGTTCACGGTGATCACCGACCACTCGAGCCTCCGTTGGCTACATAACCTCAAGAACCCTACCGGCCGGTTAGGGCGATGGGCCCTCGAACTTCTGGAGTACGATTATGAAATCGTGCACCGTAAGGGAGCCCTGCACCATGTGCCAGACGCGCTCTCCCGCATTCCCGAGGCTACCTGCAACGCGTTGACCAACTCGGAACCGACGACCCCCGACTGGTACTACACACGGTTACGCCAGGTCACCGACCACCCGGAGCACCACGCCGACTGGAAAGTGGAGGTCGGGCGACTGTACCACCATCGCCGCGCCCCCTTAGCCGCCCTCGAGTTGGGAGATCTAAGCTCCTGGAAACTCGTGATCCCATCCGCGGCGCGGAGAGAAATCATCCGGCAATTCCACGACCAACCCCAAGCCGGTCACCTGGGTATCGACAAAACCCTGAAACGTGTGGCTACCTACTATTACTGGCCGACCATGTTCCGTGACGTGGCTAACTACATCCGCCAATGCGAAACCTGCCAAAAATGCAAGGTCGAACAGGCGGCCCCAGTAGGACTAATGGGAAAACGAGTGTCCTCGCAACCTTGGGATAACATCGCTGCCGATATTATGGGACCTCTACCTCCGAGCCGGACCGGCTGCGCGTACGTGCTAGTGGTACAAGACCTATTCAGCAAGTGGATCGAGTGCACCGCCTTAAGAAAAGCCACGGGGAAACGCATCGTGGAAGTCCTGGAGGACCAAGTCATCTCGAGGAGGGGCGCCCCTCGCACCTTGCTAACAGACAATGGGACGGAATTCAACAACCAGGACTTGCGGGCATTAACCGAACGCGTGGGAATCCGACACCATACCACCCCACCGTACCATCCACAAGCGAACCCCGTAGAGCGGGTACATCGAGTTCTGAAAGGAATGCTCGCGGCCTTCATCGAGGCGGACCATCGTAGCTGGGATATCGACCTCTCCGAATTTCGATTCGCCTACAACACCGCTCACCACAGTTCTACACAAACCACCCCAGCCTTCTTGAATTTTGGTCGGGACCCGCGCCCGAGCGCTTTGCAGCCGCACTTGGGCGAGCAGGAGGTCACCGCCACCACGACCCAACTCTACGCGAGAGCGTATGGAGAGATTAAAGAAGTTGCAAGCCACCATACAACATTCCTTAGCGCAAGCGTTCAACCGCCAAGCTCGATACTATAATCTGCGTCGCTGCGTTCGAAGCTACCAACCAGGCGACTCAGTACTCAAGCGCCACCATGTCCTCTCGTTAGCCGCGCAACATGTCTCGGCGAAACTGGCTCCCAAATACCATGGACCTTTCGAGATCACCCGAGCGATATCTCCCACTGTCCTCGAACTAAAAGACCCCAACGGGAAATGGACCGGGAAAATCCACATAGGAGACCTAAAGCCCTACGTCAACCCCTTCAACTGGCAGGCCCACACCCGCGAACCTGGCTAACTACCTCGGGGCAACCACGACCCCGGCTAACTACCCGCGACACCGGCGAACCCGCGAATGTATTGGCCACCTAACTCGCGCGACAGTACCGGTCCCCTATCTGAGGACTCTGCTTCTTGATTGCAAGCTATCAACCCCGGTTACTTGGGCTACCTTAAGATAGGCTATCTATAAGTCAGCTAACTAAGGATATCTAGGGAAGATGACCGACGAGCGGGCATATAGTCCGGTTTGGAGGGCAATGGACGCAGACGCGGCTCTCTTCAGCCCGGCGAACGATGCGAACGAACCATCGGACGACGGACCCGTTCAATGGGACCCGCCATCATCTCCCTCCGTGGAGGTGATAAGTGACGGCGAGGGGCCGCCCTCCCTCCACGGCCCGGCCGAATAAATGGACGAAGACGAGGGATCGGAGGCGTCGACCGAAGTTCCTTCACTAGCGGAGGAAATACGACTCGCCACCGATATCATCGATGACATAGAGCTCGACACCAACCCAGTTTGGGACAACATACGGGGGTATACCAGAGAACTCCGGGCCGTGGAGTACTCTCGGCCCGGATTCTTGACCGACCTCCGGCGAACCATACTGGCCTTAACCCACCGGAAAGGCACCCAGTGTCCACTAAATGACGCACTGGGAGGGCCCATCCGGTTCGCCACATCGGTCGACGTCCGAGACCCAACCCTGACGGGTCCTCAAGCGACATAGATCGAGACGAAGGAGGTCACCACCCGAGGCACCCAGCCGCCACCGACGCGCCTCCACCACCGACCAACCAACCGCGTCACGAGAGGGCGCACGAGCATCCACCACCGACCAACCGGGGCGCCAGCTGGTCTAGAGCCGCACCCACCAACGCCGCAACGCCCGGTCCCCGTTATGGCCGGTGCAACTGCGGCGAGGCGTCGCACAAGAAGCCGGAATGCACCGCGCCCAAACAGACGGTCTGTTACGTGTGCGGGACCCCGCGCGTCACCGTCCGAAACTGCCCCTTCACGGGGCCCAGTAGCGTGCCGCGGGCCCATACGTCCGCACCCTAGGACGGAACGTACCAAGGGAGGAGATCCTTCCCCGGGATCCACCGCCCACCCAGGACGGAACCGACCGTTATTAGTGCGGGAGATCACTCGGCCGTAAAATTATAGTCTCCGGCGGTTTTTGTTCTGACTAGTCGAGCTCCGCGTTTTGGCGACCATAAGTCCGACCGGAGTGTTGTTTTGTTTTTGGTTTCTTTTGTTTTAGTGGCGACCATAAGTCCACCCGGAGTTTTTTTTTGTTTTGGTTTCTCTTTTTAACGGCGACCATAAGTCCGATCGGAGTTTTGTTTAATTATTATTTTTACACGGCAGCCATAAGTCCGACCGGAGTTTTGTTTAATTATTATTTCTTTTAAACGGCAACCATAAGTCCGACCCTCAATTTTAGTTTTCTAGTTCGCTCGTTTTGCTTTTGGTTATAGTTCATTTTCCGGCCAACGAGCCCGGTTAGCGTATCGCCATACTGTAATACGGGCAGGCAAAGTACCATAAGTCCCGAAATAAACGACGCTAGTCGGTATCAAGTAAGAGGTCGATTCCACCCAGGGTTACCTACCGAGAAAGACCACCAAAGTTCGAAAATTCGGTACAATTCTGGTTTTCACGGTTTTCACACCGATATGCGACATATGCGGCGAAGCAGTTGTTGTCACTTGTGCGTGGTGTAAAAAATCTCTGTGTTTCCAACACTTTTATCACGACTATCATTATTGTAATACGTATAATCCATAACAAATTTACTGTTAAAATGGTTATTAAAGTGTTCCGATTATATTTTAATCTTCAAAGGCAGTATTTGCCGAACAGACTTTTTTCGTAAAAATACCGTAGTAATCCAATTACTTTCCGAAGCAGGAAATTATTCCATAATAGCGAAAGATTTACCTATTTCTGTACCGATATGAACGAACAATTAAAGAGTGCTTTTCATGCAATTATTCACGAATTATTGTAATAAATAATATGCCGTTTGTTGTTATACTCATCATTATTATCACGAACGTCTAGTAGTCGCAAAGCAGAAAGTTTTGTCCCTATAAACGTTTTTTTATCTTTGCCCGTTCACGGTTGAACAAAGTTTTTGAGTTGCCTCCTTAAGGGTAATGTTAAGCCAAAACAGGAAAGTTTATATCGATTATTTTGACTGATTGAACTTCGAGTCTAACCTCGGTTTCTACAAATTTTCATACGTGTCCCACGGTAAGAACTTTGAACGGTCGGGCGGGGGATGATTGGGGGTGGGGGGTGAGTGGCATTAACAAATATGTACTTGAGTATTCAAACGAATTTATATTAACGTGAATTTAACCCGGAATGGCTAAAGGCCAGCTGATTATACGATGCAGTTGAGTACAAAATCGAAGGGTAGTTTAACCCGTTAATTATGAGATATCGGAAAAACAAAAAAATACCTAAACTTTATTTTGTCACCCTCTACTCGCATGCAAATTTGCATCCCAATCGGTTAAGAACTCTCTGAGATACAATTTGAAATTTGTTCATATCTCCTATTGTTCAAAAGTTATCGGCGAAAAACGAAAAATACCCCTATTTTCGTGGGTGTGTTTCACCCCTTCAAAACCAATCTTGGTATAAAAAACTACGTGTCGCCCTTTTTTGTCCCTTCTATGATCATGCCAAATTTCATAAAAATCGGCGAGATACACCTGAGACCGTTTCCTTGTAAGTGTTATTCTCTATCATTAATTCAGTACGAATAAACTCAATCATTAACTGTTATCCATCGTGTTGTTCTCTTCAACTGCGCATAGTAGGTATTGAGTTTCATAACGAACCTCAGAACCTCCGAATCTCCGAATTTCCGAATCCGGAAATCCGTTTACTCTGATCAAACTGAGCGTACTCCTCGAATTTCGCGCCGACAAAGTATATCGGCGGAGTCAACGGAACTGCGTTACCAACCGGTTCCAAATCACCATCGAGAACATAACAACATAACCAATTTGATATTTTGAGCGACGAAAACACTGAACCTATAAACGAAAATAAAGATTATACCCCAAAACCCGAACGACTTTTCGTAACTGGCGTAGTCGACATAACACCTCTGCGGGAACTTATAGTCAAAGTTGTGGACTTAGACAAGTTTTCCATGACTACATTAAGATCAGGCCATATTATAAAGTTAATGCGTGTCGATATCGAATCCTACAAAACGATAAGAGATAACCTTATTAAAAATAATATCAACTACTACACATACAAACTTAAGAGTGAAAGAGCGTACAGAGTAGTGATTAGAGGCCTACACGCGACAGAAAATACTGATATTATCAAAGATGAACTGCAAGCCAAAGGACATGCGATACGTCAAATAGTAAATGTATTACACAGAACAACTAAAGAAAAACTACCCCTTTACTTCATAGACTTAGAGCTACGGCCCAACAACAAGGATATTTTTAACATAAAATACATTGTATTTCGGGCCTCTTCCTCGAGATCACTTGGTAGTCCCCCACTCTGTGCCGATCTTACCACCTGTTTAAAGCTAAAAACGAGACAGTGGCTCTCTCGCGCCCTCGCGGTGGCCACTCTCGGACACTAGTCTCATTCTTCATTTTGGTGCAGAAGGAACCACACCCTCGTAAAGGAAAAAAGGAGAAAAGCTTTAGAGAGAATGGGAAAGAAAAGTGACGAAGAAAAAGATCTTCGAGACCGCATAAGACGACTCGAGAAGAAGATGCGGAGAAAGAAAAGACAAACACACCGTAGGAAACGTAAGTTAACATCTATTTTGTTACAATTCAACTCGACCCCGGTACAACGAGGCTCGCGAGACATCATAACCGCACTCGATATCTCTCTCATGCTCGATGGTTAGGCCAAAGAGTAATAAAAATCTACGCAAGGCGTAGAATGCTACAAGGGAAGGCGGGTCAGGCCCGCGCTTTCAGCAGTTCAGGATTATTAAATGCGGAAAATGATATATTTTTATCCAAGGGATATTGATATGCACTCGGAATGAGCGGGTTTTTTTCCTTTCTTCTGGCCGCAGATTATGACTATTCATCGTCAAGCAGCAGTGAGATCAGTAGACAGACATACGATGAGGAAAATGAGTCATCGCTCTTATTCGCGGAACAGTTCGCGTTCACGTTGTCGTCTCCACACCAGCTCTCACGAGCATGAAGGAAGTATACGTTCAGTCGAGGATCATAACCTCAATCAGGACCCTACGAATGATGCAACGTATAGCGCGAAAGGCCAAACCACTCAGTCGGTAGAGGAGGCGACAGAAAACTCGAGCGCAATGGATAACGCGAGCGGCAAGGCCACTCGATCAGTAAAAGGGGACATGACGCTAGACGATTGGCAAATCATCTAGCGTTATCGTTATTGGCAAACGACTGTGTTCAGATAAAAAATTAGCAGAGCCCGTGCACAGGAACATACAAATTCGTTGGGAGGAAATATGTAAAGTCGGTTTGCCAAAAGACATAAAAACCGAATTGTTAAGCAAGCATCCCCGACCGGTCAACGTCGCATTCTTAGAAGCGCCGAAGCTCAACATAGAATTGAAGGTTTCAGTACATGAATCAGTTGCTAACCGAGATAGCCGACTGGTCGAAAAACAATCAAAAGTTGCTGCTTGTTTATCGGTATTGGATTCGATCCTGTCTCAACTTTTGAAAAAAGAAGAATTTAAATCGTTTGAGCTAATCGAGAAAATAAGCGATACCTGCAGAATTCTCGTCGACTTACAAAGAGACGAAACCCTAACATGACGCTCACTGGTCATGTCCAACATCCGGGCTTCATTGCAGGAGACGCTCAAGACTGCGGAAGTAGATGAATTTCTTTTTGGCAAACAGCTTGCGGAGCAAGTGAAGGCGGCAAAACTCCTCGAGAAATCAACTAAGGAACTAAAACTACCGGAAAAACTGCTACCAAACACATGGGAAAAAACACGAAGGGCCCACCTCAGCAGACGAACAGGAAATTTGTACAATCACGAGCACCACAGAGAAAGTCGGGGGCGGGCATTACAAGCAACGCCAGCCCCCCCTCCCCCGCAGATCTTACTCAACAAGCCACAGGTCACACAAGAAGCGCAACTAGAGGATGTGAGTATTTCGGCTGGTAGACTGAGCCTTTTTACCGAAAACTGGAAATCAATCACATCGGATGGCTTTATTTTAAGGGGGGGGTAAGGTTTTGAAGGCAGAAAAAAACAGGTTCTTACAGATTTTTTTTTGGGCGTACGGTGAAAGTAAATTTATTTCTGATTATTGTACATTAAAGAGTAGTAATTGAACTATATTCTGTGAAATATTGGTTGAAAAATATTGAAAATTGACCGAATGGCAGCAATTCTTCGCAGGCGCCTCAGAAAAAATACATTTTGCGGTGCACGTCATACCTCAGCACTGGATCATCTGAAATGAAATAACCAAAGTTTTTCCCTTAATTTTTATGTCCCTCTAGGTATCTCTGTCGAGTTTTTCCATTTTTTTTAAATTTTTGAACTTTTTACAACACTTGAAAGTGAAAATACCGATTTTTGGCCTAAATTCATGACTATTGTTGCTAATAATAAAAAAAATAAAATCAAAAACGAAAAAATCTCAACAGGGTTACCTCATAAATTATGTAAGGAAATACTGTAAAAAATTTGAGAACGATCGGTTGAATAGATTTTGAGATACAGAGTGCACCGACTCAAAAAACATCGATTTGAGAAAAACGCGTTTAAAGTTTTTCGTAGCGAAAAGACCCTGATAAAACTTAGTAAGCTATTTATTTTTTATTTTACTCACATAGAATCATCAATGCCGGGACCATAGAGTATAGAACTTTCGTCAAGAATGTCCAAAGCATCTTTTTGATCAAGTCTGCGGCGAATTCTATCATTTTTAGCGGTTTCAGCTGCTCGCTCATCTGCTCTGTTCATTCGAATATCGTCGGTTAG
This sequence comes from Netelia melanura, assembly GCA_964007305.1. Lineage (NCBI taxonomy): Eukaryota > Metazoa > Arthropoda > Insecta > Hymenoptera > Ichneumonidae > Netelia > Netelia melanura. The sequence goes on along the minus strand of OZ023256.1, from coordinate 23,480,568 downwards.
AAGCGCCCATCCATGACAACTTGGACCAGTACTGATTCGCATCTCTTCTAGGAAGGTTAAATAAGCTTTACAGCCTTCATTGAAAACATAAGCAGCCACTGAAGATGCAAATTCGACGATAATTGCTGAACCACTCTCAACTTTCGGCGCAATCTTCCAAATAAGCTGGTTCAAACTCTCATTATTATTTTGTGTGAACAAAATAATACTGATAATACAGTAGTTTGGGTTTACCAATAATACAAATAATACTGACAATAACAAAGAGATTGAGAAACAGCTGCCTTCCCGCTGAGCGGTTACAGCTCAGGTAGTCGTTCGAGACACGCCTACTTCCAAAGCTATATCTTTGTGAGTTTTGCTCCGATTGACTTCCTATTAACAGACAACATTCTTGAGTTACTATACTTTCATAATATGCAATAAAAAAAATCACTTTTTTTGAACCCTCAAAACCCTACCCCCCCCCCCCCCCCCCTTAAACACCATAAAAGGGTTTGAAATACCATTGAGAACTGAAATTCGTCAAAATCAACAACCTTGCCAACCTTCCTGGTCGAAAAACGAAATTGAAGCCATAACGGAACAAATAGATAAACTGCTGCGAAAGGGAGCGATTCGAAAATGCGATGCGGAGGACGGTCAATTCATATCAAGAATTTTCCTAACGCCTAAACCCGATGGCTCTAGTCGTCTAATATTAAATCTTAAACGTCTTAATGAGTTTATAGACACGTCGCATTTAAAAATGGAAGATAGTAGGACGGCACAGAGGCTTATGTATCGCGAATGTTACATGGTAACGATAGACCTTAAAGACGCGTATTACCTCGTGCCTATTATGAGCAAGCATAGAAAATATTTACGGTTTTTCTTCCAAGGCCAACTTTTTGAATTCACGGTGGCTACCATTTGGCTTGAACTGCGCACCGTTAATTTTTACAAAAATAATGAAACCTATTGTTACATTTCAAAGGAAAAAAAGGGCTCATCTCCGTTATATATCTCGACGATATATTACTTTTCGGCAACTCGGTAATAAATTGTTTGGACAACGCCAATCAAACGATATCGCTTTTAGAAAGTATTGGTTTCATTATTAATTATGAAAAAAGCAGATTGTCTCCATCGAAAAATTGTATATTTCTAGGCTGTGTCTGAACTCCGAAAAAATGCAGATCGAATTACTTCCGGATAAACGGTTAAGCGTATCGAGGCTAATTCGTAAATACCAAAATACCAAAAGATGTAAAATTCGAGATTTTGCTTCATTTATTGGATCTCTTGGATTTTGTTGCCGAGCAGCGACATATGGTTGGGTATATTTGAAAAATTTCGAGAGAGAAAAAGTTATAGCACTAGAAAAATGTCGGGGTAATTACGAAACCGTTATCGAAATTAACCCCGAGTTACATGCTGATTTTAAATGGTGGAAAAACAATATACACAAAATAGTTAAGCCAATACGCAATTCCAAATTTTCGTTGGAAATATTTTCTGATGCATCGTTGACGGGGTGGGGAGCGTATTGCAAACAAAAATTCACGGTTTCTGGTCTCAAGAGGAACGTAAGCTTCACATAAATCGCCTAGAGTTACTTGCAGCTTTTTTCGCGCTGAAAGGTTCGCTAAAAATTTGAGCGGCTACAATATACTGTTAAGAATTGATAATACAACAGCAATTTCTTACATCAATCACATGGGTGGTATGGGCGGTAAGAAATTGAGTAAGGTTGCAAAAAAGATATGGCTATGGTGCGAACGTCGCAACGTTTGGCTTTTCGCTTCCTATATTCAGTCAAAAAATAATTGCGAGGCGGATTTTGAATCTAGACGATTAGAGCCTGAGACGGAATACGCGTTATCGGAATAAGCCTGTCAAAGAATTCAAAAAATATTGGGCAACCCGGATATAAATTTATTCGCTAGTCGAACTAACAAAAAGTGTAACATTTCATGAAAAAAAGATCCGGGGTCAATTGCTGTCGACGCATTTACAGTCGATTGGACACGTTATTTCTTTTACGCTTTCCCCCCTTTCTCGGTGAGTATCAAAACGTTAAGAGAAATAGAGCAAGAAAACTCACGGGGTATTTTAGTAGTACCGGACTGGCCGTCACAAGCCTGGTACCCGTTGTTTATAAATATGACAGAGTCGAAACCTTTGAGATTTAAACCAGACATTGATCAACTACGTTCATCTAACAGGAAACCCCATCCACTGTGGCTACAGTTGTCGTTGCTAGCAGGGATTTTATCAAAAAGGCACTAGCGAGGAGAGGAATATCTGATAGAGCAGTAACAATCGCCTTGGCCTTAGTCACTAACAATAAGTCAACGTTAAAGCAATACGAATGCCCAATTAAAAAATGGCGCCAATTTTGTATTCGAAAGAAGCTGGACCCCTTATTAATAAACTTCACAGCACTTCAAGATTTCCTGGCTGAAGAATTTTTCAACGGGGCTTCGTACACAACAATAAATTGTTATAGATCGGCTCTGTCATTCGTATTTGGCCCGAGCGTCGAAGAGGATTCAGGAATCAAAAGAATCTGTAAAGGCGCATATAAGCTTCGTCCGCAAAAGCTCAAGTATAATTCTACATGGGACCCGAAAGGGGTACTCGAACTTCTTGACACGTGGACACCAAATAACGATATTACGATGGAACAGCTATCTAGCAAACTAGCGGCACTGTTAGCTTTAGGGACGGGGCATAGAATAGAGACATTGTCGTTTATAAACATTAATGATATAGAGGTATCGAGAGATAAGATACAAATTAAGATTCCTGCCCACATTAAAACCTCAGGCCCAAAGAGAAAACAGCCCATACTAACCCTGCCGTTTTTCGATAAAAAAGAGATTTGCGCTGCCCAAACATTACTCGATTACTTAAAATTAACGTAAGAAATTCGCGGAGAAACAGAAATCCTATTTATATCGTTCAAAAAACCGCATAAGGCGGTGGGCACGCAAACTCTAAGTAGATGGATTAAAAACTCTTAGAAGAGAGCGGAATTAATACGGACTGTTTTGGAGCATACAGCACCCGCCACGCCTCGACATCTTGCGACAAAACGCGTGGGTGTCAACATTGACACAATTAGGGCAACAGCGGGCTGGACTGAAGAATTCACGACCTTTGCGAGGTTTTATGATCTAAATGTCCTACAAGATAAAACAGAATTTGCCAAGGCTATATTGAACTTATAAGATTATTATGTAAACATTACTATGTTAAAACACTGTTTTGCGAGTTATAATATAAAAAAACCAACTTGTACACGCCAAGAGTTAAACAGAAATAAATGTTCGGTTCAAGCGTGAAGTGTAATAACCGAAGCAGTATGTGAGTTGAGTCAATGAAGTTCAATCGTAATTGTATGAAGAGCCTCTTCCGAAGGGATCAGTCCCCCCCGTAAAATAATACAATTTTCCTTTTTTCCCATAGCTGATTTAAATCAGCCTCATACACGTTACGACACACTTTGAATACTGAGACTAGTGTCCGAGAGTGGCCACCGCGTTTTTTAGCTTGAAACAGGTGTTAAGATCGGCACAGAGTGGGGCTACCAAGTGATCTCGAGAAAGAGGCCCTTCATACAATTACGATTGAACTTCACTTACAGGTAAGTTCGTTTAATCGATCAATTAATCACGTCAAAGTTACATTTGAAGCACAATACAAGAAAAAGGAAGTGTTGCAATGTAAGAGATGTCAAAGATTTGGGCACAGTAAAAACCAATGCTTCAGGCCTTTTCGATGTGTTAAATGTGGAAACGATCACCCCACAAATACTTGTACCAAAACTCCGGAGACAGAAGCAATATGCGCCAATTGTCAAGGCAAACACCCGGCGAGCTACGAAGGTTGCATAAAGTACAAGCAGTATAAGGAAAAAATACTGAAACTTAAACCTACCTCCCAGCAACCTAAACAAATGCATGCAACTACACAACCACAACAGAGCACCATCGAAAACATTAAATCAACGCATCTCTCAGGACCCAGCTATGATAATATACTGAAAAACAAACGTGATGACCCAGTTATTCAATTACACGATCCTCCCTTACAAGCAAGCCAACAGAATATAATATGCTTAATGGACACAATGTTCGATAGATTTCCAGCAACAATCACACGTCTCACAGCGCAGAGGGCCTAAATGTTCGTATCATAACCTGGAATGCCAATGGGCTGACCGACAGGCGGAGAGAAATCGAGGTATTCATGAATACAGAGAATATCGTTGTTGCCTTGATATCTGAAACTAGACCTATACCCAGAGCACACGTGAAATTCCATAATTATACAATTTATAGAACTGATCACTCTTCTGGAAACTCTCAGGGCGGAACTGCGGTGATAGTCAAAAATCACATAAGCATTACCCCCTTGAACCTTATCAAATGAAGAAAATACAAGCAACTTCGATCAAAATACAACATAAAAGTACTGACACGACTCTATCTGCAGTCTACTGCCCACCCTGACACAGAATTGAGGCTGAAGAATTCAAGTCATTTTTCAACAAACTGAGCCCAGTATTTCTTTGCGGTGGAGACTGGAATTCAAAAAACACCTTCTGGGGATCAATGCTGATCATCCCAAGAGGCAGACAGCTATATAAAGCCACTCTGGATCTCCATTTCGAATGTATCTCGCACGGAGAACTAACACACTGGCCAACGGACCATAATAAAATGCGAGATTTGCTAGACTTCTATGTTTCCAAGAACCTTGAGCGTAACTATTTAAAGATCGAAAAATGTGAAGATCTGTCATCAGATCATACGCCAGTCATTTTAAATTTATATAAACAGGCTATTTTATCGAAGCCAGTTCTCAAAATCTACAACAAATATACAAACTGGGTACAATATAGAGACATCATTCATAGTAATATAGACTTAAATGTTAGACTAAAGACAAACGATGACATTAAAACCTGCATCGAAAAATTTAGCGCCATTATACATTTAGTTGCCACAATGTTCACTTCTACTAATAGAAAAGCAAAAATACAGCAAAAAGAATTCCCAAGAAACATAATCGAAAAGGTTAGTGAACGACGCAAACTAAGAAGAGAATGGCATAAAACTAGATATCCTTCCGGTAAAAATAAATTAAACAAGGCAACGAAGGAACTAAAAGACATGATAATAGAACACGAAAACCGAAGCTTACAAAGTCACCTGTCCCACCTCACAGCACACAAGGATACAAATTATTCGCTGTGGCGTGCAACTAAGAACCTTAAGCGACCAAAATACCACATCCCGCCACTTCGAAAACAGGACAGAAGCTGGGCTAGAACTGATGTATAAAAAGCAACAGGATTTGCCGAACACCTAGGAAACGTTTTCACACCACTGCGTAGCTTTGATCGCGACAAAGATTACGACATAGCCGGCTATCTACAATCACCTAATCAATTATGTTTCTCACTAAAAGCAGTAAGTCCTAGAGAAATCCACAGAGAGATAACAACTTTAATACCCAATAAAGCTCCGGGGTACGACCTACTGGATTCCGTCCTGCTAAGTAATTTTCCGAAGCATAATGTTCCTTGTTATTCTTTTCAATTCGTGCTTAAGACTCTCCTACTATCCATCGCAACGGAAACTTGCGCAAGTAGTCATGATTCTCAAACCAGGAAAACCGTCTTCTTCCATTGCTTAGGAAATTGTTCGAGAAAGTTATTCTTAATAGGATGCAACCTTACCTGAGTACGATTCTCCCTAGGCACCAATTTGGGTTCAGACAAAAGCATGGAACTATCGAACAGGTTCACAGGTTGATAGATACAACTGGAAAATAAGAAATATTGCTCAGCTGTATTTTTGGATATAGGTCAGGCTTTTGATAGAGTCTGGCATGACGGCCTCCTGTTCAAGATCAAAAAACACCTGCCTCACTCCTTCTACTTTATACTAAAAAGCTACCTGGACAAACGATGCTACGAGGTTAAATTAAACGATATTACATCGGATTTGTTCGAGATCAGGTCAGGAGTACCCCAGGGGAGTATTTTGGGGCCCGTATTGTATCTCATCTTCACTGCTGACATCCCCGTCGACGACAAAACCTTTATTGCTACATACGCCGATGACACGGCAATAATGTTAGTAAACTCCAACCCAGTGATTGCGTCAGCAAACCTCTAAGAACACGTAACTGAAATTAAAAAATGAGTGAAGACGTGGAGAATGAGAGCAAATCAAAGTAAATCGGTCCACGTTACTTTCACCCTAAGGAAAGGCGACTGTCCACCGATTACATTGAACGGCGAACCAATTCCTCATGATATTACTGCGAAATATATTGGCATGCACCTGGATAGGAGAATGACATGGCAGAAACATATCTGGAGCAAGAGAAAAGCCCTAGACACAAAGATGCGTTCTATGTATTGGCTGATTGGTAAAAAATCCCAGTTAAACAATGAAAGGAAAATGGCAGTTTACAAAACCATTTTAAAACCGGTTTGGACATATGGAATAGAGCTCTGGGGAACAGCATGCAATAGTAACATAGAGATCTTGGAAAGATTTCAGACTAAAGCTATGAGATCCATGTTCAACATTCCAAAATGCATCCATAACAAATATATTCTGCACGACTTGGGGCTAAACTAGCTCAAACTACCAATAAAAATTAACAACACATGTTAATGCCCTGGCTGCTAGACTAACGGCTTCTGGTAGTATAATTTACTCAAGACTGAAAAGGAACAGCGTTCCAAATCTTATAATACGATTTCCCAAAGAATTGTGAGAGTGGTCAATGGACGACTCCCCGTGCTCAACGAAATAAATGCCCAGGCATAGCTCAAACAAAGTTATGTCTATGGCAGATTGTTGTGCTAAGCAGGATACAGAAAAAAAATCTAGATATGCGGTTTCCCCGCGTTTGCCAGTCTACTGCCACTACTCGACCACTTTCGCGCGCTCGGTCGTTTTTTGTCGTGTTTAGGCGCGATTTTCACCTACTTAAACGCAATTAAACGAAAATCTAAAATTGACGATTTATAGGTCAACAGTTCTAGTTTCAAAAGCTGCTTATTAAACTTAATTCGGACGGCCTTCAGAGTATCGAGCCTCTCTGCAAAATATGGTACAATAAAATGTTCATTGCAATAACGCAAAAACTAATTGTCCGACAGCGTCCAGGTTTCGCACACAAAAATTGCGTATCAATACCTACTATCTCGCGAAGAGCCCGGCCTACAACTTTAAAAATGGCGGAGTTATACATTTTTGAAAAAACGCTTTTTTTCTCGGTTTTTTTCAGTGTATTTCCCTTAATTATCGGAGCGATCGCCTCCTTTCAGCGCTCATTTTATGCGTATTGTAATTACCTACAATTCGTCCATTGAGACCAAACAGATTCCTTCATTATTTTTCGTTTTATAAGCAAAAAACGAAAAAAACGTGCTTTTCTTACTAATTTGTTGATAACAAAAAATAAAATGGGAATCAGAAGTCGAAAAGTGGTCAGTTATGATCGGGAGGCTGTTCCGTGTCTGATGGCACTTGCCGTTATCAAGTGCTATTTTTGTAAAGAATCTGATGATTTTAGAGCTCTTGTTACGTCCTCGATGATGATTCGGAACAGCACGGTCGCGCCGTTCTGTTGACTCCGCCGATATAGTTTTATCGGCGCGAACTACGAAGAGTACGCTCAGTTTGATCAGAGTAAGTGAGATATTCTGATCGAACAGAAATTCGGAGATTCGGAGATTCGGAGATTCGAGAGGTTCGTTATGAAATTCGACCCCTGCTATGCGCAGTTGAAGAGAACAACACGATGAATAACGGTTAACAATTGGATTTATTCAAGTTGATTTAAAGTTGTAGTGTAACTCGTATGGTTTCTGTCGGTTTTAACGGAACTGAACGTCGTGGAAGACGTTTTACAGAGTCTGATTTAACTGAGGACTGAGAGGACTCGAGTCGCGTAATAATTATCGTAATGATTAGTCTGATAGTAGTGCTCGTTTTTTGGTCAGAGCGTGTCTTTTTATATGTGCTCTGACTTTTGGGTGGAAGGGATTTTATTTAGGGTGGAGTTTGATTTAGGGTGGAGTTTGGGTTTTCCTTTAGGAGAGGGTCGGGAAGTTGACGTGATAGGCTGGGTTTTCCCTACCGTCTCTAGTATTGAGATAAGTCGTATTATTTACTTATCAGACAGAACTATCTGGTATGTCGGTATTAGGGGTAACTACGCAGAGCGCCCTTTTACCGACTAGAGGACATATGCAACCGACGTTTGGTCATTACCGAATTTTGAAAATTGACTGAGCCTTTAATGTCGGCCAGTACGTAACACTCTATTGCTTGGGCTAACCTGTCACTGACGAATACTCGTAGAGTTACTCGAAGGTTTCAGACTATTTATTGACCGCTCGTGTCCCGAATACATTATAAAATCAGTGAAATCGGCTGTACCGTTTCAATATATTACATTTATAAATATTTACTAAAACGCCGACTTCATAAATATTACACAATGTTGTTCGTACAACGACTTTAAAACGCGTAATATTGTCCCTGGACAAATACTTAAAATTGCTTCAAGTGAGCCAATCTCTTTGCACTTTGTCGAAAGTAGCTGAAGACATTTTTCACTAACAATAAGTTTTGCCGCGTACATGTCTTCGCATGTACGCGGCAAAACTTTGCATGCGTGGCTAGAAGGTCGATGCAGGGAATGGCACATATATTTCATTAGGATTATACCCGGGCAGTCAATACGAAGGCGGCTGATGATCGAATTGAACTCCCCTATTTTGTTACTGGCCGAGTCACATCCGAAGCGAATCACATGTTGCATGGGTACCCCTTATCGTCAAAGGACTTCTTCAATAACTCGTAGAGTGTGGCTCCAGTCGCGCTTTCTTCCCTGGCTGTTACATTGCCCTTTGGGAAGACATCGTGTAAATCATTGGTTCCCAAAGTAATCCAGGTGGACCCACAGGGGTCCACGAAAGACTCGACGGGAGTCTACGTTGGCGTGATAAAAAAATGGGGTTTCACAATTCGTAAGTAAGGGTCCACGAAAATGTATCTGCTTACGATAGTGAAGAACTAAAATGTTGACTTGACTTCACCTATCAATGTAGGCAGATAATATTTTAAGAAGCTCAGCGATTGTTACTTGTATAGGGTAAACTACTACTTGTATAAGGCAAAAAAGTTAACTCAAATTTCATGACAACATATGACAACACATAAATAGTGTCAAATTAAACATTATTTATTAAACTTTGATAATAAAGCAATTATAAACGAACAAAACAATGTGAATTCTAAAAAAAATAATATTTATTATAAACGGAACATTTTCCCCAATACTCAGTCGCCCAGAACTAGTCAGCCTCACACGACCCAATTTTCAGCCTACTACATTGCTATTACACTTTTGGCATGTGAAGGGTGAATGTGCTGTTTTCGTAAAGTTTGCCACTATATTCACTGCATTTTACGTGGTACCATGCGGGGCACGTATCACATGCGATATTTTGTAATGTTTTCCCTCTGTATCTGTTATCATTTCTTCTTCACATTCTCCACATATTATTCTAATGCGTGTTGACTTGGCAACTTTTTTAGTTGTAAGCTTGTTTCTTTTTTTTACACTTATTGTAGAGAGCCTTTTTAGTTTTCGTTTCCGATTGTCTTCTTCTTTTTTTTCTTTAACCTGTGCAGCACCTTTTGACTCCAGATATTGTCGCAATGTATCAAACCATTTTCGTATACTTTCTTCTATTACAACTGCTCGACCCTTTTATATGTTTTCTGCTGTTCTATGGCTCAAACTATGGTTTCTCTTCATACAAGAGGTGGAACACTTCTTTCCTCCGCGATTATTAACAAAAGGATTTGGCCTTTTATCTTATGTGACTATATTCTGTACCGTATGAAGTAAATCAGTTCGCTTCAAAGGAAATCTACATTTGGCGAGGTCTATACACCAGTTGCAGACTAAAGTCTCTTCTTCTTTCGTTAAGGCTAAATGAGGGCCCATTTTTCGCGATTTTTCTCACACTCTTAAATGTACCCGATCTTGGAGAGTTCCTCGTGGCGCGCTAAACATTCGACTTGCTTTTCAAATTTTCATCCCCTTTCTGATTGCGCTCATTGCTTACGTAAGCTGTTATTCTCCATATTTTAAGATAGGCCTTCGAGACATTTTGACTAGATCTTGTGAATAAGCGTCTGGAAGCCCAGAAATTCAGAAAGTATTTCTAAAGAAAAGAGCGCCAATGATTGCATTAGCAGTGTAACATCCGCGTAGATATAGTTTAATTTTTGTTTTCATTATTCTTAGGCACATATATATTTTTGGGAGTCACTTTTCCCATCTAGAAAGCGACCGTAATTTTATAACTTTCTGAAGTAAGCGCTTGTTACGTCCTCGATGGTGATTCGGAACAGGACGGTCACGCCGTTCTGTTGACTCCGCCAATATAGTTTGTCGGCGCGAACTACGAAGAGTACACTCAGTTTGATCAGAGCGGTTTGATATTCTGATCATGCTGACATTCGGAAATTCGGAGATTTGGAGGTTCGGATGTTCGTTATGAAATTCGACCCCTGCTATGCGCAGTTGAAGACAACAACACGATGGATAATAGTTAATTGTGGAGTTTATTCGCACTGAATAAATGGTAGTGAATAACACTTAGTTTCTGTTGGTTTGACTGAACTGAACGTCTAACGAGACGTTTTACAGAGAGTAACGGATGACTTAAATAAGAGAACTCGAGTTGTGTAATAATTATCAATACCAGATTTTTTGTCAGAGCGTGCTTTTTATAGGTGCTCTAATTTTGGGTGGAAGGGATATTGTTTAGTATGGAGTTTTGGTTTTCCCTTAGGAGAGGGTCGGGAAGTTGTTGTGATAGGCTGGGTTTTCCATACCATCTGTTTGTACTAAGTTAAGTCATACTATTTACTTGCTAAACGGAACTATCTGCTATGTCGATACTAGGGGTCGATACGCAGAGCGCCCTTTTACCGACTAGAGGACATATGCCACCGTAACACTTCCCCCCTTGGAAAAAGAAGGAGCGTCCTCGCTCCTATATGAAATCAAGCATACTGAAATTCGTATTTTTGTAGCATGTGTCCCCTTATGATCTTAGGGTTTAATTGAATTATATTATATTGGTACATGAATGTTCTTAGAAAGTACTTATCTTAGGCTTTGCGTTTCAGTCGTAAGTATGTTTATTAAATGCTGCTTATACTTGTTAGTGTACTTTTATTATTTATGTACTTAATCTATTTTTCATGCATGACAGATTTTACTCCGAATATTAGACTATGTTAATTTACGCGTGGTACTAACTAAAGGTAGGTTGAAAAATTTCGGTTTTTCTGAAAATTCTAGAGGCGGAGGGGTTCCATGTGTTCGAGGTTCTTATATATGTCGCTGTGAACGGTGGGGTTTGCCGTTATATTTTTTGTTTTGCGCGGTTGGGAAGGGATGGCAAAGCTTAAACTTCGAGTGGTGCGAAACTGCCCCGGTAGTCCCCTAATGCTCACTATTCTGTGAACTCTCGGGGAGAACGCATCTTGAGCTGCATATTCCGATTTTTGTCAGAATTTTTTAAAAGAAATAACGAAGAGGGACGTGAATATGGAGATCGGTTTTACTGGGGAGACCTGCTCGAAGCGGTACTGCTTGGTAAGTAGTAAAAAAGATAAAGTGATTTAATACATTTCTGTTTGTGTTCTAATAACTAATAATTTGTGGTCTTTTTTTTTCTTTTTTTTTTTGAATAACGTGTGGCTTTTCTATTTCCGAGCTGGGTTTTGGTCGGAGAGCGGCGAAGGGAGGCTGGGCATGAGCTGTGTCAGGTGATAGATGCCTCCGAGTTCGACGTTTGGAATATCCGATGGTTGTTCGAGGGTCGCTGAGGTACAGTACACCCCGAGGAGGATTGGGACCACCCCGCTTGGTCGGATCCGCGTGGGATATTCGCTGCTTACAATGCAGATTAAATGAATGAGGATACGATCATACGAAATACAAAAAAAACATTTTATCGGTTATGAGGTTTATGTAGGAGGAGGGAGGAGAGTGGAGGAGTGAGAGAATAAAATGTGGAATGTTTTTGTAAATATTGTGTACGAGTTTTCTCTCGTAAGAGATTTTGCCACTCCTTAGAATTTAAGTATTCCTATCCTAATTGTTTTCTAAATCTATACGCATTGCAATATACGTATTGCAGTAGAATCGTAGACAAGTAATTTGCGTTACTACAGATCGAAATATCAGTTCAAGTCGGCGGTTTTTGTTCCATGAGTTGTCGCTTTTGTCTTAGTCGGAGGGTTTTTTCGAAGTTGAACAATGGATGTCCCCCCCCCCCCCGCCCCCTTTTTTTTGGAAGTGGTCTGTTAGACTCGACTGATGACTGTTTATTCTCGATGCGTCGTCTGTAGTCTAACAAGGAAACTGTTTCAGGTGTATCTCGCCGATTTTGATGAAATTTGGCATGGTCATAGAACGGACAAAAATAGGCGACACGTATTTTTTTATACGTGCCAAGATTGATTTTGAAGGGGTGAAACACACCCTCGAAAATAGGGGTATTTTTCGTTTTTCGTCGGTAACTTTTGAACAATAGGAGATATGAAAAAATTTCAAATTGCAACAATATTTATTTTTTCGCGTACTATACACTGGATATGAGAATAGTGCAGATAACAACAAATTTCATATTGTTTATTGCAAATATGCAATTTTTTCATACGTATCTCAGAGAGTTCTTAACCGATTGGGATGCAAATTTGCATACGGGTAGAGGGTGACAAAATAAAGTTTACGTATTTTTTTGTTTTTCCGATATCTCATAATTAAGGGGTTAAAACTACCCTTCAATTTTTTACTCAACTTCATCGTATAATCAGCTGGTCTTTTGCCATTCCGAGTTAAATTCACGTTAATATAAATTCGTTTGAATACACGAGTACATATTTGTAAATGCCACTCACCCCCCACCCCCAATCATCCCCCTCCCGACCGTTCAAAGTTCGCACCGCGCGGTATGGATGCAAATTTGCATACGGGTAGAGGGTAACAAAATAAAATTGGGGTGTTTTTTTGTTTTTCCGATGTCTTATAATTAAGGGGTTAAAACTACCCTTCAATTTTTTACTCAACTTCATCGTATAATCAGCTGGTCTTTTGCCATTCCGAGTTAAATTCACGTTAATATAAATTCGTTTGAATACACGAGTACATATTTGTAAATGCCACTCACCCCCCACCCCCAATCATCCCCCTCCCGACCGCTCAACGTTCTTACCGCGCGGCATTGATGAAAATTTGTAGAAATAAAATGGGTTACACTCGAAGTTCAATCAGTCCAAATAATCGATACAAATTTCATTGTTTTGGCTTAACATTACTCTTAAGGGGGCAACTCAAAACTTTGTTCATTCGTGAACGGGCGGAGATAAAAAAAAGTTTATAGGGACAAAACGTTCTGCTCTTCGACTACTAGACGTTCGTGATAATAATTATGAATATAACAACAAATGGCATATTATTTATTGCAATAATTCTTGATTAATTGGATAAAAATCACTCTTTAATTGTTTGTTCATGTCGGTACAGAAATAGGTAAGTCTTTCGCTATTACGGAATAATGTCTTACTTCGGAAAGTAACTGGAGTACTATGGTATTTTTACGAACAAAGTCTGTTCGGCACATACTGCCTTTGAAGATTAAAATGTAATCGGAACGCTTTAATAACCATTTCAACAGTAAATTTGTTATGGATTATACGTATTACAATAATGATAGTCGTGATAAAAGTGTTTGAAACACTGACATTTTTTACACCAGCAGGAAATTATTCCGTAATAGCGAAAGACTTACCTATTTCTGTACCGATATGAACGAACAATTAAAGAGTGATTTTCATCCAATTATGCATTAATTATTGTAATAAATAATACGCCATTTGTTGTTATATTCATCATTATTATCACGAACGTCTAGTAGTCGACGAGCAGCACGTTTTGTCCCTATAAACTTTTTTTTTTATCTCCGCCCGTTCTCGAATGAACAAAGTTTTTGAGTTGCCCCCTTAAGGGTAATGTTAAGCCAAAACAGGGAAGTTTGTATCGATTATTTTGACTGATTGAACTTCGAGTCTAACCCATTTCATTTCTACAAATTTTCATCCATGCCGCGCGGTAAGAACTTTGAACGGTCGGGAGGGGGATGATTGGGGGGAGGGGTGGCATTTATAAATATGTACTCGAGTATTCAAACAAATTTATATTAACGTCAATTTAACCCGAAATGGCAAAAGGCCAGCTGATTGGACGATGCAGTTGAGTAAAAAATCAAAGGGTAGTTTCAACCCCTTAATTATGCGATATCGGAAAAACAAGAAAACACCCAACTTTATTTTGTTACCCTCTACCCGTATGCAAATTTGCATCCATGTCGTGCGGTAAGAATTTTCAACGGTCGGGAGAGGGATGATTGGGGGTGGGGGGGTGAGTGGCATTTACAAATATGTACTCGAGTATTCAAACGAATTTATATTAACGTGAATTTAACCCGGAATGGCAAAAGGTCAGTTGATTAGACGATGCAGTTGAGTAAAAAATCGAAGCGTAGTTTTAACCCCTTAATTATGCGATATCGGAAAAACAATAAAACACCCCAACTTTATTTTGTTACCCTCTACCCGTACGCAAATTTGCATCCCAATCGGTTAAGAACTCTCTGAGATACGTATGAAAAAATTGCATATTTGCAATAAACAATATGAAATTTGTTGTTATCTGCACCATTCTCATATCCAGTGTATAGTACGCGAAAAAATAAATATTGTTGCAATTTGAAATTTTTTCATATCTCCTATTGTTCAAAAGTTACCGACGAAAAACGAAAAATACCCCTATTTTCGAGGGTGTGTTTCACCCCTTCAAAATCAATCTTGGCACGTATAAAAAAATACGTGTCGCCTATTTTTGTCCGTTCTATGACCATGCCAAATTTCATCAAAATCGGCGAGATACACCTGAAACAGTTTCCTTGTCAGTTCTTTTATATCAACCGCAATTGGTACTTACCACATATGCATTATACGGCACCTATGTTCCGCGTAAAGTACAACAGTCACGGCTCCATCCCTGACGAGCACATTCTCATCTAAACGGGAGCCTCCCCCCCCCCCCCCCCCTTTGTGTTCCGTGTTTGCTTTTAAAAACTTAATATCACCGAGCAGCACATAACAAGCTAACCATTTCAATGCTTGGTTGTCGGTTTTTATTGTAAACTTCCTTCCTAGAAGATATTGTCTGAATCGTTTAATTGCCCATACTATAGCAAGTAGTTCTTTTTCGGTCGTTGCGTAGTTTGCTTCAGCTTTGTTCAATGTTCTTGATATATATACACATTGGCGTCCGTCTTGTGATAAAACAGGTCCTAAGCCTTGATTTGAGGCGTCGGTAGTCAATGCAAATTTTGTTGTATAATCTGGGTAGATCAGTATAGGGTCGTTAGTAAGGATTTCTTTTAGTGTTTCAAATGTAGTTTGGCATTTATCCGTCCATGTGATAGGTTTACTTTTATCGGTCTGATAGTTTTTTGTTAGGTCATTCAGAGGTTTAGCTACGGCTGAGAATTTCGGGATAAACTTCCCATAGTACCCTGCGAGGCCTAAAACAGGTTTACTTGTTTGGGTGTTTCCGGTATTGGGAATTCCTTTACAGCATTGCATTTCTCTACGTTGGGTTTTACTCCATTAGACGTGATAACATGGCCTAAGTATTCGAGTTTGGGTTTTATGTATTCACATTTATCTGGTTGTAGTTTTAAATTAGAGTCTCTTCATCGATTGAATAGTATTATGAAGATATTGTTATGTTCTTCCATTGTTTTACCAAAAACTTTTATATCGTCCAGATATACAAAGCAAATTTTTCCTATCAATCCTCTCAATGCGGTATTCATCATTCTTTGAAAGGCGGCGGGTGCATTCTTCAACCCAAAAGGCATTTGTAAGTATTCAAAATGTCCTTTGTACTAAAAGGTGAATACTTTCTTGATTTTTCTTCCATGGGTATCTGGTGATATCCTGCACTTAAATAAAATGCGGAGAAAACTAATGCTTTTCCCAAGTCGTCTAGAATGTCTTCTATAACGGGTAAAGGATATGAATGTTGAGCTGTGTTTTCATTTAATTTCCTGTAATCAATTATCATTCTCCATTTTGTTTTACCTTTCGCGTCTTTCTTTTTCGGTACTATCCAAACAGGTGCATTAAATGGGAATTGAGAGTGCTGAATAATCTTCTTCTGTAATAATTCTTGTAATTGTTTGTCAACTTCTTATTGGTGAGTTTTAGGTGGTCTATAAGATTTTATATTGATGGGTTTTGTGGATTCGATAAATACGATTACATGTTCAGCTAAGTCAGTGCTTGGTGATTTATCGTCGTTTAGTTGAAATAGGTCGAAATAGTTGTGTATAATTTTCCAAATTTCATCCCTTTTTCTATCACTCTTTATATGGTCTAATATGTTCTTCATTTTGAGTTCTTGAATCCTTTTATTTTGGTTCGTTTTGGTAGTTAACGATTTTGGTTTTACTTCGAAGATTTGTATATTTCTTGTTTGATAATGTTGTACCACATAGTACAACGAAGGAATATTTCAATAGAACATTCCAGTAGAATTAAATAAAGATAAAATAAAGAGCGCTGTGACCATATATGGTCACAGCGCAAGTAAAGTTCAAAAACCCCAAACTGGGCAATAGACAGTTTTAGGGTAAAGGCGCGAAACACGCCATCGAAACCGTCGTTGTGACCATATATGGTCACAACGACCAAAATGTGGAACATGCATTTTCTGCATAGCGACTCGCGGGAGCGACCCGCGATCACGACAATTATCGAGCATTCTTAATTGACGAGCAGAGCTAATCGGTTGGTTTTGATTGAAGGTCTTACCCTATTAACTTGCGTAACTTTGTAACTTGTTAATCTAAAACTTACAATAACCTGTTATTTCATTTTACTTCACTGACTCGAGATTTACTCCTTATTGGCTATTATCCCAAAATAAAATCTTATCGCGTAATACTAACGTGTTGCCGATATAACAATAATTTATGTTTCTTTTTCCTTCATTAACTAATGCGATATTTACAATTACTTCCTTTATGTGATGGAGGCTTTCTCCTTAAGGTGTTGTTACTAATCCTACGGTTCCTCTTTGCTTTGCTACTTCTACTGGAAAATAGTTATAAATTGTCCGGTGGGCAAAGTACATTGAGATGATTCTATTTGTTTATATTTTTTTTTAACACTTATTCTTTCTTTAGGTAGGAGAAAGGGAGGTAGCCCCGGCCAGTTTTCTATTTTTATAAGTACGCTGCAAATTAAGGGTGGATAATTAATCGGAAATGCGCGAATATGATAATCAATATATATTTTAATAGAATATCGTACAGAAAAAAATGTTAATTATCAAAAACTTGAAAAAAAAGTGTTAATCTTTGGTCAGAATTTGGCCTCTTAAAAGACATGGCGGGTAGCTCCGGCCACTGCGAAATTTAACAGTTAAATTGTTTTTTTGGCTACACAAACGTTGCATGTGTAATAAAAATCGCCTGGATTTATATTGACACACGCCTCATGAGCCCAGTCTTGACATTTTTGGCATTTAATCCAATCTTCGTCGAATATTTCGTCACAAATAATACATTCGGTGTCTTCTTTTTTGGCACGCGATTTCCCTGCTGCTTTTTCTTTTGTGACGTTCCTTTTTTTCGCTACGGTCTTTCGTTTCTTCTTTGGAATTATTGATTTCTCAATTAGTTCATTTTGGTAAGGAGATGATGTTAAAATCTCACTTCTGTCGCTCTTCTCATATTTTCGCCACTCCAATTTCCTCGATTTGTTGTTCTCCCTTTGAACTTTGGCATTTGGACATGCGCTTACTAAAACAAAGGACAAATAATTGAAGCAAACCTTTTTTTATGAATTTTTTATAAGAAATAGGCTTTCGAATGAATGGCCGGAGCTACCCGCGAAACTGGTGGTTTTCAATTAAAAAATATGGTTTTTGCAGTTCAATAAATATTAATTTTCCCAAACCAAAAATTACACGTAAGATATAATGTTTATACTAAATGTTGACCGGATAAACAATACTATTACTCACGTCTTTTCAACGGTGTACTGTTTTCTATTTCAAGCGTAACATGATCGTGTCTTACAAAAATCACTGTTGACGTTTTCACGACCGAACACAAAGACGAACTGAGCTCTAATAGTCGCGCGTGTCTGACAGGACGCGAGAGAACACAAGACAACGAAAACATTACTTGTAAAGGCAAAGTGAGCATACATTTAGCACATGGCTAGGGGTACCCGCTGGCCGGGGCTACCCCCTTTCCCCAAAGTCAATCATTATATCATTGTTTAATATAAAAGGTGTTCCTATTAAACCGTCTTCCCTAATTGGATAATCGGATGGAACTATGTGAAATTTGTCGCGTCGATTATTTATGTTTCCTTCACATGTGATATATGTGTATCCAAGCGTTTTGTTCGTCGTTTTTCCGGTGTTAAAAAGAATTGGTTTTTTGATAATGTTTTTTGTTTTTACCAAGTGTATATATGTAATTAGTATGGTGCGCACTATGGCCACCCCCACTCCTATGCCCAGTCTCATCTCCACCCCACGTCCGTGGCTCGGTCGGTCGTGGGCGCGGGGGGAACAGTTGCGGGCGGAGGAGAGGGGAATGGAGCGTGTCGCCATAGTACCCGTTTCTTTTTTTAGCGGTAGCATATATTAGAATTTTTATTTTTAGCATAATTTTTAATTTTTTGGTAGTCTGGAAGGGTTGGAACGTGTCGGATAGCATGCATTTTTTTGAAAATTTTTTTTATTTAATATTTATCTTTTTGAAAGATTTTTTAATTAAAACCGTTTATTTTTATTTTTTAAATTTTTACTCCACGGTCGCCGAGTTCTCGGCCCGAAAGCTCGTCGGTGCGGGGAAGAGATGCGCGGGGTCTTTTTTAAGTTTTAAATCTGTAATTAAACCTAGCACTTACCAGTTGATGTTGTTACAATCCGCTGAACTCTATCCAGTATGGGAATGCGTAACACGGTTCGATTTCTCTTTCCGAGGCAAGGCAATTAAGCCCTTTCCTTCAGGGACGGAAATCTCGCCTTTTCTTTACTACAATTCGTCGGAGGGGTTTTCGACTAGGACGGCACCGTCGTTTTCGACTAGTCCGAAGGTCAATCTTGACCTATACGAAAGGTTGGATGAGAAAGATTCGACTCACTGTTTCGCTGGTCGTGTAGTGCTGGTGATCTGACGAACCTCGATGCGATGCGACGATGATTCTTGTAGTCTGGGTGAGGAGTGAAAAGAATATGGTCGACGCGAGTTCAGTTATCAGACTTTTATTTTTCACGAGCACGTTACTTTTTGACTCTAAGATTACTGTACAATATACAAGCTTAGTCTCGATGAGTTTACAACTTTTGTACTCAAACAGGCGACGAGCAAGAATGCTCCGCAGATTCTGTTGCGCAAAGTGGTTGCGTTGCTGGTCCCCGTTGAAATTGTAACTAACTACTTGGTGAAAAAGGTCGCTGTTTTATACTAATTTTTGGTAGCTACTTAGGGCTAGTATGATGAGTCACCTAGTGGAAGGGTGCCTAGGGTGAGTAATGAAGATAGCGAAAGGTGTCGTCCGCGGCACGGTGTACGCTCGGCAGCGAGCCAATCACAGGGCTTTTCCCGAGTTCGCGCGAGGCTCTTCTGGTTTTGGAGGTTCGGCGCGTGCAGGTGAGGTCACCTGGCTCGAGGCAGGTGACGAATTGTGCGATGCCTCGGAATCGTTGGAGTTTGGCATAGAAATAGTGGATTCGTAACGCGATTGGTGCGATGCGCTAAGTTGTGCGGTACGCGAGGCGAGGCTTGAAATTGTTTAGAGATAGGTATAAAGATAAAGGATTCTCAAATCGTAACACTATGCTATCCTCCTTTTATAGGGCGCAGTTGATCACCCATGTCCGTTTTCTTCCGCTCAACACAGACATACACACTCGCGCGCAACGCGCGCATGCACACCTGTTTTTCGCAGACTTTCACGCCCGGGCTAAATGGGCGATCGACCCATCAGGGCGCGTCAGCTTGATGGAGCAACCCCTTTCCTCATGATCGAGGACGGTTGCTATCAGGGGTCGGCGGGTGAGTCTGTATAACGCGTCCATATTATTGTTGTGTGCGCGCAGCACGGGCTCAAGATCAGGCACAGAGCACGCAGCAACTAAGGCGGGGGTACTTTTAAACTGCTGGTCCAAGTGGTACACGTTACCCAGCTCCACGTATTCACCGTAGCCGTCGTCTACATAAAACATTCGAAGCCCTGATGTTGTATGCTCCACGGCGACGTCCCGGTGAACTGCCGGGCCATACGCGACCACAAACTGCTCCCCTACCTGTGCAGAGACCACGCTCACAAGCACGTCGCGTTTTTCCCTCACATAAAATGGCCTCATAGCTCTTGTTATTTGGCACCACGCAAACTCCATTAAAAGCGTTCTTATAAACACACGATTCCACGATACGATGTGAGTTATGACGTAATAAAAATTGTCCGGTAACGTGACAGTCGTAAGTACATTTTCGACGCGCTGTTTTTTACGCGCCTGCATCACCGACTCCATAGACAGCTTGCTCATTTTTTTTTATTTGTTACGACAGCTCATGACGCTTGTTCGACTTGAACTGATTTTTACAGGCTAGTGAGGAGCAGCAACACACTGTTGCGATATATACGGTTGAAATGAACGCGCACGGAGATAACGTTAGTGAGAAAATAACAATTGAGATCGAGATGTAGACGAGAGAGAGAGAGGGAGAGGGAGAGGGAGAGGGAGAGGGAGAGGGGGAGAGGGAGAGAGGGAGAGAGGGAGAGAGAGAGACAGAGAGAGAGAGAGAGAGAGAGAGAGAGACTGAGAGAGAGAGAGAGAGAGAGAGACAGAGAGAGATTGATTTGATGGTATGTATTTATGGCCTAGCAAGCTATGGGCCAAAGTAATGTAAATACAGTAAATCAAATACAGAAAATCAAATACAGAATTGCACAAGAAAAGAAACTATCACTAGGGTGAATATAATACAGCAATGAAAATAACATAACAATAAAAATAAAAATTCCATGGTAAACAAAATAAAATAAAATAATAGCATGTCATGAACAACATAGAATAAATCAAAGTTTAAATAAACGTAATCGCAGAGCATAAAACGATAAATCAAGATACATAGCAATAATAATAATAGCAATGATATGCGGAGTAAGCATAATGATACCCATAATCGTAACGCAAGTCTTAACGTTTAATGGCATCGATCATTAGAAAAAGTGGCTCGGGTTATATCAATGTTTGGTAAGATCGAGTTGGCATTAACATGAGCTACGTTAAAAGATGTTGGGCTACTCGCAGACTAGTTTACCGATATCGTCCATGGTGGAGATAGGAATGGCTAGCTGGCCGCCCGACTTACGTACAAAGATGCGGCCCCCTTTGGTCCACACATATCGGTAGCCAGCGACACGAGCCCGCTGTCTGGTGGAACGCAGCAGGTTGTATTGCGCAACGGGTAACAGCTCGTTAATATATATATTGCCGTTAAAACTGGCTCCAAAAATGTCCTGCGCCAAGAGAGTGCGTTTCGCACGCTTCGTCTTGACTATAGCGTCACAGACGGCAGACGAAGACAGCGTAACTATGACGGAAAATGATTGAAGTGCTTCTTGCGAAATATCAGTGGAGGACGGAGTAAGACGCGAGGTGGGCCGTTGCACTAAACGAACAGCAAGAATGTGACTTGCTAGCTCGGGAAGACCAAGGGAAGCGAGAATTTTGCCTATAGCGGCCTTTACATCGGATGTAGTCCCATTAGGGAGACCGGAGATCACCAGTTCATTGGACATAGCCGAAGACTGAGAGCCAAGAGAATCAAGCTTATTAGAGAGATCTGCGACCGCTTGGCGCAAGTTAGCATTCTCAGCTTGCAACACCGCTAATTGGGCTGTATGATCGGCAACCGTGTTCACTAAGGCCGGTAAGACTTCAAGAGCTTTACCAATATTCACAATCGCATCCGCCGTTCGCTTAGCAGTTTCGCGCTGTTCAGAAACGAAAGCGGAGAAATTCGTCTCATTCCTTGTGAGTATAGCCATTACCGATTCAATCGACGCTTCAGATGGATGGGTAATGCTGGAGGAGCCCGTGGAACTCGACAACGAACCCGAAAGGCCGAACATTGCGCTTAAATAATTCTTACAGCACGCGTTAATGGTCGCGTTCTTAAAATAGCTTCGAGCACACCCAGGGTGAAAAATCCGGTGACAAATATCGCAGGAGAGCGAATCTCGAGCAATTGGTTTACTACACTTGGTACAAACGGAAGGCATAGATCTTCACGTTACCGATCGGTGATAGCAATATATCGATGTGTTGTATCGATGCGTAGGTAACCGTGCAGCCGCAAAACAAAAACAGACGGGCGCCAGTGATAGCGATG
>OZ023256.1:23395674-23457762 GCA_964007305.1 Netelia melanura | reverse complement strand
CTTCTCCCATTTAACACGTCTTGGCCGATTCAAAATATTTTTGACACTCGAAAACGACATTTTCTCATGTTGCGAACTCACTATGACACCCTGATCGTGAGAGGATAATCGAACCCCTCTGTGTTGTCCTTCTCGAACCATCCTTGTACCTTTCCCCCACCCTCTACGACAACGAGGTGGATCTAGATGAAGAAACCTATTCTGTTTTGCTGGTAACACAAAAATTTAGTTGGGGTGTTTTTGCATTTTTTTCAAATAGCAACCCTAAGGGGGTAAACCACCCTCTACCCGAACTTTCTTACCGGGGTCGTCTTCTCCCATTTAACACGTCTTGGCCGATTCAAAATATTTGTGACAACTCGAAAACGACATTTTCTCATGTTGCGAACTCACTATGACACCCTGATCGTGAGAGGGTAATCGAACCCCTCTGTGTTGTCCTTCTCGAACCATCCTTGTACCTTTCCCCCACCCTCTACGAGAACGAGGTGGATCTAGATGAAGGAAACCTGTTCTGTTTTGCTGGTAACACAAAAATTTAGTTAGGGTGTTTTTGCATTTTTTCCAAATAGCAACCCTAAGGGGGTAAACCACCCTCTACCCGAACTTTCTTACCGGGGTCGTCTTCTCCCATTTAACACGTCTTGGCCGATTCAAAATATTTTTGACAACTCGAAAACGACATTTTCTCATGTTGCGAACTCACTATGACACCCTGATCGTGAGAGGATAATCGAACCGCTCTCTAGAAACATGTTTTCTATACGTGCACGGATAAATACTTTTTCCACTTACTTTTTTTAATGAGATAATATTTTTCATTTAAAGAAAAAAAAGCACACATTGAGATGCATTCCCGGTGTTTATATTAGACGTTTGCGTCATTCTTGTGGAATTTGCGCGAATCCGATCGCTCAGCCATAACGTGATATGACTTGATATCTATGCGCCGAACTAGTTTTATAGTTCATTGAATGCGTTTTCGCAATTGATATCGTAAGATAGAGGGTAGATGCAAAAACACCTCAACTATTATAGATTTTTCTGTTACCATCAAAATAGAACAGGTTTCCTTCATCTAGATCCACATCCTTCTCGTAGAGGGTTGGGGAAAGGTACAAGGATGGTTCGAGAAGGATAACACAGAGGGGTTCGATTATCCTCTCACGATCAGGGTGTCATAGTGAGTTCGCAACATGAGAAAATGTCGTTTTCGAGTTATCAGAAATATTTTGAATCGGCCAAGACGTGTTAAATGGGAGAAGACGACCCCGGTAAGAAAGTTCGGGTAGAGGGTGGTTTGCCCCCTTAGGGTTGCTATTTGGAAAAAATGCAAAAACACCCCAACTAAATTTTTGTGTTACCAGCAAAACAGAACAGGTTTCCTTCATCTAGATCCACCTCGTTCTCGTAGAGGGTGGGGGAAAGATAAACACAAGGTGGTTCGCTCTTGAATTTTTTGTTGGAGGGTGGTGAGGGCGGAGGTATTTACAAACATGCACACAAACGTCAATAATGACGTGAATTTACCCCGGAATTCCATAATGCTAGCTGAGTATACGATACTCTTGCCTCAAAAATCGAAGAATAAAACAAAAAACATGTATTCGTTTATTTCCCATCCTCCACGTGTGTGCAAATTTACATGGCAATCGATTAAGGGGACCCGGTGGTCTAGCGCACGAAAATGACACCTATTTTTACGATTTTTTTTTTGCTATTAAAAATTAAAAAAACGATGTTCTAACTTTTCCAGCTTATTATTACGTTTATTAATCATACAAAAAATTTTTTTTTTCATTTTAAAAACAATATTTATTATTATAAAAATGCCGCTAAAGATGACCCTCTCGAAAAATCGGATCCGGACCGCGTAGGTGATTTCGAGACTTCTACTCATCTGAAACAAAAAATCCAAAGACATTCTTAATCAGAAAGAGTGCAGTTATGGTCGGAACTAGAACAAATCGAAAAAATTGAAAATTGACAAAATGGCGGGCGTTGAAAAAAAAAGTTCGTAAAATCGGGTTTTTTTCACTAGTTTTTTAGTGTAAACAATAGGAAATTATTAAAATAAAATTATAATTCCAGTTCCGACGATAGCCATACATGTTGTGAACAACATATCCAAATTTCAAGTCATTCGGTTGAATAGTTTTTTTATTTTCACCCCCGCCGTGCCGAAAAAAGTCGTTTCGAGATAAATGAGTTTAAAGTTTGAGGTACAGATATTTTCAAAAATTGAGCAAATTTTGAATACTTACAGTTAATCCGCGATTCCGGCACCATAGAGGATCCCTTCGGAACGTTTGTATTCCTCGATTTCGTCACTCCTTTCATTTTTTCGAGCTGTTCGAGCTTCTTTGGAGTTGTCAGTGCTCCTACGATTGGCGCTCCATACTCGCCGCTCGTCTCGGTTTCGTGCGAGTTGCTCCGCTTGTGGCCCGATTGTTATGCCCATGGTCTCCATTATTTTTAATAGCGATGCAAAGCCCTCGTTGAATATACACGCGGAAAAATAGGTGGCAATTTCCACGATTTCTTTGCCGGCAAACATATGTTTTGGCGCAAGGTGCCACACACAAGCGTTGAAACTTTCGTTGTTGTTCTGCGTATTGCTGCCAATACACCTTTCCAATAAATTTTCGGCGGTCAATTCTTCATAAATTGGTTTTAATATTTCTTGTGCATCATCGTCGAGAGCAGGTGGATGCTTGTAGGTGTCTAAAGGACCTGCAGCCTCACTTTGACGCCACTTGCACCACGATTCGGAACCTGGAGGACAGTACGAGTGTTGCGGATTTTCATCTGTTGAAATTTTGTGATAATATGCGGCCCATATTTCACTTCTCATCCCTTCAGTTGAATCTGAATTACGTCTAACTGCTAGACCGTAATAAGTGGACAGCTCTTGCAATAATTTATTCGTCAATTGTTGACGCTTCGGTGTTTTATCTTTCGGTTTTTTAACTTTCCGCTGTGTTTATTTTTCCTCTTCTTTGGGAAAGGGAAGGCTATATATAGATATATAGTATATAGTATATACAGGTATATATTTGCGGAGAAGGGTCGGGACAGCTGCCGCGCTCCGAGTGCTGAACCCGCGTTAGGAGCGCGCGGACCGCTCTCTACCTGGTTAATGGGCTGTAGAAGCTATAATATTGGGAATTTCCGCATGAAAATTTCACAGTATATTTTTAAGATACTATACTTTCGAAATATCGAAAAAAAAAAAATCGATTTTTTGAAATTTTTAGACCAGGAGGTCCCCTTAAAAATTCTCGGAGGAATAACTCTCATCCGTATGAAAAAATTCGAATTTTGCAATAAACAATATGAAATTTATTGTTATTTGTATGGCTCTCATTTCCAATGTATAGTACGTAAAAAAATAAGGGTTTTTGCAATTTGAATTATTTTGATATCTCGTAGGGTAGAGCGGCGATAGTTGAGCAAGCGGGTAAGTTGTGCAATCGTAATATCTCGAAAACGTTGGTGCATCAAATGGACGAAAGGTAGGTATGTGGGAGGGGAATACAACAATCAATCGTGCCGGTAGCCACGCGGCGCACGAGACGATGACACGGGACGTTCTATTATTATTGTGCACAAAAGTAAAAAATACGTGATTAAGTATTTTTCTTCTAGCATTATGTGAAAAATCAGGGCAGCAACTAGACGAGTACTAGTATGTAGTACATTTAAGTGGCTATCAATCTGCAATAATTATTTTAACGCACGTGGTACGGATTTCATTATAAATTAACATTTGTTAACAAATCTGAGAAGGGGCTAGTTGAGCAGTTTTCGATGGGGCTAGTTAACGGATGCGCAACCGTCCTCATCGGCTGGCGCGCATAACATGGCGGAGGTGAATACATCACGCTATTGCCGGTCCTCCTTGTTTATTTAAGAAAAAACATTTCACAGTTTGTTGCAGTTAATGTTCATGATTCAAAATGTAGCTAATTAATGTAGCTATTGGTTTATTACTGCATTGCATCAAATGGTCTTGCATGTGTCTGATTTGTTGATGGAATTATTACCTTGCTCAACTTACCTCATACCCTTGCTCAACTTGCCCCACCTATGGGGCAGGTTGAGCAGCTCGACACTCTCTCCCATTTACGGTAATATCTCCTAAATCAGACCTGAATTGGATAATGTTTCTGAAGGCGTTATGAGCTGGAGAATTTGCGGATCTAATCGTGCAAGAATCAAGGAAGTCGGATGTATTTTTTAAGAGTTACGATCGATTTAGCAAAAAACTGCTCAACTATCCCCGCTCTACCCTACCATTAAAAAGTTATCGCGGAAAAATGAAAAAAAAAAACCCATTTTTGAGGGTGTGTTTCACCCCCTAAAACCGTTTTTCCGCCGATAAAAAAATACGTGTCGCTTAGTTTTCGATACTCTACCACATACCAAAGTTTCAACAAAATCGGAGGGAGACACCTAAGTGATGTTCCTTGTCAGATTTTTTAACAAATGTTAGTTTATAATGAAATCCGTACCCCGTGCGTTAAAATAATTATTGCAGATGTACTTCAATGTACTACATGGTAGTACTCGTCTAGCTGCTGCCCTGGTTTGTCACACAATGCTAGAAGAAAAATACTCAATCACGGATTTTTTATTTTTGTGCGCAATAATAATAAAACATCCCGTGTCATCGTCTCGTGCGCCGCGTGGCTACCGGCAATGATTTGTTGTACTCCCCTCCCACATACCTCTCTTTCGTCCATTTGATGCACCAGCGTGCGATGCTTAAGTTTTCGAGATATTACGATTGCTCAAATTACCCGCTTGCTCAATTAACCCCGCTCTACCCTAACGATCAAAAGAAAATTCGTTTCCAAATGTTTATGTATTTTCGTTCATAACTTTGTTATTTTTGGTGTTTGCGATTAAAAGTTACAAGACCGAAATTGAGGAGTTCAATTTTCAACAAGAAATGTTATACAAATTTTTTGTCCGGCGAATGAATTATAAAATGGACGAATGACTGTATCGGAATTGTGCAAATGTAACTTTTCAGCGGAGTACCCCCCCCCCCCCTCGCGCCTCACCCGGTCATCTAATGCCTAGTTCACTGCGCTATCTCTACGGCTAAGGCGGGGAGTGGGAAGTTCCAACGCTTCTCGCGAAGGTCGGCTAAACTCAGAGCAGCCAATGCTCGAGAAAAAAAATGACTGCGGAAAAATACAAGCAATCTAATTGACTGCTCTGAATGTTGGAAACCTAAATGTAACGTCCTAATCTATGCTATACTATGGCTAGGGTGGGGGTGGAGGTGGGCAGCTTTAACGCTTATTGGCACGCCGGGCAAAATTCAGAGCAACCAATGACCGCGAATAAAAAATGACTGCGTACTAATACAATCAATAAAATTGACTGCTCTGAATTTTGCAAACACAAAGGTAACGCCCTAATCTATGCTATATCTACGGCTAGGGTGGGAGTGGGTGGCTTCAACGCTTCTGGGCGCGCTCTGATTGGTCCGATTTAAAAAATTAATATCTCGTAAATTATGAACAATATCCCTAATGTTTATTTGCAACTTTTGTTCGTACTGTGCCCATCTACCTTGAAATCCCGGATGGCACCCCTTACGCAATTCACCCTGTATATATATTGAAATGTTCTGTAGGTACTCGAAGAAACTTGAGGGTAGACGTAAAAAGAAAATTTTAATTAGCCTTTATTGATCCTTATACTGCTAAGTTCACACCGTTCCTTATCTTAATTGTCCACGCTCGTTCCTCGACTTGGATTGGTGCGTCTCACCGGGCGTTGCTGTGCGGTGATTGGTGCTTCGCGTGGTGAGAAATTAGTACTAATGCGTCTGATTAGCTGCGTCGTAATCGATGAGAATTGATTCTCGATGCGTTGACAGCTAAGATGGCGGCGTCGGAGTGAGTCGAGGACGTGCTTCGTGTTTTGTGTGTCGGAATTACGGATTTATACGCAACGGTAAGTCCCTTTTCGGTTAAATTAAGCTTTGTGTGCTTTTTGCTCGGCTTTGGTTTTTCTTTTTAGGGTCGTTGGATGTTCTTAGTGTCGATTCGACTCTAGTACGGGACTCGTTGATGCGCTGGTGAGTCGACGCCGTGTGTAGAAAGTATCTTTGTTGTTTCTCTATCTTATTGTTGTCCCTTTTGTTTTCTTGCAGGGCATCGCTGTGGATCCTGATTATATATGACGGCCACTTGGAGAATTAATCGATTTTCTGCGTTGCGTTTCGGAATTTGACTTCTCGAAACCCTTGGTGAGTAATTTTTTTATTTTTGATATTTTCCTCCCTTTTCTTGTGCTAACTTTTGTAGTCTGACAATTGATTGATTCTCCCTTTATTCCTTTTGTGGTGTTCGTGCTGAATTTCCCTACCGCGGTGCCTTTGCGCACCTGATTATTCGGACTTTGAGAATTTTGTGAGATTCTCCGCTGTTGCGCCTTTGCGCACTCTGTTCTTTTCTTAATTTGTTTCTTCTTACTGCTTCTCCACTCCGTGATACAATATTATTACCAAAATGCAATTCGATCTTTCCTTTTCTTTACCCGTGAGTTGTTCTAGAGTCGGCCACCCTCGCTCTCTTCTCGGAGAGTAATGTCCTGGCCTTCTCACGAATTTCTCACTTTGAAGATACTGGATGTTGGTCAAATTCTGCTCCAAAAAATTTTATACTCTAACCCGCCTATTCCCTTTTTCCTCTCCAGCGAGTCGGTCTCGAGTTAGCCACCCTCGCTCTCCTCTCGGAGAGCAATGTACCAGCTTTCTCAAGAATTTCTCGCTTTCAAAGTTTGTGAATTTTCGGTGTCTTCTCCTTATTTTTCCTCGCTTATATATTTTCCTTTCTATCCTTCTACCTTGGAGAAACTCTTCCATCTATCTTATTTTCCGTGAATTTATCTTTTCTGTCCTTTTCTAATTCTGATTTCATTTTCAGGTGCGGTGGCAGATGGCGGCACGTGGCCAGGGCGGGAGGACGTCTCAATATATATATATTCCCGAAGAAGCTGCCTGTAGCTCGATCGGCTGAGGCATATATTTTCGGTGACAGATATATATATATATGTAAGTTATTTTATATGGCGAGGAGGGCTCGACACGTGGAAGTCAGAACACAATTGAGTTTCTGTAACAAAAGTACGATATATTTTCATTATACACAAATCTTAAAACTATTATTTACAAAGGGGACCTTACCTGTAACAAAAGAAACGACATTTAATGTTCGTTAACCACTATGTCTTGATATGTCTATGTATGATTCTTTAACCAGCTGTCTTTCCGTTTTCAGGTTATCTTAACCGTAGTTGACCATGTGTCAAAATTGTGCCGTGTTTAGGAAACGTAAGTTCGCTAATGTACCGACGCACGACGCTCCGAAGAGCGCGGCAATATTTAAAGGACATATATTTACTTTACATATATATATATATCTGTCACCGAAAATACTGTCACCGAGATATATATATACATATACGCGTCGCAGTAGGCCTCGGTGCGAGGCAGAGGCCAACGTATACACGAGGCGTGCCTATGCCTTCGACTCTCGCCCCTCCAACGCCCGCCGCACGGGCCGGCGGACTTACCCGCGCTAGAACCGCTTTCCACAAAAACGTAAATCGTTATAATTCGCTCATTTTTTCGTCGATCGATACGAAACAAAGCCCAAAATGTGCGTTTTTTCATTGTGAACGAAATACTGTTTTTGCCACGACGAATATAATCGCGCGATTATGGCAAATTTAACATTTCCTCTTATCAATGACGAAAAAACTGTTAATTTTTCAAAATTTCGGAAAAATAAGACAGTCATGTTTCGTGGGACATAATTCTCTATGTACCCTCAAAATTTCAACCCGATTGGTCGCTCAGTGCCCGAGTATTTACGATTCTCGTTTTTGAACACGAGCTGAGTTTCTCGGCCTCGAGGAGCGTCGAGCGAACGCTGTGCAGCGGCCGTCGACACGCTTTAGTTACGTTTCGCACAAACGTTATCTCAAGTAAGCAACGGCGGCTGAGTGGGCTAAGGCGTTCTGTACTCGCCGAGGTAGCAAAAGAATCGATGGTTCGAATCTCTGTACGTTATTTTTTTTTTTCGTGCTAGCAATTTATTAAACTATTGCTACAATAATGACGAGATATAGACGGATAAAATTATAATATTTCATCATTATTCTTGATCTAACGAGACAATATACGACCAATATCGTTGACGTAAATTGCTCTGTCAGTAAAATTCGCGAATCATATGTTCTAGCTCTCTCGCCTGAAGAAGCTGCCTTATAGCTTGATCAGCCGAGCCATATACTTTCGGTGCCAGAAAAAAATATATATATATATTGAAACGGCAGAACGTTTCAATAAATTTATTTGAGTGCGATGGCTCGACGATTATATAGTGCGTGAAGGTTTTTGGTGAGGAAAAGTAATTTCTCTTTGAGGCCTGTTTTTTGTATTGGTAACGAAGTCGTTTATTCTCTTAGTTTCTGAGATTCTGAATTTTCCATTGGGGCGACTTCGCCTTTATTTTCTATATAAATTTAAATGAAAGTAAAATTCCAGTGTTTGGATATTATTGGTATTTAATTCTATTAGTCGTGGGTCGGTATTCCCGCTCTGCTTGGCCGTCTCTGTAGATCGTAGGTGTGCCGTCAAAACCTTGATTACCGCCTCGATCGCCGTTTCCTCTCCTCTCTCGTCAGCAGGTCTGGCGACGTAAACACAGGGGATCGCTCCTCTCCTCGCCTGTCCGTTGACGATGCGTGTTGTTGTGTTTAGGTTACAGGTCAGTGCTCTTAGGCAGGACCTTTACTGCTCGTTCAATGTATTTTTCGTCGAGCAACAATTCTTTTTCAGAATTCTAGTGTTAAATCGCCGTTTCGCTCTTATTCAGAGGTCAATGTCGCTTACCAGGTTTCGTCTCTTCTTCAGAGCACCCACCCGGGTAAGTGACCAGCTATTAACTGATGATTTATCGTGATTTTTCCGGCCTTTTATACTAATTAGGCTGCTCGCCTATAGGTCGAAGGATTTTCAGACGGACCAATCAGCTGTTTTGATATTGGTGCCGTGTGAATCTAAGTGCCGTGTGCACTGGCGACGTTCGATCTTTCAATGGTGGGGGGATTTTGCTCGGGTGTATGAGACAATATCGTCTCAATATATATATATTGTGATGTTGCACAACCTCACCCCGCCGGTGGGCCCCAAGGCAACCGTTCCACGCACACAATCTGCGAGAAAATGTAAGTAGAAGTCATCCTAGGACCACCCCCATTCCTCCCCCTCCCCGAATAGGCCTCGTAGAAGACCCCGGTGGAAGCACTTGCGTCGGAATCATCGACTTCGTTATCGTAATCGTCATCTTCGTCAGCGTCATTGTCATCGTCTTCTTCGTCAGCGTCATTGTCATCGTCACCGTCAGCACCAAGGATATCCTGAGGACACCCCGATGGTTCAAATTATCACCAGAGGAACTCCCAGGACGTCCACCAAAAGAAGAAATCCACCGGCACACACGCACTCTCACCGCTCCAAACGAAGAACCCGCCAAAAATCTCACATGTATCGTCCCGTAACTCGGTTACTGGCCATCCATCGACACAGTAATTCGAGTTACGAGGAGATGGCAGCAGCGCGCGGCGAGCATACGCAATTACCATTACCCGTAATCCCGATGTCCGTGAGAACGACCCTATATTATCGATCGGCCTAACTACACCCATTTCCCGATAGATCTCCCTAGTACCGTCCCGAAAATATCGATCTCCCCCCACTGCTCGTATCACCTGACCCGTGCCGCTGCTGCCTAACGAGCAGGGTTGGCAACCGTAACATAATGATAGTAGACATCACATAATTTGTCCATGTGTACTATGTAACATAGCGCTTGTACTATGTAATGCAAATCTACGATAATTTTGTTGATAGCTGCTGTTATTAAAAACAAAAGATGAAATGTACAACAGCAGTCTTGGTACGAAGAAAGTTCGTTCCGTTTTATCTCTTAGAGAAAGGAAGAGAGAGAGAAAAGCGAGAGCGTGCGTGCGATTGGTCTGCTTGCGACTATAGCGACTCTAGTGAGCCTTGGTAGTTACTAGTAACTAGTTATAGCGTTGGAGGAAAAATACATCGAAACACCATCGCACCTCCCATCACCTCCACTCTCATCGGTAAATCATGGTTCGCGACCTCCACTCTATGCTTTCCTCAGTACCGACGCGTTGAAACTTGAATCTGGTAGCTTCAAGGGTTCTTTGTTCATAGTATAAATATACGCGAACGTACCCCGTACCCGGTATCGAAAAGTGTCGACCGGACCGATACATTCAAGATATGTATGTATGAAGTTTAGTATAACTTAATAATAAAATTAACAAATTTTGTTTTCTATTCGTTACTTCGTACGTAATAATACATGTAATACAACTTTTGTCGTTTTTTATATGTATCAGAGATGGTTATATATTTTTGTTTACATTGTCACCTTTACATTGTCACTATACGACAGAATAACATACAATGGATTCCAAAGAATCCAAAGAAAATACCGAGCCAAATACACCTCCAAAGAAAAAAATTCGGTTGAACACTCGCCGACCACAAAAGTTCCGAGATGCGTGGTTGAATGAAGCGGATTTTAAAAGTTGGCTTCACCGAGATCTGGACAATAGCTACAAAGGAAAATGTCGCTACTGCAACGTCAGTTTTACCGCCGAAATAGCCGTCATACGAAATCATGCCAAGTCTCGTGCCCATCAAGCAAAAATCGAATCCGTCTCAAAACAACGGTCTATCAATACTTTCATACACCAGGCTCAAAACGTTGATACCTCTGCTAGTACATCAGTCACAAGAGCTGAAATTAAGATGTCAGCTTTCATGGTTGACCATAACATCTCGTACAAAGTGATGGATCATTTGTCTTGCTTGATAAAAGATTGTTTTCCTGATTCGAAAATCCTCCAAAATTTACAACTCAAATCAACTAAAACTAAAGCGATCGTGAAGAATGTTCTTGGCGAATCTCAAAAGGCTTCTTTGAGTAAAAAGCTGAACAAAACGAAGTTTAGTATTCTGATTGATGAATCCACCGATGTTTCCGCCGT
Source organism: Netelia melanura (assembly GCA_964007305.1). Taxonomy (NCBI): domain Eukaryota; kingdom Metazoa; phylum Arthropoda; class Insecta; order Hymenoptera; family Ichneumonidae; genus Netelia; species Netelia melanura. The sequence goes on along the minus strand of OZ023256.1, from coordinate 23,446,644 downwards.
GAAATCCATGTGCATTGTCGTCAGGTAAATTCTTACGTCGCTTTCTTAAGTTTTTATCGATCAATCTGAACGATTTTCTTAGTAGATTAAAATATTAAACATTGTGACCCCTAGGTTTTATGACGAACAGGAAGGCCGAATCATAAGTCGATTTTGGGAACTGTGCCAAATTTTTGAAAAGGAAAGCAATGCAGAATCAGCCACTGCTGAATATTTGTTCCGGTGCATTACGATGTCTTTCGAAAAATACGGGCTGTCCTTCAAAAACATAATTGGATTTGGATCAGACGGTTGCGCAACGATGATGGGAGCGAATAATTCGGTAGCAAGCCGATTCCGAAGTCTCTGTCCTGGCTTACAAATTTCGAAATGCTTATGCCATTCGCTGCACTTATGTGCAAGTGAAGCATGTAAAGTCTTACCGCGAACATGCGAAGACCTAGCACGGAATATTTATAACTTTTTCAAAGCAAGCGCGAAGCGACAATTCGCTTTTCAAAAATTTCAATGCTTCCTAGATTTGAAAGTTCACAAAATGCTCCACCCATCGCAAACTCGGTGGCTTTCATTGGAAGCAGTCGTTTCGCGCTTGCTTGAGCAATGGGATGCTCTCAAACTCTATTTTATCGACAAGCGATATTCCGAGCGATTGGTAGCGGTTGAACACATCTTGAACGCATTGAGCGATCCATTGATGAAACTTTTTTTTCTGTTTCTCGAGTATGTTCTACCGAAATTCACTCGACTGAATGCATATTTTCAATCTGACAAGACTGTCATTGTGACAATGTTTGAAACAGTCAGCAGTGCGTACGTTGATTTTTTAAAGATGTACATGGATCGTGACTACATCAATCGTACACCGCTACATGAAATTCAACCAGACAACTCACAAAAAATGTTACCTCTAGAACAGATGTACTTGGGAGTAAAGGTGTCCGACTTCTTGCAGAAAGTTGAAATTCGCGAAAACGCTAATCTTAAAATAGATTTTCTGAAAGGATGCAATCAGTTTCTCATTGTCGGTTGCCAACAGTTAAAAAAACGTTTCGATTTCTCAGACGTTGTTTTGAAAAACATGTCCGTACTTAAACCGGCGAATGCTGTGCTGGACAAAACTCGGAAAACTACGCCCTCTTTACTACCGTTAATGCGACTGTTGCCACGTATATTAAATGAAACTGAGTACCAAGTAGTTGATGATGAATGGCGGCAACTTCCGAGTTTTAAATTACCGGGGCATATCGATATTTCCGACGAACCTGATATTTTCTGGCATAAATTGTCTGAATTTGACGAACAAGTTCAAGTCGGTTATACATTTAAAAATTTATCCAAATTCGCCCTGAACGTTATCTCGCTTCCACATTCAAATGCTGAGTGCGAAAGAATTTTCAGCGCTGTGAATTTGGCAAAAACCAAGACCAGAAATAAACTGGTAACTTCGTCGTTGAACGGCATTCTTCTAGCGCGACAGCGAGTCAACAATTGCACGACGTTCGAGCCACTTCCGGAAGAATACGCCAGAATGAATAAAAATTCATTATACCCAAAGGCCGGTAAAAAACGAAATGACAGCAATGAGCGTTTTCAAAAAACACCTATTGCTGGAATGGAATGCGAATCTGACGCCGATGACGTCACAATACCAAAAAAAAGTGTGAACTAAATCTTGTTAAAAAGTCTGAGTCTAAGTCTAAGTATTGTTAAAAAATGAGAGCCTATGATTTATTATGTACGAACTATTATCTACGATGAACTATCTACGAAGTGTTATGTCTGAACATGTAAATTATTGTTATAATAATTTTATCTTTTGCGAAAAAAAAAAAAACATAATTATTTGATCTCAAAATAATAACTATCGAACGTGTGAATTATTTCTTCAATAATTATAATTGAAAAATGCAAAATACGATAATTTTTTTGTATGCACTATAATTTGACGGCCCTGGTGCGATAATTTGATCGCCCGAGGTTGCCAACCCTGCTAACGAGAGACTCGTCACTTGGAGTTCGACCACCAAAGCAATCATACAAAAATTTTCGAGAAACAGTAAAGCGGAGATACTAGAAGTGCGAGAGAGTGAGAAGTATTAAGAAAGAGTAGTGAGAGAGTGAGAAAAGAGCGAGGTGAGAGAGTGAGTAGAGTACGAAGAGTGAGAGAATAGAGTGTGGAAAGGAATTGTGAAGGAGTACGGCGTGAAAAGGAAATTGTCAAACGGATTATGAGTGAGTGTGGACGAAGAAATTAGAGCGAGAGAGGACTAGCAGAAGGATTGAACGAGAAGGAGCGGAGAGAAACGATACATCGAGCGAGCGAGAGAAAGAGGACGAATTTTCCACGCAGTCAGCGACGAGTAAGTGTTTGCATCGATTTCCTTACCCCAAAAATTCTTCCGGCGCATATTTCGTATTTCCCCATTAGTGCAAAAATTATTTGGAGAATTCCCCCCTTTTCTTTCCATACTGCGTTTTGAGAACCCCGAGATTAATAGCGATAACGAACATTATAATTTCGAAAAATCATTGTGTGGAACGGTTGTGCGCGCGTAGTATAAGGCGAAGCCGGTACGTCCCCTCTCCCTGTCTTCCCCGTTCCCTAGGTCGTCCGCTCCGACCGTTACGCGTGAGATCGACACTCGCGTGCGTTGTTATTATTGTATCGTGCCGCTGTCCTTCAGACAGCGCGCTTAGTGAAAATAATTCAACCACAATTATCAGAGCGTCCCCAAATATTCCTTGTCCCGTCATATATGTTGTGCCACATTTAGCCGACCTAAAATTTCCTTCAAAATTAATAGACTGATGGTCATACTTAAGAGGCCATATAGAGTCGGAGAACCTGTCATCCTGAGAGGCCCTTTTCTGTTGTTCCCTACACGATCGTCCCCGTACCGCCGTAGTTATTAAGCGAGCGAAAATCATTATTGTAAAATTGTGTTGTTTGTTAATTTGCCGAGAAATTAACTGGCGCCCAGAAAATATTTTTTTTGTTATAAAGTCAATCATCCCCGGAGATCGTCCGCCGACCGATTGTTGATATTATATTTTTGGTCTATTAGTATTCTTGTTGATTTTGTGTTTTATTTGATAATATATCTGGAGTCATTTTTTTGATTGCATTTCGTTCGTATTCTTTTTTTGTTCCGTTTCAGGACCCCCTTCTCCCCCCCCCCTTACTTTTCGAGTCTACCCACCCGTCGGCGTGACAATATATATTCTATTAATTCAAATTTACCAATTATATGTTCCAGCTTTTGGTCAATTGGTAGATTGGTAAATTTTATATATACATATGGGGCATTCCACGCCAAATCGGACAGCTATTACCTCTTGCATCTCCGATTTTTTGGAAAATTTTTTATGTTCTAGTATTTGTTGAAAAGAGATCTCCGCGATTTTTTCAAGTTTTTTTATCGACCCCATTTTAAGATATCAGTCTTTCAAAAATGAAATTTTTTTTTCATGCGTCCATAACGTTTCGAGAAATAAACCAAAGTGGACGGTTTTTTTTTGAAATTTTTCTTTTTAAAAGAAATTTTTCTTTTGATAAAAAAATATGAAATAAAATTTTCAAACCATATTTCCATAAGATTTTCAAGTTTTTAATATAAATTGTTGATTTACAAAAAACAGGATTTTCTTGAAATTTTTTTATAAAAAGCTGTCATTCATTCCACAACTTTTAAGCCTAGGTAGATAATGGGATAACGATGGGATTCATTTTTTTTTTATTTTTCAATTTCCATATTTTAGTTATCTATATTGAAAATAAATATTAATCGTTTTGCCAGCCTCATCGGTAACGGTCATTGTTATGTATGAGATGAAATAGATATGTCCTAATCATGTATCGATATCTAAAGGATATTTGTCGATATCTAAAGGATAAATCTCATTTTAAAGGAATTTGGTTAATGAATGTATACTGAAACGTTGAACATCCCGCCCCGGCGAAGGGGGCATCGCAGCAACAGCGGAGGCTGTTTCTTTACTGCAAGACAAAGGAAAAGACAACGCAGAGACAGCGGGTACAGTTTATCAACTATAAGGCAAAGGAGAGACAGCGCAGCAACAGCGGAGGCAGTTGCTTTACTGCAAGGCAAATGAAAAAACAGCGCAACAGCGCAGGCGAGTTTGTCGATTGCGGAGGAGCTGCTTAGAAGAAGGACAAGATCGCGACGATCGACGTCACGATCAACAACGTCAGAAGAAAGACAAACAGAGGACCATTCAGTATTTCATTAAAATCCGATAAGTACGAGATTGTAACCTCACGGCAGCATCGCGGAATAAATTCCATTATTAATTTTCACCCTGAGTTCAATACAATTCAGTCTCTCTTCGAATCCCGAACCTCATTAATGAAACGAACCCTCACGTTTCAATACATTAATATATGTATACATTGACCAAATTCGTTTAAAATCAGATTTATGCTTTAAATGTCGACTAAAATTAGATCAATTATTAATAAAATCAAATAATTTGTTTGGTACAAAAACGACAAAATCTTCATAACTTAGAATTGTAGTATTTTTTTTTAATACTTTGCCAGAATGAGAATCCAGAATAATGTTCGTAAGACATATTACGTGTCTCGAGCTATATACATAAGTGTCAAGCTTGCGCTTTATTGCCGGTCACTGGAAAACAATATAAATTGATGTCATTATTTTCTACGAAATATTTTCGCACGGGTAATATTATTATCTTATTTTATTTTGTTTGAAAAGATTTCTTCGCTAGCATAGTATTATCATTTTACATTTTTATGTTTGTTAATATTTTTTCATTGACGTAATATTATAGTTTGATTTTATTATGTTGCGAAAAAATTGTTTATTCCCATAATATTATAATTATGTATTTATTTTATTATATATTTGTTGGCTTTTCTCTCTGACGATTTCGTTCTATCCGATGAGACGTATCCACGGCGTGACGTGACTCGTCGGGAACAAAGAGTTTGAAAAATGTAAACATTAGACGCTCTGTACTGTCACCCAATATCCGTATATATATATATATTGTGACGAGTTTTTCGTCCCACCGGAGGTGACAGCCTGCAGGGGGTCGCAGGTGCGACCCTGGGCGCCGATGACGCAACGAACTAAGATCACCGCGAGTTACTCGCGTCGTCGGCTAAGTATCCTGGACCGGGGGTTCGCGGTGGAACACCGCGCGCCGAAGTCCGTGCGAAACGGCGCCTCGATGTAAGGGGCTCGGCGGGTGCGGCGAGGGAAGCGGTGCTGCATCTTTTCGTGCCTGGTGGCAGAAATTCGTGAGCCAACCGCCGAGACACGGGACGCCTGTCCGGCGAGGTGAGCTTCCCCCTTCCCCGTCGCCCGTTCCGAGCTCCAGGGGAAGGTGCGCGGTGAGGGGAGTGCGGCGTAGGGTACGGAAGCACTCGGCTACTAGGCGAGCTGTGCACGGCTCTCGTCGCATCCCCCCCTCCCCCGCTCGCGCCACTCGATGGCCAGCGAGGGGTAGGCGGCGCGGGAGGACCGTCGAGAGACTCCCAGGAAGAGAGCACGACAACGTTGCCATGTGGCATAATTCGTCAACCGGTAGTAATAAGAAAAGAAGGGGGAGAGGGCCTAGGCTACGTACACCGGCCGGACAACGAGAGGACAGAGTTCGACGGACCACCATACAGTAAGCAGCGAGTTGCGAGTCGTGAGGCCAACAGTAAAGTAAAAGAAAAGTCTAGTGAGTGTCGACGCGTTCAGCGAGAAATACGTAAGTCCAATCCTGGTTCCTAACAGCAAGAGAGGGTAGGCAGGGTCGAGGCAGCGAAGTAATTAAGACCGGCGATCGCAATTACACAGAAATTGCATATATTTGCGTTAAGCACGCGTGGTAGAAATACAGTAACAATGGTCATCCAATATTAGATTGTAGAGGAGCTGCTCGCCTCTTGCCGACTCTCTGCTTTCGCAAAATTCTCGCCGCTACACGAAGGCCCTGAATCACCATGCGCTCACCATAGGCTACCTAATGGTCGAGACGCCGACGTAAGGAAACACGTGCGACCGTCCTCTACCGCGGTCGCACCGTGTTGTTTACATAGTTTATATCGAGTCGCCGTGCCAAGTTTTATGTCGTTTTCCCTAGCTGTAAAATTATGTCGCACGGAAACACGTGCGACCGCCCTCTACCGCGGTCGCACCGTGTTGTTTACATAGTTTATATCGAGTCGCCGTGCCAAGTTTTATGTCGTTTTCCCTAACTGTAAAATTATCATAGAGTCGTAAGGTTCTCTCGTTGTGTCAATGTCACCGAAATTAATTATCTATCTTCGAGGGGCTATCTGGCATATTGGCTACATAAAGGGTGCTACCTAAACTGACTATCTATCTTCGAGGGGGTTACCTATCGTTATTCGCGACATAAAGGGTGGTACCTAAAACGGCTACCTATCTTCGAGGGGGTTACCTATTGTTCCGTCGCATGGGACATGTGACATATTCCGGTATTAGATCGATAATTTAACGAAGAATATTTTTAATATAATTTTCGTCCGGCACGACGACCACTCTAGGCGCGGGGTAATAAAGAAAGGAATTTCCCGATTTTGAAGCGCAACGCGACTTAAGGCACCCGTATCCTTTTGGATAAAATACTACCATCATCACATTTGGCGAACAGATGTGACAATTTTCAATTCTTTTAAAAATCACACCGTTCTGTAATTATTCATTTCTGTAACAAAATGCGAATATTGTAAAAAAGAATAAAGAATACGCCAGAGCAGCGCGGGCCATTCTCGAGGACCATTGAAAACCCTAATAAAGGGGATTAACTTCTGCGCATTCGGCACTCGAGTGAAGCGCGGAAACCTTTATTATAGGGTTGACGCGTCACGGGAATTTCCCGGTGGTCATCTTTGGTTCGTACAGGGACGTCCGCGTTGCTCCCTTCCCTCACGACAACTTTCCTTTTCTTGATTGGTGATGAGAAAAACAATCCTCATTCCCTTAATTTTGCACCAATGATATTCCTAAAAAATCAGAGTCTCACCACACCCTTCCTTCTTCGAGGACTTCTCATGACCAACTCATAGAGTCAGTTAAAACCTTCAACTCGACCGAGACGCATCAATAACTACTGGCCAACAGTTGAGATCGTCTCGCGTATACCAAGGTTAACATATCACACGTGCCTTAATAATACTCTTAACGAAACATACAAATTAATTCCACAATAACAAGCAAACATTGTGTACCGTGTTAAGTTCAATTGAATAATACTTTTTCTGTTTTCCTTTTTGTCTTTCACACATTACCTTCGTTTATTAAAAACCTAAACAAGTCGTTGGTGATTAAATTCCCTGACGACGATACCAAGGGACTGCGTCACCGCCAGCGTGTACATCGGGCCTTACAACCTCGATAGGTCGAAGTTTTACCGCGCGGTTCCGAAGTATCGCACACCTATCGTTATCCGCGACATAAAGGGTGCTACCTAAAATGGCTATCTATCTTTGAGGGGGGTTACCTACCGTTATTCGCGACATAAAGGGTGCTACCTAAAACGGATACCTATCTTCGAGGGGGTTACCTACCAGTATTCGCGACATAAAGGGTGCTACCTAAAACGGTTACCTATCTTCGAGGGGGTTACCTACCATTATTCGCGACATAAAGGGGTGCTATCTAAAACGACCATCTATCTCCGAGGGGGGTTACCTACCGTTATTCGCGACAGAAAGGGTGCTAACTAAAACGACTATCTATCTTCGAAGGGGTTACCTACTATTATTCGATAGATGCCGGGTGCTCCGTAAAATAAAAGCATCAGTCCGAAAGGAAATCTTGGCGCCGGAGTTATCTCCGTAAGGGTACGTGTAATTAGTCTCTCTCTCGGACGGGGCTACCTCCCGATTAGGGGAATAGGATAACAGCGTGATACGGTAACCTGCCGATAACGAGCGGTGACGGATAAAAGCATGTCGCTCGAATGGTGTATATTTCATCTTATGTAAGCCCCACCCTGCAATAAACCTGTTACACCCGCTGAGTGTTAGAAAATTATTAATTACGCTACCTAACTACCACCATATCCTCCACGTCCACCCCCTCTACCTAACCGACCCGCAGGCGGGCTGGGCCAGCCGAAGTTAAGCCCGAGACCCCTGTGCTCGCCCTCGGGGTGGAGCGGGGACGCGAAAGGGGGGGCCGCGGTGACGGCGAATCTAAATAAAGCCGGCCTAGGTCGGTGGTACCCGAGGGTACCTGGCGCCCGTCCGCCCCCGGTTGCCCTGCTACGTCAGCAGGTCCCGATTCCACCTCGCCGGAGCGGTGGAAGCTGGCGCGGACCAACGCGCGCTCCTCCTCGGGCGGAGGGACGGGCGGTTCTCGGTGGGTGCGGGGAAAACCCGTTACAATATATATAGATCGTCGCAGCGATCGAGAACCGCGTGGCGTTGGACGAGGGCAGTTGTTCAGCTCGGCTGAGATGAGAGTAAGGCGGTCCGCGACGTAAATTATTTTTCGCCACGAATTAACGTTTTTTCTTTTATTTATTGTGCCGCGTGTTTAATTATTGTGTGTTTAGTGAAACAGGAGATATCAGTAACAGTGAAAGTGATGTGATGTGAACGTGATAGTGACGTGAAAGGAACGCGACAGTGATGGAAGACCATTCGTATGGGGAATAGACACAATAAACGCAAAAAACATACGCGGAAACGCATTTATTTTAATCGGTAAGTCTTCAATTGTTTAAAAAATGTTTCATTCTCGTCCATTGCCATTGTATTTATCGTTTTGACGTTCCTAACTATACTTATAAAAAAAGATACATTTTTTTCGTGAATATTTTTCTTCTTCTCCCATGATCGATTCTCTTTAAAAAATTGTTTTACAAGACCGTTATTTATTTGGACAATTTTTAAGATCGGTCTGATAATGGGCAAACATTGAGGTCTCTTTTTATCGAAGTTGAAATTTTCGCGTTCTCAGTTGTCCCTGTTGAGAATATATAATAATATTAGTTCAGACTCGACAGCTACATTCAATGTTATTTTTTTTTAAATGAAATACACACTTCTTAAGGGGGATTGTCTTTTTTTTTTCTCAAAATTTACCGTTTTTTGGGAATTTTTTTGTGAAGAAAGTTACAACGGAAAACTTGTGAAACTTGGCATATAGTTTTATTGATCTGTTTACTACATACAAAAAAATTTTTAAACAATTTCATCAAAAAATCCGCCTCCCACCCCCCTCGACGCGCGATGGTCCTTTTTTGATGGTGTGCACGATTACAGCCTTTACGTTCGTCCTGCAACAAAAACCCAAAAGCATTTTACTTTAGACACATATAGCTATCGTTCGATGAAGGGAAAAAAATAAAAAAATAAAATTGACGATTTGGTGACGTTTTGAACTTGAGTATCGATTTTTCGAAAAAAATTTATCGATTTTTTGTTATAAATAAAAAACTATTAAACGTATTGCTTTTTCGCTTCATCAAACGATAAAAGGATGTCAGCTGAGCATTCTGTCCAAATTTGAAGGCAATCGGTTGAATAGTTTTTGAGAAATCGTGCACACCAGTTGTGAAAAAGCTCACAACTGGTGTGCAAACTGGTGTGAAAAAGCTCACAACTGGGGTGCACGATTTCTCAAAAACTATTCAACCGATTGGACCTTCAACTTTGGACAGAATGCTCAGCTGACATCCTTTTATCGTTTGATGAAGCAAAAAAGCGATACGTTTAATAGTTTTTTATTTATAACAAAAAATCGATCAATTTTTTTCGGAAAATCGATACTCAAATTCAAAACGTCACCAAATCGTCAATTTTTTAAAAAAATTTTTTTTCCTTCATCGAACCATAGCTATATGTGTCTAAAGTAAAATGCTTTTGGGTTTTTGTTGCAGGATGAACGTGAAGGCTGTAATCGTGCACACCATCAAAAAAGGACCATCGCGCGTCGAGGGGGGTGGGAGGCGGATTTTTTGATGAAATTGTTTAAAAATTTTTTTGTATGTAGTAAACAGATCAATAAAACTATATGCCAAGTTTCACAAGTTTTCCGTTGTAAATTTCTTCACAAAAAAATTCCCAAAAAGCGGTAAATTTTGCGAAAAAAAAAGACAATCCCCCCTTAATTATGTTATGAACGTTGACTAGTGATTTCTATTTGAAGATACCACAATATATCATTAATGTATTACATTATACATGAATGTGTAAATTCATTCATAATACTGGTACTGTGGTATCTTCAAATAAAAATTGTCGATCGTCGTTCATGAAATAATTAAACTATATGTATTGTCATTACGGTATGCATTAATATATTAGTACTGATGTATAGGAGTGATTATTTTACAAACCGTACAGATTTCGTGAAAAAAACTTCACATTTTAAAGTCCCATGAAAATTTGTTCATAACTTATATTCATAAAATCAGTTGACACGTATTTAAGGATTTTTCTGAAAAAAATTTGAATACGGTAATATTCACGTATGAATTTTTGACAATTTTCTGGATTTACTGGAATCATCGCATACATGATATTTATTATCTCCAGTTCTACTGATCGGATCGACGTTTTTCCTTTATAGTTTTACTCTGTATTTCGTAAACTTTCAAAGGGTATTTTGAACTAAATTTTAATTGGCAATAAATACAAGATAATAATAATTTGATTGTTTAAATAGTTATAACATGCCCGTCCACCACCTTAAATCGATTTAAAAAAATACCATTTTGTACCTTTATTGTCTTATCTACAAAATGAAATTTGGAAAAAAGTGAGGTCTTTGTTACATTGGTAGATATTAAATATTTTCACGCGCAAGGCACGCACCTCGCTCCACATACGTCAGAGATATCAGACGCCCGCATCCATTTTTCAATTTTTTAATATATACCACATGGCATTGTAGTTTAAAAACGTTTGTTAATTTGGTTTAGAGAATGAAAATAATACAAATAATTCAAAAAAGTGATTTCGAGTACAAAAGAAAATGTTCAAATGTTAACTCTAGAAGGAACTTAAAAATAAAAGCATATAATAAATACTCTGGAAAAATAAAGAATTTTTATGAATGATCTAAAGTAAATTAAAATGTATAGAAATAAATGCGCGATATTTTCATTGATTTATCACAAATTGTTCATATCATTTCATAATTGTAATTACAAAAGAATGATTATCGTCTTGCAACGAAAAGCGCTTTACTCGCACTTTTTTTGGCAGAGGTATAACGCAATGAAATTTTAATGTCCCTTTCACGGTTATAGCCCTTTTGAATGGTGCATCTAATGTTTGTTCTTCCTCAACATATTCTTCATTCGTTACATATTTTGATGCAATATTAGGGAGAGACTAAGTTGTCCATTCGAATAATTGTTTCCCAAAAACCGACTGATTCATATTTTGGTCTGTTCGATTGCAAGTTTTGACAGGCTTCAACGTGTCACACGATGCACACTCCGCGTGCGCTGCATGACTTGCACTCGAAAATATTTAATATCTACCAATCTAACAGAGACCTCACTTTTTTGCAAACTTGGTTCTGTAGATAAGACAATAAAGAACAAAATAGTATTTTTGTAAATCGATTTAAGGTGGTGGGCGGGCATGTTACAACTATTCAAACATTCACATTGTTATTATTTTTTATTTATTTCCAATAAAAATTTAGTTTAAATCCTCTTTCAAAGTTGACGAAATACAGAGTAAAACTGTAAAAGAAAAACGTCGATCGGATCAGTAGAACTGGAATTAATAAATATAATGTATGCGATGATTCAAGTAAATCCAGCAAATTGTGAAAAATTCGTACGGGAATATTTCCGAAGTAAAATTTTTTTCAGCAAAATCCTTAAACACGTGTTAACTAATTTTTTGAAAATAAGTTGTGAATAAATTTTCATACGATTCCATCCGGGTTAACAAATTATTTCTTAAATAAAAAATAAACATGTATCATAAATAAACAAGGCCGCTTTAAAAATGCGTTATTCACTGGTGTTTTTTTTTTCAGGCGCCAGACGCCCAAATTATCGGAGCTCAGTCGCAAGGACGCGTCTGTTCCGATTCACAAGGATAATGACCTTGATGTCGCTGCGACACAGATTGCAGCAGGAGACTCCGCGCAAGAGGTAAGTGTAGATACGTCTACACATACCGCACAAACGTTGTGCGCGATTGGGGAAAATTTGAATTTCCCACAAGAATTGATTGAAAATCAATTAGAAGATCGGGTTGCCAATGCACCCGAAGATCCGGGAGCTATCTCTCGTGTATCGATTAGTCTAGTTGACGCGAACTCAATTCTCTTCAACGAAGAGATAATCAGTTGTTCCGATAAAGACCAGGACAACAATTCGCACGCCGGTAAAAGAAAAAATGACGATCGTTGCGAACAAGATTCATCGAGTCTTCCGATAAAACGGCAAAATATAGAATCTCTCATTATTGAGAACTCTCCTACGGACAAGGATCGCATTGTGGAGACCACCGTCGTTGGTCGACGGGTTGTTGATATCAGTTTCTTGTGGAACCAATTACACGAGAAATTTGATAATCATAATGCCGCCCTGCAATGTCCTTTTAGCGATCTTAAATTATTTAAGTCGTTTGACCGCGGGTTGCGAACGCAACTGTTCTTCAAATGTCAAATGTGTAATTACACATTTAGCATTTGGACCAACCCCAGTCACGATGACGATATGAGCGTCAATGAAAGTGCTATATGCGGTACCATCACGTCAGGTACCGGTTACAGCACAATGGAGGAACAACTTGCGGCAATGGCTGTTCCATCCATGGCTGCAAATACTTATCGCAGATACCGAGACAAATTGTACGGCAACTTCCATGAAGTTGTCGAAGCAGAACGGGAACGAGCCGCATCGATAGAAAAATCGGTTGCGATCGAAAAAGGCCATGTTATCGATGGAATTCCGTACATCGATGTAATTGCGGATGGCTGTTGGGCAAAGCGCTCGTATACCGGTGGTAAGCATGACGCTTTATCCGGCACAGCTATGATTTTCGGCCGCGAAAGCAAATTGGCCCTATTTATTGCTGTACGCAATAAGTATTGTACGACGTGTGAGCGAGCACAAATAGGGGATAAAGAGCCACCCTTCCATGTTTGTTATAAAAACTGGGGGCAAAATCAGAGTTCGACGGCTATGGAAACCGACATTATTCTCGAAGGTTTTTCGAGTAGTGTGGCGTCGAATGGCCTAATGTATAGAACTCTGATTGCAGATGGCGATAGTAGCGTGTACCAGGCTATACGGGATGCAAATCCGTATAGAAAATACGGCATCACCGTCGATAAAATCCAATGTAATAATCATTTGTTTCGGAATATGTGCCGAAAATTGAGGCTTACCTCTAAAATGAAGCTTCAGAATGCTTCCCTTAAGGAAAAAATTAACGTGACGAAAATTCGTCAGTGCGTCTCGTCAAGTGGTTTAAAACTTCGAAAATTGGTCGAGCACGCAAGAGACCTCCGCAACGCAGAGGTCATTCCAGAGGCAGAGAAAATAAAACAACTCTGTAGAGATATACTGGCTCTGCCTGGTCATATTTTCGGTAACCATGCTGGGTGCCGCGTCCTCCCTTTCAATTGTGAACAGAAAGAGGGGGAAAATAATATCGTACCAGTTTTGCATGCAGTTGGTATGTACGCCGCCGTTTACGAAGCGGTACGGTATTTAAGCTGCCACGCTAAAAGCTTATTAAAAAATGTCACAAATAACGTGGCAGAGGCCTGCAATTCAATTGTAAACAAATTGAATTCAGGCAAAAGAGTGAATCATTGTATGAGAAACTCGTACCAAATGAGGTGTTACGGAGCTTTCGTACAACACAACACGCAATCGGCGTTGTCGAAAGTATATACTTACAAACGCTGCGCGATTCCTAAAGCTGTTTTGAGAATGGAACGCTTCAGGAAATGCAAGAATATACGCGACCGTGTATATAAGAAGCGAGAATGCCGTCGTCGGTTGCGCCATTTTAAGGGAACCGATAAAGATTACGGTCCATCGACTTAAAAGCCAGATGTCGATAAAGACATTTTTGATATTTTAGTTAAAGACCATATGTCCCAATTACAATCAAATCAGCGTAATTGGAAACAGATTGAAAAACAAACAATCTGTCAATACAATTGCGAGTTATGGCAGCAATTGCGAACCATTATGATAACGGCTTCGAAATTCGGACCAATTTGCCGCATGTTGCCTACAACCTCGTGCGACAATATGGTCGCGAGTATTCGGTATTCGAAGATACTGGATTCAGCAGCCGTGCAATATGGTCTTGCAAATGAATCTGTAGCTCGACAGGCAATTAAGATGAAAATAGGTAAAAAGATTGTTGCCTGTGGTCTTTTCATCGACCAAGAAATTCCATATCTAGGAGCATCTCCAGATGGTTTGATCGATGATGATGGGATCGTCGAAATAAAATGTCCTTTTTCGGCGCAAAATGGCGATTTAGAAAACGCCATCGAAGAGATACCGTCTCTGAGAAACATATTTGATAATAAAAATAAGCATGCCCTGAGAAGGACTCATGCTTATTATTATCAGGTGCAAGGACAATTGCACATAACCATGCGGGAATATTGCATCTTTGCGCTGTGGAATTCCACAGATTTAAAAATTGTAAAAGTTTACAGAGACGACGAATTCTGGGAGTTAAAGATGAAATCATCTTTATATAAATTCTATATGAATTGTGTACTCCCAGAAATCATCGATAGTCGGCGTAACAGAAATATGCCGATCCGCAATCCTGATTACATCGTAGCGGCTCAGGAAGCGGCACTGCGAAAAAAGCATGCTGCGTCCGAACGGATTAAGCCGGCAATCGTTACAAAACGAGAGGATACCTCGTCCGGTGTACAAAATGATACGCGCAACCGCGCTGATAATTGGGTAGTAATCGAGAGCGATGACCAACCCGAATTTTCCGAAGAAAATCGGAGGTTGATCTCTCAATTATCAGAAGACATTTCTATAGATGAAGTGGTGTCATTAATTTTGAAGCCAGATGGTTTATTGACGGACACTTGCATAGATTTGTTTCGAAGTGTCTTGCAAGAAAATAGCGAATTTCATTGCAATCCGGCTTGTTATACCGCGTATTATAAGTTTATCGAGCCGAATATTATTGGCAAATCCGATTTGCAGATAATTGGCGGCAATATCTCAAGCCACTGGTTCTGCGTTCATTATGATGGAACGAAGCTACTCATCTATCATAGTCTTCTCCGCTCGGAATACGAGCTATTGGCCTCGGACGAAAAGAGGTATATAGCGAAACGCTACCCCTATGTTGGCAGTGAAAATATAATTTTTCAACCTGTGACTAAGCAACCTGATTCTTTCAGTTGCGGCGTTTACGCAATTGCTTTCGCGACGGCGATCGCATTAGAAGATGATCCTGTAAATCGCATGTATTCGCAGGATGTATCGGAAATGCGTCGTCACTTAGTTCAAATTCTCAAGTTTCGCAAATTGACATTATTCCCCTGTGATTGAAACAACACAGGTATGGCGATACGTGCATAAGTGTATCGAAGGGAAAACACCACAGAACGTGTTTTCAGCGTTGGGAAACTAGGAAATGTGCTTATACTCGTTATAAGTGGGTTAGTGTGGGTGGGCATTTCCCAGGCACTACCCAAGTGCCATTTCCAACGCATTTTTTAAATTAACAAATGTATTCCTTCGTCCGCTACAATGGGCGAGGTGAATGTTATTCGATAAGAATTGTTAGTTGATTAATTTGTTAATTTTAGTTAACAAGAATTATTAATTAATACCTACCTTGCTGAAAAGCGAGATCACAGCGACGTACGTCGTTGTCCTCCTCCGTCCGCTAAAACGGACGGAGAGAGTATCAGTTTATAAGAACTGATTATCATATAATATAATTGCAAGAAATACATTCGAGTATAATAATTATTTATTTACAGATTACTGGGTCTATATTACCCAGAAGCACATATGTTATATATGAGACATTCCATGCCAAATTGGCCTATTTGGAACTTTTGCTGATTACAAAAATTTGTTTTCTTTTAGTCCTAGTTGGGAATCGTTTCCATGATTTAAAAAAAAAATTTTATCATACTATTCACGAGGTATAAATTTCTGAAAAATGTGTTTTTTCAAATACTCACAACTCCAAGAATAAAAGATCAAATTAGACCTTTCTTTCAGTTTTCGTTTTTTCAAATATTTTTCATACAAAATACCAAACAAATTATTTAAACCATATTACGAGAGATTTTCAAATTTCGTCGTCATCGATTCTATTTAATTTTTTATATCATCGTCATCGATTTTATTTAATGTTTTATATAAAAAAACGTTTGAGTTTACAAAAAAATGTTTGGGATATGGGCTTCGGGGATCGGGGGTATGGGCTTTTCGGAAGTTTATCCGAGAAAATAAACGGTGCTAGAATTAACAGAAAATTTATTAATAATATTATAAATAAAACTAAAAATAAAAATTCGTATAATACAAAAATGTGATAGCCTATGGTCGTAAAATATAAAAGTAATAATCTTAATAATATAAAAATATAATAAAGTTAATAAAAAATATAATAAAGTTAATAAAAAACATAATAAAAAGAAATAAAAAAACTTTATGGGCGCGTTCAAGGTTTGTCAGGTCGTTGCCGCTTCAACTGCGCCTCTATTCTATTCTTGGCCGCGTTTAATTTTCTTATCCTATTTTCGTTTTTCATTTTTTTTATAGTTGCTTTCGCGTCAGCCAATTGCGTTTCCAACTGGCTGGCGCGAATGCTGATGTTGTATGCTGAGATATGGATCCGAAGTAACACAATTTGATTCTCCGTTAAATACGGCGTATGCATCGGAACATGTTCCGGCGGCGGCGGCGCCGAAACATGCTCCACCGGCCACGTCAGCGGAACATGTTCCGCCGGCGGCGGCGGCGGCGGCGAAACAGACTCCACCGGCCATGTCAGCGGAACACGTTCCGGCGGCGGCGGCGGCGGCGAAACAGGCTCCACAGGCCACGTCAGCGGAACATGTTCCGCCGGCGGCGCCGAAGCATGCTCCACCGACCCCGGCACCGGAACATGTTGGGTCGGCCATTGCGCCGGAACATGCTCCGTTGGCCACGGCATCGGTGCTGGCTGCACCGCTTGCGCCGGTGCCAGCCGCGGCAGTACCGGCGGGATGGCAGCCGTTTACGTTATCTGTAACAAGAAAATTCACAATGTTACGAAAAAAAGTTATGAATTTAAAAAAAAACGTCTTTCTGTTTTTCAACCATTTTCAAACGCTCAGAACTTTTTCAAAAATTGCACAATCGAGACGTTTGTTAATCAAATTTTAATTTTTTTCGAGAAAAATCTTCATTTTGTTACGGACCGATCAACCTGGCAACGGCCAGATTTCGCAACCCGTACGTTTCCACAGCGCGATGAGCGCCTTCCACGCCGGCGGTCAACTCCGTGTGGAAATCGCCCAAATCGCCGCCTCAGCAGCACACTTCGGCTTCACCGAAGCGATCGCCGCAACACCGGCCACGCGCCACACGGTCAGCGCGGCACACAATGTTTTCCCAAAAGGCAACGGCCCCGCGAGTTCTTCTCAAAACTCAGCGGCCCCGAGAGCCCTTCTCGAAATGTAACTGCCGATTGGGAAGTTGACCCGATTGACAAATCAACTTCCCAATCGACGACCGACATATCGTTCCCGGTAACCCCCACGAGCTCCTTCCCCAAGGCAACGAGGGTCCGGACAGACCAAACTTTAGACAGTCTTAACTAATCTCTCAGTCTTAACAGACAGTGGTCAACCGGTACCAGTGCCTTAGTGGTGTGTACGCTTCACGTACTTAGAGCATCGTGAGCGTAACCGTAAGGTTCCGGAGAGCCATTGTAGTGTTAAACGAGAATCTTAATATTGTTGTAACGGTGTGTGCGTGTATGAGTCCGGCGAGTCCAATTGTACTCTACCCGCTCGACTTCTGCCGACTCAGCGAAACCTCGGCATCGTAGTGGCAGCGACGAGCGCTAATCTATGTACGCCATTACGAGCGCGGTTGCTTGTGCGAGTAATAAACCATTGAAGTCATCTTGAGCGTTATTTCTACTGCCTAGAAGGCCGGCGCGCCCGACCTTCCCAACGATCCCAGCAATCCGCCGACGTCAGCAGATCGGAGACGCACACACACAGAACCAGGTGAGGTGCGTTACGCCGCTTTAAGAAGTGACAGAACCCACAAGTCGAGGCCCCTGACCCTCGACTTTAAATAACAAGTAACAACTTAATACAAAACATTAGGCCCTAAATAGGGTCGTAACAATTTCTTAGAAACTCCATTTTTGATTTTTAATTTTATTTTTAAACTTTGATGTATTCCGGGTTTTATATTGCAAGATTCATAGTGACCAGAAAATTGATATTTTTCTCAGAAGAAGTGAAGCAATTTTTGTTTCAATCAAAGAATAAATAAAAAAAAGATATCTGCTCACTACGAACCTTGCGACATTAATCTCAAAATAAATCAAACTTTACACAAATAAAAAATCATAAATAAAATATCGGGTTTTTCGGAAAAATAATATTTTTCTCAACTAAGATTTTTCTCTGGAGAAATGACAAATTTCATAGAGTATGACTTGAAAATTCAAGTCATACTAAAAAAAAAACTTTGTTTAACGTTTTTCTAAACGTCGCGTGAAAATACGAAACATTTGAAGAAACAAAATCGTCTCGAGTAGTCAATTTTTGCAAAAGTTATGAGCGTTTGAAGATTTTTCGGGTTATATGACGGTATATTTTTGTCAATATAAATTATGACTGACCTGGCTGGGACCGGGCGGTGGCGCTACGAATACCGCCGGACTCGGTGGTGGTGCCGAGCGTGTTGCTGTAAAGAAAATTTTGCATTATAAGAATTATGAAGATTCCATTTGACTTGACATTTTAAAATTGCATGGAAATTTTTATTCAAGTAAATCCAGTAAATTGTAAAAAATTCGTACATGAATATTTACGAATTCAAATTTTTTTCAGCAAAATGCTTAAAGACGTGTCGACTGATTTTATAAATATAAATGGTGAACAAATTTTCATACCATTCTAAAATGTCAATTTTTTTTTCACAAAATCTGTGCGGTTTGGAAAAGAACCACTCCAGAATAAAAATAATCAAACTCACCTTCCTGCGAGATACCACCGTACTCCAGGGGTTTGCCCATGACGGGCCGGGCGGTGGCGTTATAACGCGTGACGAAAGCGCCGGTGGTGCCGGTAGCGCCGGTGGTGCCGGTGGCGCCGGTGGTGCCTGTGGTGGCGGTAGCGGGTCGGACAAAGAATTTTTATTTCTTGACATCTGTAAAAAAAATCACGATATTACAATTATTTCAACAAGACTTTAATTTGATGTTATATTTTTCATTAATATATATTGTGACGCCATGCGCCACATGGGTCACGGCCTCCCCTGCAGCCGGCTCGCGCGAGGAGCTATCCCACACCTGCAACAGAAAAGAGAAAGCTAAGTATAAAAATTCTATTAAATAAATCATAAAAACCGTGCAAATACTCACCGGCGCAAGACGTCAGTCCTTGAGACTGACCCGCAAGACCAACAACCACCATCACCATGTGATGGAAAATCACCGTTTCACTAAATCTGGCTGACGGTGTAAACTCGCACGCTCAACCGCGAGTCGAATATGATAGCGCTGCTGTGTCAGTCGCTAATTTCGATCCGAGCTCTATCGCTTCATTTTTCTCACCTGAGAACAGTGAGAACTCTCTCTGTTCTCACGGCAGAAAGACACCTTAAGCCTACGGAAGGAGAAATGATAAGGAGGAGCATGTCACCCTCGTCATGAGCTGCAGCGGACAGTAGACTCAGTTAAGTAAATTCATTGGACGTGGACACAGCTCGATACAGCTTCCCGCCAATTAATAGGTTCCCGCAAATAGAAACTCGACGTAACCGTCCTTTTTGTATTATTCCAAAAGAGCTTATGCTCATACTGTAATCATTGTGCTACGACGATCATCCTTTCAAAAAATATATTCAATAATTATTTAGTGTAATTATTTTATTGATTATTCAATCGAAGTCCCCATCGACATCCTCTTTCATCGCGCAACAACACTATCTCCTTAGAAGTATCAGTAGGAAGTACTTCACCATATCTTCGAAGATACAGCTCCCATCGAACAGTAGCAAATACTAAATATCGTGCCTACGAGAAGATCCTAGACAACGAGGCGATCCTGACCAGCTACTAAGGTAATACTACATCCGCTCGCCGATTTTCCACGTAACAACCGTCAACCCAGCAAGTCATAGTCGTCGTCGTCATCGTCGTCGTCGTCGTCGTCATCGTCGTCGTCGTCGTCGTCATCGTCGTCGTCGTCGTCGTCGTCGTCGTCGTCCTCGTCCCCGTTATCGTCAGGCACAGGACCGACCCGCTATCGTCTGCGAAGAAAAGGAGAAAATTAATAAAAAGAAGTTAAACAGGGAACCAGAGGAGAAACGACTACCTGGACTGGCCTGAAAGGTATCCCCGTTGGACCATCGTCGTCGTCGCCGACATCGTCGTCGTCGACGTCGCGCAGGACCGGCCCAAATAACCTGAAAGAAAAAGGAAGATATTACCAGAATTACACCTAGATTACAAGAAAATAAGTAATAAATTAATGAAAAAGTACTCACCAGGACCGGCCCGACGACCATCTCCATCCTGCCAGCCACTTCCGTCGCCGCTCACCACCCCAACCAACAATAAATAAATAAAACAAAGTCACTGCACTCGTTCGCACTACAAACTCTCCGCCTGTCGAAACTACTGCAACCGTCCGTCCCCGCACACCGGCCATCCATCGGCCGAGCGGCGACGAGAAAAGAAGAGAACCGAAGATGGCAGCAGCGCACGGCGATCGCGATATATCCTTCTTACCCGTAATCATAAATTCCCGTTCACAATTATCCCTACATACCGACCGACCTAATTACCTGCCTGTCCCCAATAGATCCCGCTCGCGACCATCCCGAAATCAATCATCCGTCTGACCCGTCTATATCGACCCGTGACGCTGCTGCCTCGATGATCGAGAGAGAGCCAATCAACGCTCGCGAAAAATTCGCGAGCTTCCGGCACACCACGCGGCTCTCACTTTGTGATGAGCCGGCGATCAGAAAAGAGCGAAAAGAGAGTATAGAGTAGCGAGAGTATAGAGTGTAGAGTGAGACGAGATTGGAGTGAGTGAGAGAGAGAGAGAAGGAGAGAGTGAGAAAGGAACTATAAACTGTGAAATAACGACAAAGTGGAACGAAACAGGATATCGAATACAAAGAAAAGGAAAACGGAATACGAAAACACGAGGACGAACCGGCACGAAAAAGGACTACGAGAACAAGGAAAGAGGAAAACGTGACACCGAGGAAGGAAGACTGCAACGGTGAGTGCTTGCACGGTAATCCCCCCCCCCCCCCCCCCGAATTCTTGCCGACTCATTTTTGAGGAAAATCGCGGTTATTAATCCCCCCCCCCCTTGCCCGCGAGTACAGAAGTCTTACGCTAATATTTTTGTTTTCTCTCTCCTTTTGGATCTTTCTCTTGCGTGCCGTGTGGGACGGCAATTACACTTAGAAATTAAAGTCTCGCAAAAATTTCGCGTAACGGTCATTACCTTCCCGCCTGACCTCCCTTCTCCCCTCTACCTACTACCTCGATTGCCGTCGAGGACCTTCGATCGCGCGAGTCGCGCGATCACACTCAACCCTCCCCCCCCTTTTTTTCCTTCGAACACCTAAAGTCCTCACGGACGACAACGCCTTTCTCCCCACCCGCCCCTCTCCGTGCGACTGACCGTGTTCGTGGTAACGTAGAGTTAAAATAAGCGTGTCCGAGAAAATTGTGATATTCAACGTAAAACCAGCCAGTGGCAATTAATAAGAGGCCATCGCGTCGGCGAATCTGTCCCTGAGATACCTCTCCCCGCTTGACCCCCGCCATTCACTACTCGCTAGCCCTACCCCTACCCTCACCTATACGAGTCTAGCAAATATTACTTTTGTTAAAATTTTTCTTTGTATAAAATTTAACTGGCGCCCAAAAATAAAAGAATTTGTATGTTATATCCCGGAGATCGTCCGCCGTTAAAAGTATTAGTAATAAAAGATAACTCGAGTCTTAATTAATTCTTATTTTTTTCTTATTCCAAACTCCCCATACCCCCCCTCCCAACGGCGTGACAATATATAAACAAACACTTACCGTCACCGTGCCACTCCGGGTTCTACTCTCCCTCGACTTCGACGCGATTTGAGATTTGCCTGTAAAAAAAATAAAGAAACATTTATTGATATAATATTAAATCGTGTTTGGATTCAACCTACGCATGCTGGTATTTATTTAGCATTGCTATAGGAGTGATTCTTTTACAAACCGTACACCAATCTGAACTTGCCATTTCAGAATCGTATATAAATTGGTTTACAACTTATATTCATAAAATTAGTTTACACGTCTTTAAGGGGGTTCGACATATGACATCAAAAAATGCATTTTTTTCTGAAAGTACATATCTTTCTCCATATGTGGTTCAAATTTCGTAAAATTCTGCGCAGTGGAAATATGTTCAATAATTTTTTGAAATTAGCGCTTGAAACCATTTCAAGCGATTCGACAGAAATTTACAAATTTTCCGAACTTACTGTTCTATAGAAAAAAATATGTACACATATATAAATATATATGTGTACATTTTTGTGTACATATATATGAACATAATTTATAATAAATAAATCAATATCCATTTATACTGGATAAACAATTTATTAATTAAAACTAAAAAAAACTATTGAATTGAACATGTTTCGACGTTTTTTTTCAGTTTTGTTCAGACTTTATTGATAATTCTATATAGGGTTTTAGAGAATATTCGACTTATTGTTAGAAAAATTTTGAGATCAATTGAAAGCCGAACAACATTGGTTCGAAAAATGCCTATTTTCAATGTACCTTTTCTCAGGAACCATACGTCCGATTTTAACCATTTTCGTTGTGTGCGTATATTAAAGTGTTATAAACATTGTGTCGAGCCTTTTTTCGATATTTTGTTTCAGAATTTTTTAACAACGTTTTGAACTTTAGCTAAAATTTTAGACCATTTTTTTACATCAAAATACATTTTTGTCGGGTCTGAATAGTTTTTCAAAACAATGGCTCGACACATTCTTCGTTTGGATGTACTGATTACGCAAAAAAATGTCGATACGATGAGTAGATTTCCAGAAAAGGTACATTGCAGCTGAAAAAACATAACTTTTCAGGAAACACGATTTTCTGAAAAAGTTTGAATTTCTAATGAATTCTAAGGTGTTCGTTGCATCGATCGATAAATCATTTACATATATACTTATATGTACGTTATAATTATTTGACCCCGTTGAGGCGGTTGATATTCATAAATGCATGTACGTTGCACCAAACAATCAATAAAAGACTTGTACTTTGAGAAAAAAAAAATTTTCAAAATGCATTTTTTTACTTTAAAATATGCCGAACCCGCTTAATGAACGTAAAAAGATTCCACACTGTTTACATGATCTAACAATCGATAGTTACTTCGATCGTTGCAACAAACGCCCCGAAATTCACACTTTTTCAGAAAATCGTGTCTTCTGAAAAGTTATATTTTTTCACCTTCAATGTACCTTTTCTCGACATCTACCCATCGTATCGACATATTTTTTTTTTGACATAATCAGTACATCCAAACGAAGGATGCATCGAGCCATTTTTTTAAAAAACGATTCAGACTCGACAAAAATGTATTTGAAGGTCAAAAAACGTGGTAAAAAATTGTAACAAAATTTCAAAACGATGTCAAAAAATTCTGAAACAACATATCGAAAAAATGGCTCGACACAATGTTTATAACACTTTAATACACACGCACAACAAAAATGTCAAAATTGATCGTACGGTTTATGAGAAAAGATACATTGAAAATAGGCATTTTTTCGAACAATATTTTTCAACTTTCAACTGCACCCAAAACTTTTCTACTTCGAATATCCTAAAAACCCCAACACAGAATTATAAATAAAGTCTTTCTGAACAAAACTAAAAAAATCATCAAAAAATGTTGAATAGTTTTAAAAAAATCTCAAATAGAGTCAAGAAGATTGAATCGGGGCGTCCGCAAATGGCGTACCCCCTTCGAAAACACGTGTAACCTAATTTTATGAATCGAAGTTGTAAACAAATTTGTATACGATTTTAAAGTGTCAAATTTTTTTTCACGACATGTGTACGATATGTAAAAGAATCACCTCACCTATAGTGATGAATTAGAAAATGATATAAAACACTTACTTTTTGCCTTTCCAATCATATTTATTGTTAGACAAGATCGCACACTGATGATTGTTCTTCGCCACTTTTTCTATAACTGATGAGAAAAATGATGGGACAGTACACCGCAAAATGGACGGTTGCCGATGTTTCGGCACACGGGCAAAGAAGGGGATAAAGAACAAAAACCTATTTATCAAGCTGTATAGCTATAGCGGTAGGGGTGCAAGGGATTCTCGGAAAAATCTACGTGCACGAAATAAGTCTTATATTGCGCATAATCCTTTACAGGTGTCTGAAGGTCCCTTATACACACGCATTATTTCTTTAGAGACATTTCGTGTGCATTACCCATACACACACACAAACACACATATATATATATAGTGCGTCCTCTCAATAAGAAACTGAAAGCACCACTGTCTCTCTCACTCTTTTGCGCACGAAATTCTCGAGAACGGAGTTCACGTCGGAGTAGGAGAGCGCTCGAGTGACAAACTGGGGAAAGTTTCATATTGCCGGGTTTTTTATTGGGAGGTCGAACTGCATATACATGTATCCTACTTCCACTGGTGTCCTCCTTCCATTGATTCTCTCACAATCAGAGAGAGATGAAGGGAAAATACCAGCCGATCCGTGAACTGACCCAATGAGACGGTACGCCACGAAAAGCGTGGTTGTCAATGTTCCGGCAGACGGGTGAAGAAGGAGAAGAAGAAAATAGAAAGACAAAAAAGAGTGTGACGAAGAAAGAAAACATCAGTTCACCACGCTTCATCGCACTAGGGATGTAAGCCGTACCCCGTTTAAATCGCGGGGTGATTAATATTTTACTAGAGTAACGAAAATAAAATTTTATTGCTAGCGATATATTTTTGTCTTTGGAATGTGTCATATCTATGTCACTTTATAACGTCGTCTCAAATGGCGGGATACGGGCGAGGTTCGTCATAAAAAATCTCGGTCCGCTAAAATCCGCGAAAGTAATATCAGTTCGTAAGAATTGTTTATTGAAAAATCTCTTCAAGAAATGGTCCTTGTATTATGCATATTTCTTTAAAGACATATATATGGGCGAAGCATCGGGGTCGGTTCACGGGACTCGTCGATTTTTCTTTCTCAGGCTCTCAGGCTCTCAGAGGCGCCTTCGCTAATCCTTTGGAGACGCCGGTGCTCGGGATTTTCCCGACTGCCGGCGGTGGGGGAGAGCGCGAGCGCATCGCGCGCGTGGCACAAAGCTCGGGCCATCCACGGGGCCCGAAATATATGGCGAGACAATTGATTTATTTACCCCAATTTTTAACGATCTTGCCATATAACCAAATTTGACCGGCTCTCGGCATTGCTTCTGTTTACCCCTTGACCCGCTCTGCGGAGAGCGGCAAGACCGAGAGAAATATAGTTACTAAAAACTGTTCTTATTGTTAGTTAATAAAAACTGCCTTGCAAGAGCAAGATCACAGCGACGTCGCTGTTCTCCTCTGTCTGCTATAATGGACGGGGCGAATTTTAGTTGATAGGAATTGTTGATTAATAAATGTGTTAATTTTAATTTATAAGAATTATTAATTAACACTCATGTTAATTGATAACTACCTTGCTAAAGAGCGAGGTCATGCCTGTCGATATCCTCCGTTTAGTTCACTGAAACGGACGGAGAGAGTATCAGCTTATAGGAGCTGATTATCATATAATATCATTTCAAGAAATACATTTTTGTACAATATATATTCCTTTACAGATGACTGGGTAATATACACCGGGCTATATATATATATATAGCCGGAGCATTGTGATCGGCTCTCGGTACGGCTTGTTTCTACTCTTTATCTGTCTTTACGAGGAGCCGAAGAGGGGGGCGGGAGGGGGGGGGGCACGCGTAGCCGCATATCGTGCACGGACACAGGGCCCGGGTCGTCCACGCTGCCCGAAGTATATCGCGACATGCGAACTAATTTTTATTGATATTTTATTTTCAGCATATGTAACGCGATCCGAGAAAAGGGACCTACATGGCACAAAATCCATTTTTGGATTATGCGTTGTGCTATAAGTTTTGGAACTGATCTTTCATGTGGTGCTATCAGAAATTTTGTATCTACATAATTTTACAACATATGAATTATTTAAAACTGTATCACTCGAACGTGAGCATTGGTTTCGATTTCTTGTCTGCCGTGAAAAATGTCTATTTTGCTTCATAGGTCCCTTTTCTCGGATCACGTTACATATATTTGTATAATTAGTGTAAGCCCAATCGTATAATATGTTAATTAATAAACTCGCTCTGGTAAAGAGCGAATCAGCGACGGTTATCGCTGTTCTCTTTCGTCCGCTAAAACGGACGAAGAGAATTACAGTTTCTAAAAACTGTTCTTAGATAATAAAAACTACCTTGCCGATGAGCGAGGCCACAGAGACGTATGTCACTGTCCTCCTCCGTTCGCTAAAACGGACGGGGAGAGTATCAGTTTATGATAACTGAGTCTCATATAATACGATGACAAGAAATACACTTGTGTATAATATATATTTCTTTACAGGTTACTGGGTGTATATTACCCAGCACACGTATATGCGCGACCCGAAGAATATGACGAATTGCCATAAACTAATTTTGACTGATATTTTCGTTTCAGCATATCTTTGTATAATTAGTAAAAGCTAAATTATAAAATACGTTAGGTAATAAAGTCGCTCTGCCGAAGAGCGGGATGCCAACGACATTTGTCGCTGTTCGCCTCCGTTCACTCGAATGGACGGAGAACATTTTTATTGTTTAAAAATGTTTATTGATAAATTCCTTAATTAACGAAAATTGCTCTTTCGAAGAGCGAGAAGCCAACGACGTGTGTCGTTTATTATCCCCGTCCGCTTAAATGGATGGAGAGAATTTGTATTGTTCAATTAACAAAAATATGTTAATTAATAAAAGTCACTCTGTGAGACAGGGCGATGTCGATGTTTGGCATTATTCCCCTCCGTTTGCTAAAATCGACGGAGAAATGTGTTGAACATTTTCGGCCTGTGACGTATTAGCGACGCGTCGTAACACGTCGACAACAAGGAGCGTCAAAAATGTAAACATTGGGCGCTCACGATGCCATTGTATTGCGCTCCAAGGTGATGCTCGCGGGGCGGTATATATATATATATATATATATAGTTGCCAACGTGCTCGTGGGTCGCTTCATTTCAGTCGAGGTTAGTCGCTCAACGCTGCTGGCACGTGCGGGCCTATACGCATGTCAGATCGCGACGGCAATTTACTTGTACGCAAGGGCGTCGCCAGCCAATGGGGCCAGGGGGGGCAAGATGATAGATAGATAGAGGATATGAATTATGGGTAAGATGAACACAATTTACGGTCTGAGCGCAAGCGGGCAGCGTTCGTATCAAATGCAACAAACGCTCGGCCGGCATAAAGGTCACTCGTATTTGTTTGCATTTTTTTACGGACCGCGGTAACGGTTCCTGGTACCTCCGGCCGTACCCTTAGTCACTCGCTTCGTTAGAGTATACCTACACACACACATACTACTTTAACAGCGCGTAACATACATCGAATGGTATTCTCATTTGACATGAACACGTAAAGGTATGCGTTCCAGAACGCATTGCGCGGGAATTGTAAATCGGACAAGAACTAACTTGGCTTTTGATTACATTTTTTCGAGTCGCGTAGGGGGGGGGGCAGTTGCCCCCCCCTACGCGACTCGAAAAAATGGCGACGCCCTTGCTTGTACGCGAATTCGTTAATTCGTATATCATATTTGTACATATAGTGAAAATGTTGGATATCAGTGATAGTGCAGTGAGGATATCAGTGATAGTGCAGTGAGGATATCAGTGATAGTGCAGTGGGGATATCAGAGATTATTCAGAAAATATCAGTGAGAGTGCCTATATGTGAAAAAGGTGAAAAAGTAAAACACTTAAAAAAATTACATGTGGCATCCGGCCATACGACACCCGAGTCTGCAGTTTCCTTTTTATTTTTTCCAATTTGCATTCATCGCCATTCTGCTTTCATCTGCCGTTTTGATCTCAACTATACCTTACAACAAAAGTAAGAGATAATTTTTTTGTACCCAATAAAATACAAACTTTTGACCAGCATTTGTCGTACGGAGATTTAAAAGAATGCCCGTACGAGAAAGAAAAGAAAAGTTGTACATGTTACAAAGTATTCGTTTATTAGGTATAAAAAATTATCCCTTATTTTTGTGAATACTATAATTGAGGAGACAAAAACGGCGAGCAGAATGGCGGCGAATGAGAATTATTTCGTGAGAATAAAAAGTAAATTGAGTGAACGCGTGTGAAAATAAAATAATGGAAAGAAAAAATAAAAGAAATCGAGCGAGTGCCGTCTTCAATTCTTGGATCGTAGCTCGCGAAAAGCGCGGTTGCCGGTGTTCTGGTCGACGGCGGAGGAAGGCAATGGAAAGCATGAGCGAGCAAGAGAAGGACGGCTGGATAACAGAAGCGACGTTGTACCGTGCTTTTTCGCGCTCGGGGTACAAGCGATGCCGTTTCAATGCAGTTTGGAAACTGAGGGAAGTAATCATTTTTTCGAGCGAGTCAATTTCAGATTTATATTTAGTAATAGTTTAATTTAAAGTTGTAAATTTGGAAAAATTTCTTTTAATTAACCATTTTTAAACGCCGGTAACTTTAAAAAAAATTAATTAATGGATACATTTGTTCTTCAAATTTTTCATTTTTAAACGTGTTTTATCAGAAAAAAATATATATTCATGTCATACTCTATGAAATTTTTAATTTTTTTAGTGAAAAATCGCAAAATCGCTTAAAAACCAATTTTCGATTTTTCTTTCTTTTCTTTTCCTTTCATACCCCCCCCCCCCTGCCCCCCTCCTTTCGAGACGTCGGTGCTCGGGATTTTCTCGATTGCTAGCGATGGGGGACAACGCGATTGAATTCCTTACGGAATTTGAATCGGTCTTGCTGCAAAATTCAACTAATATTTTATTTGCATGAGTAGAATAAGGTTAGTTTTTCAATATACTATAATAGTTAATAAACTCCCTGCTAAAGAGCAAGGTCACAGCGACCGCGTCCGCTATAATAGACGGGGAGAATTTTAGTAGATAAGAACTGTTAGTTGATAAATATGGTGATTTTAGTTCGTGATAGATATGTTAAGTTTAGTTCGTAAGAATTATTAATTAACACACATGTTAATTAATAATTGCCTCGCTGAATAGCGAAGTCACAGCGACGCCTGTCGCTGTCCTCCTCCGTCCGCTAAAACGGACGGAGAGAGTATCAGTTTATAAGAACTGATTATCATGTAATATGATTTCAAAAAAAACATTCTTGTATAATACTTACACATTCTTTTACAGATAACTGCACGTACACTACCGGCGGAAAGTTTTCGGACCAAAGTTGAAAACAGTGCCGGAACGGTTTTTTATGCCATTTCGCCGGTAGTTGGCTTAGGTCAATTTAACTAACGCCATTTTAATGAACAGGGATTTCTCTTCATTTTGGCTTTTTAAAACTAAATTTACGATTTTGTTTACAATTGACACCCAGTTTTGAAAACGACAATATTTGGGCGTTTTTTTGTTCTTTTGCAAGTGGACCCCCATTGCAGTAAACAAATTGTATTTCGCGCCTCTTCCTCAAGATCATCGTGTAGTACTCCTACTCGCCGCTAGATTTACCACAGTTTAAAGTCTAGGAATCTTTTGTTTCCCTCTCTCCCGGTCCCGTCGACCCTCTGTGCTCCTCCGCTATATTCATTCTTCTTCTTGTGCTAGAGGACCACAGATATATCTGCGTAGTGCGATACAAAAATTCGGAAAACAATGGGAAAAAAGCGGCGTAGGGAACATTCGGAGGAGTTGAAGAAATTCGAAGAGCGTTTGGAGAAAAGAATTCGTCGCCTAGAGCGACTTCAGGAGAAGAAACGCCGTCAGCGTAAGTATAATCTGTTTTTAGGTTAGGTCTCCACGTGGCACATCAATAGATACGCGGAATGCGCAGAGAACGGAGAAACGTTCGAGTTCTAACCTGGAAAATAAGAAAAAGTATATGGAAAAAGCTCCTATACAGGCTCTAACCTGTCGAGCGACAAATTTGATTTCTTGGATAGGCTCTAACCTTCCAAGTATCAAAGCGCTAATTGCTCGAAGTAGCAGGGAATATGCAACTCGGGGAGGTCTAACCCGACTGAGGAAGGGCGCAGCCCGTGCGAAAATAGCGCCGTTCATCCAGGCTCTAACCTGTGAATGTTTTTTCTGACGAAAAAAAAAAAAAAAGAAGGGCGCGGCCCATGCGGAGAATGCATCGTTATACAGGCTCTAACCTATGGACATCTCATGGACAATTTCCTTATTTTTTCTTTCGTGCTTGTTAGGTCACCGTCACGCGACGGACTCCGAGTCGATGGATGCAAGCAGCGGCAGTGAAGATCGTTCAGATTCAGATCGTCTCAGGCGTGACAGATATAGCGTCAGCCTTTCCAGTTCGGACTCATCTCAAAACACGCAGAGAGGAACCGTCTCAAGTTGTTGTAGACAATGTTGAGGCGACGAGAAACGATCCAACGACAGAAGACCAAACACAAGGCCTCGAGGTGGCAAACCCCGATAATGATCTCGATCCTCGAATCGTCGAAATTTTGGGAAAACGAATAACGGAGGATCGTCAGTTGGCGACCAAGATTCCTGTCGAAGTCAGCGTACGTTGGGAAGAGATATTGAAAAACGGCTTACCAACCGAGGAGCGTGATTTAATTATTAAAAAATATCCGCCTCCGGAAAACGCTGTCTTTATCGACCCTCCGATGGTCAATCCGGAAGTCAAAGCGTCCCTTGGCGAAAATACCGCGAAAAGAGATGAGAGAATCATCTTGAAACAAAAAAAGATCGCAGCGGCTATTGCGGCGGTTGGGAGTGTTTTCCGTGAAATAATCAGCGGAGAAAAAGACGATCTGAGTATTCTCGAAAATCTCAGCGACGCTGGACGTGTACTTTCAGATTTACAACGCGACGAGTCAATAATTCGTCGGAGCTTAATTCTGGCAAATATTAATATGTCTTTTAAAGACGTGTTGAATGCGTCTATCCCAGACGAATTTTTGTTTGGAAAACAAGTCGAGGACAGAGTGAAGGCGGCCAAGACTCTAGAGAGTACCTCGAAGGAGCTGAGAATTCCGGGAAAATCATTTACACCGAGGAATTCAAAAAGCTTGCGGGGCCCGCCCCGTCGCACGCCGGCAGCGCAACATCGTCAGGAGCGACGGAACACGGCGGGAAGAAACAAACTGCATCGAGACGTTCCCGGAGTTCACCGAACACGTCGCGGACTCAGCGTCGAGAGGACAGGGGTCGCTCGGCTTACAAGCGGGAAAGTCGACCGCGTCGGAGATGGTAGAAGGACTTGTAAGTTCGATTGCAGGCCGATTACGTTTTTTCAAAGAACAATAGAAAAATATGACAGCTGATCGGTTAATTCTATCGTGGATAGAAGGCTATAAAATTCCTTTCGAGTCAACACCTTATCAGGATAGATTCCATGAGCCCCATAGATCAGCAAAAGAACGGAGAGAATTGCGTGAGCTGATAAACGAATTAGAAGATAAGGGCGCCGTTCAGCCATGTCACAAAACAAAAGGCCAATTTGTTTCCGATATTTTCTTAGTCCCGAAATCGGATGGAAAAAAACGATTTATTTTAAATCTAAAAAGATTAAACGAGTTCGTTACATCTTATCATTTTAAACTAGAGGATAAAAAGCTTATTATACGATTTCCGTCAAAAAATCACACCGTAAATTTTTGAGATTTCAATTTGAAAATCAACTGTACGAGTTTGTTTGTTTGCCCTTTGGACTATCCTCAGCACCATACACATTCACGAAAATTCTCAAACCTGTCATAACAGAGTTACGTAAGAAGGGTCTCATGCTAGTCGTGTATTTAGACGACATTTTAGTAATTGCGGAGTCGTTTGAGAAATGTAAAGAGAATGTCCGGAAGGTTTGCCAAATTTTGAGAAAACTGGGCTTCGTATTGAATGAGGAAAAATGCCAATTGTCACCGTTGAAGAGATGTAGATATTTGGGTTTTATTTTCGACTCGGAAAAAATGAGAATTCAACTCCCGGAGGATAAGAAAGAAAAAGTAGAAGCGTTGATAAAAAAATTCCAACGAAAGACGTCATGTAAAATCCGGGAATTTGCAGAATTCATCGGGACATTAATCGCATGCCTTCCAGCCTTGCAATACGGTTTGAGTCATACGAAAATCTTTGAGAGGGTTCGATACCTGGCTCTCGAAAAGAGTTCAGGGTGTTACGAGAGTGTAATGAGAATACCGAACTCGTTACAATCAGAGTTTTCGTGGTGGTTAAAGGCCATTCGTTCTCCGTACTGCTCGTTGAAATCAGAAAAATTTAAATATGAAATTTTTAGCGACGCTTCTCTGTCTGGATGGGGAGCGGTTTGCGGAGACGAAAAAACACATGGTTTTTGGAGCCAGGAGGAAAGATCGCTTCATATCAATCTTTTAGAGTTGATGGCAGCTTTTTTTGCATTAAAATGTTTTGTTGAGAGAGAAAGGAATTGCAAAGTCCTTCTCCGAATGGACAACACAACAGCCATCGCGTATATAAACAAGATGGGTGGCATTAGATTTGAAAAATTGAGTACCCTGGCTAAACAGATCTGGGAATGGTGTGAGCGTCGCAGGATCTGGTTAACTGCGTCTTACATTAACACCAAGGACAATATAGAAGCGGATTTTGAGTCACGGAGACTTGAAAATGAGACAGAGTATAGATTAGCCGATTGGGCATTCGATGAGATCGTGAAGGTTTTTGGGCAACCGGAAATTGATCTCTTTGCATCGCGCGTTAATACTAAATGTATTCGCTATGTCTCATGGATCAGACCTGCAAAGTGAGGCCGTAGACGCTTTTACGATCGACTGGTCACGGTTTTCTCTTTTTTATGCGTGCCCTCCGTTTTCACTCATATTACGCATTTTGAGGAAAATAAGAGAGGAAGGCGCAAGAGGTATCTTGGTTGTACCAGATTGGCCGGGGCAACCATGGTATCCATTCTTTCGTTCCCTCATTCCTGGGAAATAATTGAGATCGGTCCTAAAAAATCATTACTTTTGTCTCTCAACAGAGATCCTCACCCGCTGTGGGAACACCTTACCCTGGTGGCCGGAGTTGTTTGCGGCAGGCTTTCACACGAAAAAGTATTCCAGAAGGGGCCATCGATATAATGATCAGCTCGATACGAGAGTCTTCGCTAAAACAGTACGACGGTGCACTTCGGAAATGGTGGAGTTTTTGCAACAGAGAACAGATCGATCCTTATAAGCCGTCAATTCCCGATGTGATAAGAATAATAACAGAAGCGTTCAAGGAAGGAGCAGCTTATAGCTCTCTGAATACGCTTAGATCAGCGATATCTCTTCTTGTTGGACCACATATTGGACAAGATGCTCATATCAGGAGACTATTTAAAGGAATAGCGGAGGCTCGTCCTTCTAAGCCTCGATACAATCGTACATGGGACCCACGAATGGTTTTAGGTTATTTTAAAACCCTAGAGAGGAATGAAGATCTTCCCTTGGAAAAACTGGCGATGAAAGCGGTCACGTTATTAGCCTTAGTGACAGGGCGGAGGATGCAGACACTATCCTTGATTCGCGTAAATAATATGAAGTTGCAAGGAGAGGCGTTGTGGATCGAAATTCCAGACCCGATTAAGACGTCAGGGTTAAATAGAAAACAACCTCTCTTAAAATTGCCGTTTTTCAAAGGATGATGCGGCTATTTGCCCAGTTTCTACCGTTCAGAGCTACCTTAATCGGACGGAAGAAAATAGAGGAACATGTGAATTCCTTTTTATAGCTATCAAAAAACCTTTCAAGGCTGTGGGACCCCAAACCTTGAGCAGGTGGGTGAAGAAGGTTCTCACCGAAAGTGGAATCGACACGCGGATCTTCTCAGCCCACAGTACGAGACACGCGTCATCATCCTCGGCCAAGGTTAAGGGAGTCAGCATCGATACTATTAAGGAGACTGTTGGCTGGTCGAAGAGATCAGAAACCTTCGCTAGGTTCTACAATCGTCCAATAACAGACGAGAACGATTCTTTCGCGAAGGTTCTTCGCAAAGATATTGTTCATGTTTTTTTTCTGTCTACCATTGTCTTTTGTTAGGTTCAATAAACCATTAGAATACACGCAGATAATAGAAAAACGCCACAATAACTTTAAAAATCTACACGATGATCTTGAGAAGAGGCGCGAAATACAATTGAACGATTAAACGAACTTACCTGTAAGTGATGTTTGATCGTAATTGTATGTAGCGCCTCTTCCGAAAGATCAGAGTCCCACCCTATTTACACAGGATATAATGCAGAACCCATCTCCGGGTCGGAGATTTTCCCGAATGATTGTGGCTATACACTTTCAATATGAATATAGCGGAGGAGCACAGAGGGTCGACGGGACCGGGAGAGAGGGAAACAAAAGATTCCTAGACTTTAAACTGTGGTAAATCTAGCGGCGAGTAGGAGTACTACACGATGATCTCTCGGAAGAGGCACTACATACAATTACGATCAAACATCACTTACAGGTAAGTTCGTTTAATCGTTCAATTTTTAACGAATTTCTTTGACCATACTCATAAAGAGGGAGTTCTAAGCTTCAAGTAAATTTTCTAGAAAATTGTCTACGATTTTTTTTTCAAAGATATGTCGTTTTTTGAGAAAAAATAGACAATTTGAAAATTGCTCCATAGGACGAAAATAATGAGATTTATGACATAATCTCAAGATGGCAAAAAGTTGTATTACTTCTTGTTGAGTTCAGGATAATTTTTTCAGATTTTTTTTTCTAAATTTTTTTTCAGTCATTTCCGGTTAGCTCGATTGATCTGAATATCATGAAAATAATATAATTAAATTTTGGTCTCTTCAGAGGTTTCTTCGGCGTCGGAGTTTCTTCGATGTAAGTAAAAAATTTAATTCTATTATTTTTATGGTACTCAGATCAATCGAACTGATTGGAAATAGGGGGAAAAAAAATTTCAAAAAAAGATCTGAAAAAATTCTCCTGAACTCAGCAAGAAGTGATACAACTTTTTGCCATTTTGAGGTTTTGTAGTAAACCTCATCGTTTTCGTCGTATGGAGCAATTTTCAAATTGTCTATTTTTCTCGAAGACGACATATCTTTGAAAAAAAAATCGTAGACAATTTTCTAAACAATGACCTTGAAGCTTAGACTTCTCCCTTTATGAGTATGGTGGAAAAAAGTCGTTAAACAATTTCTACTGCAAAGGGGAAACTTGCAAAAAAACAAAAAACGACCAAAAATTGTCGTTTTCAAAACTGGGTGCCAATTGTAAAAAAAAAATCGTAAATTTTTTTTTAAAGGCTAAAATGAAGGGAAATCCCTGCTCAAAATGGCGTTGATTAAATTGGCCTAAGCCAACTACCGGCGAAATGGCATAAAAAACCGTTCCGGCACTGTTTTCAACTTTTGTTCGGAAACTTTCCGCCAGTAGTGTACATACTATACGGCGAAATGATAGATTTATGTATCGAAATTTTATCAAGCTTCCCATATAAACAATTACTGACTATTATTTTATTTTCAGAATGTTTTTTGATAATTGTTTTCAGTTTAACTATATGAACGTTTTTTTATGTTTGTTAGTTCATTTATGAACATGAATATTTTTTCAATATCGTTGGCGCTATCGGGAGCATTTTAGTTAATAACAATTGTTAATTAATTAATATATTAGTTTTAATTTATAAAAATGCCGCTCTACTAAAGGGCGAGTGTCAGTGACGCCTGTCGCTGTTCTTCTCTGTCCGCTAAGACGGACGGAGAGAATGTCAGTTTATAATAACTGATCATCATATAATATGATGGCAAGGAATACATTTTTGTGTAATATATATTTCTTTACAGATGACTGGGTGTATAGTACCCATGCACATATATATATATATATATGCGTAGCCGAAACCTTGCGATCGGTTGTCGGCACTGTTTGTGTTTACCCGTTGCTCCTCTCTACGGAGAGCGGTGGCGGGGGAAATGCGAGTTGGTGGTGTATTGTTCGCGCGGCACGATGCGCCCGGGTCGTCCACGCGACCCAAAATATATGGCATCTTGCCATATACTAATTTTTACGAATATTTTATTTTCAGAATTTGTTCGCCTCCGTCCGCGCAAACGGACGGAGTATATTTTAATTGATAACAATTTATCATTAACAACTATGTTAATTTATATACACCGGCCGTGGAACAGGGCGATGCCAACAACGTTCGTCGTTGTGAGTCCGTCCGCAAAATGGACGGAGATAATTTTAATTATTAAGAATTTTTAATTGACAAATCGGTTAATTAATAAATTCGCTCTGTTGAAGAGCGAGTTTCCAACGACGTTTGTCGTTTACAATCTTCGTCCGCTCAAAAGGACGAAGACAATTTGTATTGTTTAAAAATGTTTATTAACAAATTTGTTAACAACCGCTCTGTCGAAGAGCGAGATAGGAATGACGTTCGTCGTTCGTCATCTCCGTCCGATCGAATGGACGGATAAAATGTTTATTGTTTAAAAATGTTTATTAACAAATTTGTTAACAATCGCTCTGTCAAAGAGCGAGATGGGAACGACGTTTGTCGTTTATAATGTTCGCCCGCTCAAAAGGACGAAAACAATTTTTATTGTTTAAAAATTTGTATTAACAAATTTGTTAACACTCGCTCTATGAAAGAGCGAGATGGGAACGACGTTCGTCGTTCATAATCTCCGTTCGCTCGAATGAACGGAGAACATTTTTATTGTTTAAAAATTATGAAATATGTTAATAAACTCGTTCTGTTCAAGAACGAGATGCCAGCGATGTCCATCGCTGTGAGTCCGTCCGCAAAATGGACGGAGATAATATTAATTATTAAGAATTTTTAATTAACAAATAGGTTAATTAATAAACTCGCTCTGTTGAAGATCGAGTTGCCAACGGCGTTTGTCGTTTGTAATCTTCGCCCGCTCAAAAGGACGAAAACAATTTTTATTGTTTAAAAATTTGTATTAACAAATTTGTTAACACTCGCTCTATGGAAGAGCGAGATGGAAACGACGTTCGTCGTTCATCATCTCCGTCCGCTCGAATGGACGGAGAACATTTTTATTGTTTAAAAATAATGAATTAACAGATATGTTAATAAACTCGTTCTGTTCAAGAACGAGATGCCAGCGATGTCCATCGCTGTGAGTCCGACCGTAAAATGAAGGCAAATAATGTTAATTATTAAGAATTTTTAATTAACAAATAGGTTAATTAATAAGTTCGCTCTGTTGAAGAGCGAGTTGCCAACGACGTTTGTCGTTTATAATGTTCGTCCGCTCAAAAGAACGAAGAAATTTTGTATTGTTTGAAAATGTTTATTAACAAATTTGTTAATTAATGAAGTCTCTCTGCCAAAGTGCGAGATGTCAACGACGTTTGTCGTTTATTATCCCCGTTCCCAAAAATGAACGGAGATAATTTTAATTGATAAGACTTTACGTATAACAAAACCGCTCTGCTAAAGAGCGAGATACCAACGGCGTTTGCCGTTGTTCACCTCCGTCTACTAAAATGGACGGAGATGTTATTAATTAACATATTCAGAATTATTATAATTCTGTTGTTTATTGCTGTTATTGCAGCAAAACCAAACTTGAATGTTTGGCATGCTCGGCTTCATATTGTAGCGAGAAATAAAGTCTCGCAGTGTACGTACACGAGTGTACGTTACACATACGTGGCCGAGCGTTAGTGTTAGATTTTTGGACGGGGCGGATCACGACGGGCCCTGCTACGACACCTCGGCCTTCGGCCCGCCTCGTTGTGCCGGGGCTTCGTAGCAGACGCGCGCCGTGACATCTAGCGGTAGTTCGCAGCGGCTCGTAGCCAAATGCTACGAGCTCTGCACTACCGCTGGGAAGGCGAAGCCGTCGAAATTTCTCGGTGACTGACACTGCCTCTTAATTCAAATAAATTATCGTGCTATATGCACCCACTATTGCTCGCCCTTTTGTACATTGTATAGTCGATGTACTTGAGAGTTTACAATTGGTAAATTAGAAGAAACATCGTTGCGCACAAGTGTTATTCCTTTTTACGCATAACTGTGTAACCATGTTTATAATTGTGAAATAATGAAATCAGAATAGAATATGATTTGCGGATCTCTGCCCGCAGTGATTGGGATGACCGTTTCCAATTTAAAAAAATGATATACGATATACGTTCTCTTTGTGGCTAAAGTATTTTTCTCACTTCTAAACGTCTAGACAGTGTTTTGCTATTAGATATAGGTACGTGACGATCCGAGCGCTCGTCCCGTGCAATGATACGTATATGACGCATCGTTGCGGTATGCAGGATATCTTATATTCTGCAAAAATGCTGAATCGTCTTTGTGTAAACAACACCATAATAAACTTTAGGATGGTTCAGAAGAGACCTGGGGAGATGTTGAATAATTTCGTCGTTACTTAGAGTTTAGTTATTTTTCAGCAGTCCCACGCGAAACACCAAAGATGTGATATTTCGTATTTTTTAACAAATAATTTATTACGCGCGGACGTTATTCATGTCGGGGATGAATACACTCTCATCCGCCTGACCTCTCAAAGTTCGGAGGATGGGGCTTATGAGGACGGTGTTGACGTAGCAACCCATTTTGTGGGTATGCTACAACAATAAATAATATATATAAAAGAGTAATAAAGACAGGAGTATGGAATAAGTGCGAGATAACCAGGCGTGCTGGTCAAATAAAAATTGTACAACAGCACGCGACATACTCTCTCCCTCTCTCTCTCTCTCTGTCTCCCCCTCTCTCTCTCTCTCTCACCCGCTCTCTCTCTCTCCCTCTCTCTCTCTCTCCCTCTCTCTCTCTCTCTCAGAGGTGTCAGACGTGTTTCAAGTGAGCTCCGTTAAAAACAAACATTTACTATAGAAGATTGTTATAAAAAACTATAAGAACATTACAATAATGTGCGGATTAGTGTAAGGAACAGTTTAAACTAAAAAGTTTATCGGATAGATGATAGCAGTGAAGAGAGTGAGACATTTTTCGTGAAAATTAAAGGCTGTGAATTTCGGAAAGAAAACCAATATTGCTGAGTAATGCTTAGTCGCCAGTGCTGAGTCATCGATTATGTTTACATCCTAGAGGACAGAGTGAGTGCGTGAAACGAAACTCTTATAAATCGGTAATTACAGGTATAACGGTAACTGCAAAGGTAAAGTGGGATAGGTCATGAAATATTGACAGACGTGATGGATATAAGTATAAATACGAAAACGGGAAGAGTGGTAGTATGTAGACAATGTAAGAAAGATATTAAGACAGAGATACATAGATGTGTCGTATGTGATAAAGATTTTCACCCCAGCTGTATAAAACTGCATAAAGTGTTTAATCGGGACAATGAACTAGTACCGTGTAAAGGAAAAACTGAAATTCAATATATTGCAAGTGCTAAAGGGAGAAGTGCATCGAGTAGTGAAGCGCCAGTTGCAAGCATGGAGACTAAAGTAGAGCAGATATATAAAATGATTAAAGAGATAAAAGAAGAAACAATAGGTAAATCGTACCTTAAAAGAGTAATACAGGAAACTGTGGAGGAAGAAATAGAAAAAGTAAGAAGCGAGATGGAAGAATGGAGAACTATCGAGTTACAACAGATTGTGCGAGATACCATCAAGAAAGAATTTATGAATATGAGAGATATGATGTCAATGACGGAAGCAAATAAGCCAAAAACCTGCACGGAGAAAAGCTACAGCGAAGCAGTAGGAAAGAAGCAGGAATCAGTTATCATTATAAAACCATTGAAAGAAAGTGAAACGAATGCGAGTGAGAGGACGAAGAAAGAGATTAAAAACACAATAGATGTTACGAAGTTAAAAGTGGGAATAACAAAAATGAAAAAAGCAAACGGAGGAGCAATAGTAGTAGGCTGTGAAGACAAAGAACAAGCAGAAATATTAAAGAAAAAAGTTACAAGTGATATGGGAAAAAAATACGCCATACAGGATCCGAAGAAAAAGAAATTAAAGATAAAGATATTTGATATTGAGAGCGAAGACTGTGAAAGGGAGCAGGAATTTTGGAATAAAATTGAAGAACAGAATGGACTTCGCATGAACAGCATACAAGGGAAGATCGTGCATAAGTCGGTGCGCGGAAAAGAGACGAGGACTACAATCATAGCAGAAGTTGATGTCAACACATATCAAAGGATTCAGGAGGAAGGAAAGCTAAAAATTGGGTGGAACATCTGTAGAGTACAAGAATACATAAGTATATTAAGGTGTTTTAAATGTAATGGTTATTACCACTTTGCGAAGGATTGCAAAAAGAATACAGCGTGTGGTAAGTGTGCGGGCGAACATGCGACAAATGAATGTACAGAGCAAACAAAGAAATGTGTTAACTGTGTAAGGTTGTAATTTAAACAAGACCGTGATATTTCGGGACAAAATGACGGCCAAAGGAGTCAACTGCTTTTAAATAAAAGTAGATACGGTTAAGGAGAATATTCGATGGCACTTTATTTACTTTTCGTTCTCTATACGTCTGTACGCGCCGGGACCTCGCACGAGTCTCTCGTCTCGATAATCCGGATCGGCTCTCTACCCATACCTAAGACACATACATTTCAATACATACATATACATCTAGTACACTTATAAACGATATCACGCGTCCAGAATACTTCTCGAAATTTCGAGGCTTACAGCTCGGCCCTTCCTGACACAAGTCCGTCCCGGACGATTTATGATTTTCATGTGTATCTTTCTTCTTGTCTTCACACATATATATATATATATATATATATATATACATACATTCTTTTCGCATTCGTAATAAAGGAACACTCGTCAA
The DNA here is from genome assembly GCA_964007305.1 of Netelia melanura. Lineage (NCBI taxonomy): Eukaryota > Metazoa > Arthropoda > Insecta > Hymenoptera > Ichneumonidae > Netelia > Netelia melanura. Next base: position 23,405,307 of record OZ023256.1, on the reverse strand, counting down.
TATTCTAATACATTTTCTTACAATTTCGTCATATATCCTATGTGCATTTGCATACATACTCGTCATACATTTACTCCGTAGTTGTAGATATTTCTTTTTCGTCTTTATCGACTGGCGAATTTCCCAGAGAACACCAAGGCCTCATGTTCGCAGCTTCCCAGGTGCCACAATATGGGCGTTGGGTGACTTGATGGTTTTCCACATCCGCGACAACATACCGATCGTTACGTAAGACCTTGACCACTTGGTATGGCCCTTTATATTTCGGGATTATTTTGTGAGGTGCCCCTGCTGTGCTCTCGAAATTCCTTGTCATTATATAATCTCCGACATCGTACTTTCTAGCTTCTTTATGTTTTTTATTAAAGTACTTCTCGTTATATTGTTGAGATTTTTTTATGTTCGCAGCGGCCTTCTCTCGCAAAGATTTTAGTTCACGTGACTTGACCACACCGCTCGACTCGATATAATCTTTTATTTCGTCGGGTATTTTACCCCGTTGGTTAACACCGAATAATAATTTTGCCGGCGTTGCGCCCGTCGACTTACTCACAGAGTTATTCAAAGCAAATTCGACATCATTCAAGACTTGATACCAATATTTGCCTGTCGTATTGTCACTTAATTTGCCTAGCATGGGACCAAGAGTTCTATTAACGCGCTCGACCTGGCCGTTCGCTTTCGGTGAAGCTGTCGCAATTTTTACGTGCTTGACGTTGTTTTGTTCGAGGAATTCATCGAAATCGTGAGATGTAAAGCTACTACCTCTATCTGACACTATACACTTCGGACGACTGTAATCGCAAAAAAACTTTTCTAGACAATCAATTGTCTCTTTTGACGATGTCGTCTTTGTTGCGTACAATTTCGTAAATTTCGTAAACGAGTCGATCACGACGAGGATGTGACGTTTTATTAGTCGTTCTTTTTCTATGAGACCATAATAATCGATGTGTATTGTGGAAAACGGTACATCGCCCTTAGGGAGACTGTGCAGAAACCCTTCCGTTTTTCCGGTATTCGGATTGTATGCAATGCACTTCAGGCAGTCTTGAATGTACATTTTAACCGTTTCTTTCATGTTAGGGAACCAATAGCTCGATTTTATCGCGTTGCATGTCTTGTCGACCGATAAATGTCCCATTTCGTCATGACATTTTCGGATCACGTGTGCTATCATATTTTGTGGCACGTAAAACATTAGTTCGCCTCCTTCTTTTCTATATATAAGACCATTCCGCATTTCAAAGGAACGACTTTCGGTTTTCTCCAATATGCTTTTCAACTCTTTAATTTCCGGATCTCGATTTTGGCTAACGGAAAGATTGGTCTCAAATGGGTTATCCTCAACGATTAATACATTTTTCGCACGACTAAGTGCGTCTACGTGCTGCATTTGTTTTCCGGCCCGATGCTCTATCTCGTAATCAAAACTTTCAAGCTCCAGGGCCCATCTAGCGATTCGCGGATTAATTTCCCTTTTATTCAAGGTCATCTTCAGAGAATTACAATCGGTAAAGATCTTAAATTTAATTCCATGTAAATAAACCCGAAATCTTCTTAGAGAGTAGATAATAGCTAAAGTTTCCAACTCAAAGCTATGATATCGGCTCTCGGTCTCGCTTGCCAGTTTTGAAAAATAGAACACCGGGTGGAGCGTTCGGTCAGATTTTCGTTGAAACAAGATGCTGCCGTACCCTTGTGAACTCCCGTCGCAATGTAACTCGGTTTCGTCACGAGGGTTGAAAATAGCCAACACCGGGGCTTTTATAAGTTTATTTTTCAACTCCTCGAAAGCTTTAATCTCACTATCAGAAAATCGGAACGTTGCGTCTTTTTTACAAAGGTTGTACAGCGGTTTTGCTATAATGGAGAACCCCTCAATAAATTTACGAAAATATGCGCACATTCCTAAGAAACGTCTCACACCGTGGACATCTTGCGGAATAGGGTACCGTTCAATCCCATCGATCCCACCATTTGTGGGGCTAATCCCCTCTTGCGAAACGTGATATCCCAAATATTCGATGTTAGTGCATAGAAACTTGCACTTATCGACTCGTAACTCTACTTTACTAGCAACCAGTGTTGTCAGCACAGATTCGAGCACACAAAGATTCCGCTCGATGGTGTCTGTCGCGATCATGAAATCATCAAGGTATGCGGTAACATCCCCTCGATCGATAAATTCTCTCAGAACCAGGTGGATCCATCTTTGAAACGTTGCAGGGGCGCCCTTAAGTCCAAACGGCATCTTGGCATACTCGAACTGTCCGATAGGCGTAACAAATGCCGTATACTTAATCGAATCTTTATCCACATCTATGTGGTGAAACCCGTCTTTTAAATCGAGCGTGGTAAAGTACCGTTTGCCCTGCAACGCATCAAGCTGGTCTTCTATAAGAGGGAGGGGGTAATTGTCTCGAAGGGTCAGTTTATTCAAAGCCCGATAATCAATGCACATGCGTGTTTGACCGTTTTTTTTCTTTACTAAAACGATAGGCGAAGCATATTCGGACTCGCTCGGTCGGACAATTCCCCTCTCCATCAACCCCCCAACTATTTTGCGAACTTCCTCTTTCTCACTATATGACAATCTTCTCGGCAAACACCGAAACGACTGACTTTCAGTCAGTGTCAACTTTAATGTTGCCCTCACCTTCGGTTCATCTGGCCGAATTGGTTCTAAATATTTTTCCCGAAAAATTGTTTTCACCCTTTTTTGTATCTCGATAGGTATCGCGTCATTTATAATCAATTCGTCGGCTTTGTCTTTATTCGGGGATGAGACATCGATATTATATATGTTTTCAACTTCCTTATCATACTGATCCGTTAATTCTCTCAAACCCAGATTAAAGCGTCTCAAAATATCTCGACCCAAAACTACACTCGTTACCATCGTATAGTCTGGTACAACAATTAATCGCAAATCTTTCTTGTCTTTTCCGTTCATCTTAATATCGAGGTTTACAATCCCGAGAACTACCATACTGCTATCATTCAGACCTCGATATTTGTCGTGATAATCGTCTGCACATTCAATTACGTCACCCGGAACATATCGTAATTTGATAAAGCTGACTGGGCTACCCGTATCTAGCAATGTTCCCAATTTAATATCTTCCTTCCTACCATTGGGATACATTGTATAAACATTCACTCGATACTCATCTTCCTCAGCGGGGGCTGAATGAACGCTATTGACTTGCGCCGTTTTCTCAGGACAGTCCCTCGCATAATGTCCCGGCTGACTACAACCGAAACAGACGATCTTCTTTTTTTGCAGTTCAGGGCACTGTGGTTTAAGATGTCCCTCTTGGCGACAATGAAAACACCTTTTAGACGTGTGTTTTTCAGTTGTAGTTCTGGTCTCGCTCTCGTTCCCCCCACTCGATGACGATGACTGTCTCGGACCAGGCTTATTGTCATATCCGCGCCGCTCGCGATTTTTCTTCTCGTCCTTGAAGGTTCGGAGTGAGATCTTTTCGAAAGCCGATAGCAACGAGGTCTTATCGGTGAATCCTTGCATTCGAGCTTGATCCCGTAAACGGAAATCTGAGATACCGTCGATCAAATAATCGACTATCTCCTCGTCCGGAATAGCGACTCGATTCGCCATTATGATTTTCTCATGAAAATAATCGTTAAACGTTTCTCCCACCTTCCATTGGCGGTTCTCGAATTGGCGTCGAAGTGTAACTCTGTTTGGCCGTTGGTCAAATATTTTCTTCATCTCTTCCAGAAGTTGTTCCAGGTTCATCTCAATATGTTCGGGTCTTGAGTGAAACCAATCCAGAGCGCTCCCTTTTAGTTTCGACCCAGCCAATATTCGTGTCGAATTATCATCCAGATCATACGAGCTCTTTAGTAATTGCAATTGCTTTTCCCACTTCCAGAATGCATCTTGCGCACCACTAAAGTCGCTCAGTAGATCGGAAAGCATCTTTACGCTGGTCTGCGGTGATCTAGCTACGGTTGGTGTTGGAGTCGCGCGAACCAATTCGAGTTCCCTCTGCGCGAGCGCCAACTCTCGTCTCATGAGCTCTCGTTCTCGTCTCAAGAATTCTAGCTCTCGTTGCATATCGTTCGTTGCTGCGGAAGACGTTTGTAAGATCGAAGGTCGCTCTAACTCGCCCGATGATTCGTCTTCTCTAGAATTCACCGAGTGATCCCTCCAACTTTCACTCGGATCTGCTTCTTGTAAACGGGCAATCAATTCGGCTTTTGCCCCAGTCGATGGCAGGCCACGTTCCTGAAGCTTGGCTTTTAATTGAGAAACCGTGAGCTCACTCATTTTATTATTTCAGAGTCCCAACTACTTGTCACTGAATAGCGATAATTATTAATGTCCATATGTCTCTCGCTCGCGTACACGCACTTTACAGAATCGTCTACCGTTCCCTATTCAAACGTACACAAATGTTTCTTGCTATGTACCACCTATACAGATACAGGAAAATTGTGAGCACAAGTTTAACACAAACCGACCAGTCATGTCAACACATCGCGCTTGTTCGATGTCGCGTATACGGTCTCTTTGTCTCGCACTCTCTCCCTCTCTTCAGGTGAGGCTTGCGATCGGCTCTTCTCGAAATTTCTCGTGGCTTCTCGAAACACGTAGAAAGCGCTACTGTGACGTCACATACTCACGCCACAGATCACGTGATTTCGATCTGACCGTTATTAAATGATTTGCAGAATTTCGATGTAGATAATGGCGTTTTCCAGCCTCTCGCCAACGCCGATCCACTTGTTCGAATACTGCCGTCTTTTCTTCCCTTCAGGCCACTCTACCGTCGACCCTGAATATCACCTCTCGTCACAAGGTCCTCGAAAAAAGAGAAATTACGCCTTCGATAGTTAATACCACAATTCGATCGAAACAAATTCATACGCGAAATTCACGAGACCACACTCGCTTCGCGATGATTTTCCGACCGGCACACAACGGTTTAACGAACAACGTATTTGATTTTTTTCGATGTCTCGAGTGTTACGCGATTTTTTCTTCAGAGTCCCGGCTATACTGTTTCTCACTTTTGTGGATGTTGCGGAGTAGAATCCCACTTCTGATAATTGTAAGGTTGTAATTTAAACAAGACCGTGATATTTCGGGACAAAATGACGGCCAAAGGAGTCAACTGCTTTTAAATAAAAGTAGATACGGTTAAGGAGAATATTCGATGGCACTTTATTTACTTTTCGTTCTCTATACGTCTGTACGCGCCGGGACCTCGCACGAGTCTCTCGTCTCGATAATCCGGATCGGCTCTCTACCCATACCTAAGACACATACATTTCAATACATACATATACATCTAGTACACTTATAAACGATATCACGCGTCCAGAATACTTCTCGAAATTTCGAGGCTTACAACTGCGAGGAGAAAATCAAAATCTTTAAAATTAAAACGGTAGACTCGAACCACTCAGCGTACGACATAAATTGTCCATGCTACAAGAAAGAATGTGAGAGGCAGCGGAATAGAATATATAGTAGTATATAGCAAAAAGGTCACTGTAGGGGAAAAAACACAAAAATGGTTTGCTTAAATGCACAAGGGTTCATAAGTCACAAGGATGAAATTGAAAATTTACTGATAGGAAAAATCAGACCGAGTATAATAGGGTTAACAGAAACGCATGTTACAAGTAAGGTCGAAGACCATGAATTAGAAATCAAGGGGTATGTATGTGTACGAGTAGACTCAAAATCCAGCAGAACAGGAGGAGTCTTAGTGTATGTTGAAAGGTCAATTAAGTACGAAGTAAAAGAGATAAATACGTGCGAGAGTAATTGGTGGTCGGTGACAATGAGAATAAACGAAAAGAAATATAAAGAGACGCTGATGGTTGTATACCATTCGCCAAGTGGTAGTGATGCAGCATTTATGGACTTTCTGGATGAAATGTGCAACAAGGACCTAATGAGTGGCAGTGTTATAATAATGGGAGACTTTAATATAGACATGAAAGTTAGTAACTATTGTCAAAATAAGTTAATCAGAATAATAAATGCCGTCGGTCTGAAATTAATGGTAAGTGAACCAACAAGAATAGTAGATACATCAGAAACAATAATTGATCTTGTCTTTACAAACGGGGAAGTAGAGGTTAAAGTTGAACACGAACCAAAGATTACAGATCATTCGGTGATTGTTATATATTGGGGAGAATGTGAGAGAAAGAGTGAGAGTGTAATGATTGTAAAGAGAAATTATAAGAGAATGGATATAGAACGATTTAAAAACTTAGTTGTGAACAACGTAAGCGGTATCGAAGGTAGTGATTTCAATGAAGTAACAAATTTAACAATTAAGGCAATTGTCCGGTCGCTTGATGAGGTAGCGCCTACAGAGATAATCACTCTGCAAAATAAGTGGAGAGGTAAACGATGGTTCACAGAAGCAATACGCCAAACGGTGAGGCGTAGAGACGAGGCTCATAAAATAGCGCGAATAAACAAGAGAAAGGAAGATTGGGAACTATTTCGACAACTTAGAAATACAGTGGTAAAGGAATGCAGAAAGGCCAAAAGAGAGTATGTTGAGTCGAAGTTAGATAAAAATAAGAAAAATCCGAGGCTAATGTGGAGAACCATACGAGAAATGATGAAAGGCAGTTCGGACATAGACAACATGTATGAGGAGATCCAATGGGGAGACACCCGGTACACCAACACTGAGGAAATGGCAAATATTATGAATCGATACTTTGTAGATAGTATATCAGACATCGTAGAAAATAATGGGAATGATACAGTGCAAATAACAATAGAAGAACAGGCTGAAAGTAAACTGAAGGACTTTAGGACCATCAATGAAAACGAATTGAAGAAAGTCGTAAATAGATTGGAAAACAAAAGTGGCATGGAGGAGGGAATAACAACGGAGATAATGAAAACGGTGGTGGAAGCAGTGGGATTTAAAATATATGAAATAATGAATCTATCACTACAAGAGGGAATGTTCCCGAATGAATGGAAGGAAGCCATAGGAATACCGATACCAAAGATAAAAGGTACAAAGAAAATAGAAGAGTTCCGACCAATAAATAAACTACCAATATACGAGAAGGTCCTAGAAATAATAGTTCATAGCCAGCTACTTAAATATCTGGAAAGTAACAAATTATTGGAGGAATGCCAGTCAGGCTTTAGAGCCAAACATTCATGTGAGACGGTCCTTCAATGGGTAATATCGAGTTGGAAAAGAAGTATCGGTGAAAGAAAGATGATAGGTGTTGTCTTCTTGGATTTAAAAAGAGCGTTTGAAATGGTGGATAGGGATATATTACTACAGAAAATGGAAAGTTACGGAATAGCAGAAAGAGCAATAAGGTGGTTCAAGAGCTATTTAGAAAATAGAAGCCAGAGAGTGAAATTTAATGGAATATTATCAGAACTTATTGCAGTAAAGTTAGGAGTACCACAGGGGTCAGTACTAGGACCGTTATTATTTTTAATATATATAAATGATATGACGAAGGTAGTTTGTCAAAATTGCAAAATTAGATTATTCGCAGATGATGCACTGATTTATACAGAAGGCCACTCCAGCCAAGAAATAAACGAAAACCTTAACGCTCAGATGGAGCAAATCGAGCAATGGTTAAAAGTCAATAGACTGAAACTAAATGTGAATAAAACGGAAGTTATGCTAGTCAGAGGTATCAGGAAAAAAGTAACGGAGAAAAACATAAAAGTAAAACTAGAAGACGTAGTACTAGAGGTGGTCAGTGAAATTAAATACCTAGGGGTAATTATAGATAGAAACCTAAACTTCGCTCCGCATGTCAATTATCTGGGAAAAAAGATAGGAGCGAAACTGGGAACTTTTCGAAGAATTAGTGCAGACTTGACGTCATACATGAGATGCAGAGTATACAAAACGATAATAGCCCCATTGTTTGAGTAGTGTTCATCTATATTATTGAGTTTAAGTGAGCATAATGTGCAATACTTACAGAAATTACAAAACAAGGCAATGAGAATAATATTAAGATGCAACTACAGAACAAGAATCGAGCACATGCTAGAGACATTGCAATTTATGGCCATTAAAGAAAGAATAGAGTACAACGTGTGCATATTGATATATAAAATGGTAAATGGGGACAGCCCGGGGTATCTGAGCAACACCATAGAACAAGTAAGGAGGGAAGAAGGTGTAGCGACAAGATCAGAAGGAGACCTACGAATCAAAAGATGTCAAACGAAGGAGGAACAGAGAATGTTGTTGTCTGACGGTTTAAAATTGTACAACAACCTACCGAAGGAGATAAGGGAAGACAACAGAATAAAAAGTTTCAAAAAAGCATTAGTGCAATATATCAGGTGCAGAGAAGGACGAGGGGATAGTGAATGGTAATTTTGTAATTATGTAATTTATAGGAGAGGCATTTCGCATGAAGTCATCCAGCCTAAAACATAAAAGTTTTTTAATCGTCTTGAAATTTTTATGGTCGATAGTCCTATTGATAGTGAAGCTTCAGCAAAAATTTTAAGGCTCTAGCTCAAATAGTTAGCAATAGGGGCTCAAATTTGTACCATATTGGCCGTCGTGGCAACATTCCCAGGTTTGTATCTTCTCGAAAAATATACCGATTTTAACCCTTAGTCTGCCTAGGGTTTTTTGGCACCTTCAGTCGGCCTAGGGGGGTCGTTGGCGTCCTGACGGTTTTTCAACCAGTTTCAGTGGGGTTAAAAATCTAAAGAAATTCATGGAGTTTCTTTAAACCTTTAAGTTGAAGTATCGATCATAAAATTATAAACAATTTTATTTTTTAATATATTATTTATCCAAAAAATGATAAAAAACGGTATCAATGCATTTGTTCACTCAAAAAATCATAACTTTAAGACAAATAAAGATATCGAAACGGCCAAAAAAGAATATTAAAGGGGAAGATTGTCGCTTTCGAGAAAAAAATCAACCGTATCCAATTTTTGTTAAATTAACCTTAAGTTTGGGACCTAAAAATTGGCAATAATTTAGTCGCAAATTTCGAAGTAAAGAGGCAATAAATGTGTATTAAATACAAACTAAGTAATAAAATCAGTAATAACTCATTCGTTAAGTGTCACAATATATTTTTATTGTAGAAAATATGAAAAAAATTAGAAAAAGTTAGAAATTACGAAAAAAAAAAATTGAAAAAAATCGAATTTTTTTTTTGCGCCCAAATTTTTTTGTGGCACTTTTATAGCCTCAATAAAGACTTTCAAGCGAAAAAACGAAAAAAAAATTACTTACAGTTTTGACAACCGCCGTCTGCCTAGGGGGGTCGTATGCGTCCGGAACGAAAATCAATTGCTCCTTACAACAGCTGGGTAAGAACTAGAATAGCGCCTCTTTGCAGGTCGGGTCTAGAGGGGCCTAACTTTTTTTACATAAGCCTAACAGCGCCTCCCGTGATCGGATTTAGGAGTTACACCGACATTTGATTTTCGCTCGGACGCAAACGACCCCCCTAGGCAGACTAAGGGTTAAAAAGTCAGGAGTTATTTTTAAAGCATTTTCTGCGTACTTTAAGAATATATTTTTTATTTTTAATAACATTAATAAGTTCATAACAATTTTTTAAGGTTAATGTTAAAAATGACTTTTTCTCAAAGATCGACATCTT
>OZ023256.1:23349870-23395474 GCA_964007305.1 Netelia melanura | reverse complement strand
GGGTATTCTTTCAAAATTTTACGTATACGGCTATTATCTATCGCTGTGAAAAAATTTAAACGGCGCGAACCGAACAGGGGTCTGCAACGACAACGAGTGTTACAGCTGCACCACGGGTGCTTCAATTTTCTATTTCCACAATTTGACGGACCATAGATGATAGAGCGAGTTGTCTTAGGTAGTAGACATTTATACTTGTAATTATTCATTGTCATCTGTAATAAAAGAACTGTGTGAGAGGTTTGAAGTTATACGTCTAGAAATATATATTACGGCTTTAATGTACCTTGTGTTAATTTTGGTAGTGTAAGAATGAAACGTCTGAAGAATATCCTGTGAACGGTAGAATGAGTATCAGTAACAATCATGCGATATGTCTTATATATTTTTACCTGACTCGGAGGAAGCCATAAGATGCTGAAACCAATCGTCATCAGCTCTTCGGATCGGCCACGCGTCAATACCGTTTAGCAAATCGCGCTCTATGTCGTATTCGCCGAGCTGATTTTCGTGCCCGAGGAAAATTCTGTCTTCTTCTTGCTGGTGTCTGTAGTTTTGATTGCCGTTATCGGGAATAACGGCGTATGGATCGTCCTCGTCGCTACTATCGGTGTCATTTCCTTTAATAACGTCGCGATCCTCGGTTCTTAGACACAGTCCTGAAGGTCCCGCAGTCGGTTCTCTTTCTTCTTCGGCCGGGTATGGTGTCTCATCCCCACTATCGGTGTAGGACTTTAGAATTATTTCGCTGCTTTTTGGTCTTTGACATAGACCCGACGGACCAGCGAGCTGTTCTATTTCTCGAGTAGGGTGTGTTAATACTAAACAATAATCATTATAAAATTTAGAAAAATAAGCTTTAAATCGGCAGTTTAAATAAATAGAAATTTTCAATACCCACCATCGGCGGTAGCTCCCTCTTGATATTCTACAATGCGGGTAGCTTCTATGAGAGAGGCTTCTTCATCGCTCGACGCGTCCAAAAATTGTTGATAACCTATTGCACCGTTTTTATTATAAGAATATAGTTCTTTTTTAAAACCATGTAAAAGAGTACTTACCCCTGATTTCATCTACAATAGCGCGGACGCTCTGAGATTCTAGAAGGCCGCGTCTCTGTAGCTCTTCATACACACATGTTAATACACGCTGACCCTGCAGTATACCCCTGTTATAAGCTGTTACTATATTGCGCAGAGGTGCCCACCATATAAGATATTTCAAACGGTTAACGAGTCTATCGCCCGATAAATATCTTAGCTCATAACACCACTGAGCATCACAGCGACGACGTATCTGCACACTATGTAATTTTACAAAACGTAAAAACGCGTGGATGCATTTGCGAAGAGCACGATCTGCCATCATTACACAATAAAATATAACGCTCTGTTACGCTACCCGATTGAGACTGTCACTTCTATATCAAAAGAGAAGTACAAAAGACAGTCTTATACTCATATTTGATTTGTATGCATTTTGGTCAAAGTAGCGAGACAAACGTTTTGTGTAAAACGTACAGGGGTATCGGTTTCACGAGCCGTTAGATCACCAGCAAAGATGGCTAGTCTAGTCAGGTCTTCTTTATTTAAATAGATCTGGTTCATACCCTGTTATTCTCTTTAGATTTGCGTAAACATTATAACGACGCACCATATCGAAGTCGTGTATATAAATTCTGACGTGGTTTCACTACGGCAGCATCAATTGACGTATGTATAGTGCTACACCGTTGTCAGCTCTGTGCAGCTACATATATCGACACGGTACTCTTCTCCGTTTTGTCAATCGACTTATTGTTTAACAGGCGGTTGTTAGCAAGAAAGAAAGTACGCGGCTCGTGATAGTTATCGCTAGGCGTTACACCTCGGAGGTTCCTTGATCGGGAGAACATTGAATGAGCACGTTAATAATGGATACGCGCGATCGTAATTCAATCGATTTACTTTGTCAAAATATTATTTTTAAAATACGAATGTGTGCATTGTTACCTGTTTTAATTAAACTTAAGGTTTTCAATGAAGATGACGTAAACCTACCGCTTTGGAGAGTAAGTATAAATAATATCCTTCTTTCAATTTTTTCTTTGTTAAATATTATATTTGTTTTCAGAGAAGGATATATTGTAAATCTACAGCGCAAGATATCGTGCTAACGATAAAGACACGAGGACCGTATGCATACGAAAAATTTATAGAGGCATTACGTCAAACGGACCACAATGATGAAGCTGATCTTCTTGAATATGCAAGATTCGTAGATGATATCAAATCATTTAATATTATTAATACGATTGCTACCAGCGGCAATTAACTGGATTAAAATACAATCAGCGCACAGAAAGTGTGAAACTATAAACCTGACCATATATGTGAAATAGTTTGTGTCATAACGGATTGTATAACTAAGTAGTATAACTAAGTTTTCATTAATAATCAATCTACTGAAGCGTCGAATGCGTGCTAATGATAATGATGATGAGCTTTCGCTCGAGGAAGAATCTTAATACCTCTGCAAAATGCTGAAACATAGGCGCGTGACAATCATCGCCTCGTTTTGTCCTACAACAATGTATTATGTACGTGTAAAACGCTGAGATAAACTTTTATATGATTCAGAGGTATGCCGGCTTAAAATTAAATTCAAAACGTCTTAAATAATGTTTCTATATACTTTTTCAAAGTACATCCAGAAAACGTAAATCTTCAAATAGAGACGCCTTTTGAAAAATCAATGTATTTTAAGCGGTCGATTAAAAATCTCACAATGTATCGCAAAGAATTTTTCGATGGTTCTGAAAAATATCAAAAAACGAAAAACTCTGCTGGTTTCACCGTTTGATGTGCAGCGGCTCGTATCTATTGTTCATAATAATTAAAAGGTTGTGCAGTTGCTCGATTTGGTGCGGTGCGAAAAACGCGCTCTTTCGGGCATAAGATCACCGATGTGTTTGAAAATTTAAAGGTGATAAATATAATTATTTTAACATGAGTTTGTTTGACGGGGTTGGTGAAAGGTTGCACCAAAATATTAGCTGTATAAAAGTCAGAGCGTTGAAACTATTTCGCTTAAGAAAAGAGCGTGAAAAACGATATTTATGTATGTATAAAGAGAACAAATAGCTCTTTCTCTCTCACGCATGCAACTCCTTTAAAAGATATAGAGCGCGCGTCATCTGATCTAGAGAATAGGCGAGGTGGTGGTGAACGATGCGGGGGGAGGCACACTGCGTGCCGTACATACTGTTAGAAATATCTCCTCTTCGGTACCTCGCGCAGTCTCTCTCTCTCTCCCTCTCTCTCTCTCTCTCTATTATTAGTTTGTAAGATTGCGAGATATTGTATTAGTTGTAAGATTGCGTATCTTGTGTGTATGAGATTTGTATTACTTGTGTGCCTCTAACTCTGCACACATTATATTGTAAATTTTATATTGTAAATTTTTGCCCCATAGCTCGCTAAGGCATAATAAATATTCCAATCAATCAATCTCTCTCTCTGTCTTTCTCTCTCGTTTTTCACGCTATTTCGGATAAATCGCCGCGCTATACATACATTATTACCCACTATTGTGTACATTGTATAAGCGATGTACTTGATAATTTCCAATTTCTAGACTACCAATACTTGTGAATAAAAGAATTTTCGATAAAGAAACAGACAGCCAAGATCGCCGGCATCGAAGAGTTTACTGTAGTATTTCAAATCGTTGAAAACATGAGAGTTCGATAACGATCTATCCTCCCCGATGCTGCGAATCGAACTTCGGTGAGAAATTTATATAAGAAAGTGAGGGTAAATTGAATACATCCCTGATCTTTTACTCTTATTTAATGATCATTATTGAATAAATATTAAAATTCTTTGCGACAGAAAATGATCAAAGAATAAATCAAAGTTTCGCAACAACACATTACAAAAAGACAGAGAAAAGGGGATAATCTTCATACGATCAATCGTTCAACATTCGCATAGAAATAATTTTATTGTATTGTAAGAAGCGGATGTATGGGTGTTTCGGCGAGTGTTGAAATCATTTCGCTTAAGAAAAATTTTCTATAAATAAAGATAATTTTTGTCGTTGTAAGGATTCACCGACATAGTACTATACTGCGTAACATAATTCGCTTCGTATTAGATAAAGGTAGCTCCAACTATTGAATATTGCTATTACAACAATGAATAATTACAAGTATAAATGTCTACTACCTAAGACAACTCGCTCTATCATCTATGGTCCGTCAAATTGTGGAAATAGAAAATTGAAGCACCCGTGGTGCAGCTGTAACACTCGTTGTCGTTGCAGACCCCTGTTCGGTTCGCGCCGTTTAAATTTTTTCACAGCGATAGATAATAGCCGTATACGTAAAATTTTGAAAGAATACCCAGTTAAACGAAACATCAGATCGTTTAACGGGCCTGGGAGAAAATTTCACCAAAATATTAGTTGAATAAAAAGTCAGAACGTTGAAATTATTTCTGTAAATAAAAATAATCTGAAGAAAACGGTAGGTTTTGAGATTATTTCATTTGACAAAAGTTTACAATTTATTTTTCAACATAGGATTGTTTAACGGGTCGAGGAGAGCAATTGTACCAAAATATGAGTTGAATAAAAAGTCAGAACGTTGAAATTACCACGCTTAAGAAAAGTATTCTATACATAAAAATAATTTTTGTCACGATAAGGATGAAGCGTTTTTAATAGAGTGCGCTAACGTAAGAAGCTTTTTCTTTCTTGGCGTTGGCTGTTAAAATTGTGCAAGGTGAAAATCATTTTTTTCAGAGTTCATCACTATCGCACGCCCTCCTAGAGAGAAAGAGGCGTGTGCTTCTCTCTCTCTCTCTCTCTCTCTCTCTCTCTCTCCCGCGGCTCCTCGGGTATAATATTTTTAAACAGGCGCACGTACTATGGTAAAAATAATAACATTAATAATACTCTGAAGTAAAAGACGGTGAGAAAGAGAAGTGTGCGCACTATGTTGTTTAAAATAAAAAGAAGCAGACGATAGCATGGTCTCTGTCTTCCTAAAGAGACCACTAGAGCTCTTTCTCTCTCATACATACAACACCTTTAAAAGATAGAGTGAGCACGTACCTTCTGATCTAGAGCATAGGCGAGATGGAGGTGAACGGTACGGGGGATCGGTACGCTGCGACGCGTATATACCATGACGTCTTCGCGAGCTCGCCCCTCTGTCTCTTTCGCTCTTATGCACCGCCTATAGCTCGCTCTCTCGAGCAGAGCGATCTGTATGCTCTCTCTCTCTCTCTCTCTCTCTCTCGTATCGTTTTGCAAAGAACTATGACGTGCTCTTTCGGACATATGATCGTCGATGTATTTGAAAATCAAAAACGCCGCGCGCTCTTTTGGTCATAAGATCATCGGTGTGTTTGAAAATTTAAAGGTGTCAAATATAATTATTTTAACATGAGATTGTTTGACGGGTTTGTATTTCTCTTAAGAAAAGAGCGTGAAAAACGATATTTATGCATGTATAAAGAGAATAAAAAGAAGCAGGCTGTAGCATGGTCTCTGTCTCCCTAACGAGGCCTCTATAGCTCTTTCTCTCTCACGCATGCAACTCCTTTAAAAGATATAGAGCGCGCGTCATCTGATCTAGAGAATAGGCGAGGTGGAGGTGAACGATGCGGGGGGAGGCACACTGCGTGCCGTACATACTGTTAGAAATATCTCCTCATCGTTACCTAGCGCTCTCTCTCTCTCTCTCTCTCTCTCTCTCTCTCTTTCTCTCTCTTTCTTGAACAGAGGAGGTTTACAGTATCCCTATAACTCTTTCTCTCTCGTTTTCATGCTATTTCGGATAAATCGCCGCGCTATACATACATTATTGCTCAGTATTGTGTACATTGTATAAGCGCTGTACTTGATAATTTACAATTAGTAAATTAGGAGAAACATCATTACACATAAGCGATATTCCTTTTGAATAATTGTACCAAAATATTAGTTGAACAAAAGTCAGAACGTTTAAATTATTTCGCTTAAAAAAGTTTTCTATAAATAAAAATAATCTGAAGAAAATGGTAGGTTTTGAGATTATTTCATTTGACAAAAGTTTTACAATTTATTTTTTAACATCAGCTTGTTTAAGAGGAGAACAATTGTACCAAAATATGAGTTGAATAAAAAGTCAGAACGTTGAAATTACCACGCTTAAGAAAAGTATTCTATACATAAAAATAATTTTTGTCGCGGTAAGGTTGAAGCGTTTTTAATAGAGTGCGCTAACGTAATTGCATCTTCTTTCGCGCATATAGCTGCTTCAAGAGATAGAGAGTGCTCGAGCTCTGGTCCAGAGTATAGGCGAGGTGGTGGTGAACGGTACGGGGCGAGGCACGCCACATTTCGTATATGCTGTTAACGGTGTCTCCTCTTTGTGCGGATCTTCGCGAGCTCGTGCGCTCTCTCTCACTCTCTTATGCGACATGCCTCGTTAACGCCAATTAAAAAAAAGAAACGAAACACGATATACGCTCTTTTTGGTTCTAAAGCATTTTTCACGCTTCTAAACGTCTAGACAGTGTTTTGCTATTAGATATATGACGCGTCGTTGTGGTATATAGATGTTGTTTTCTAAACAACTGTATGCATGTGCAAAAGAGCTATGTCAGCACCTGGTATTATACAGAGGCATAGGGTGGTGGTGGTGGTGGAGGATACACGAGGTTCTTAAAGATCTTCTTCTGCCATAGAACACAGTTATTATTCAAACGCGAGAGAGTAGAGACAAAATGTATCCGCTGTGGGAGATAGACGCTATTCCGCCGCGCTTTACCTGCACGGTAATAAACTTTACTGATTTTAACGACGTGTACGTCCGTACACCGATAATGGTGCAGGTATATGAGGACCTCCTCGAGTGCCTCAAAAATTTTTATATTAGAAGTGGTCGCGGTGTGCGTGTTACGTTAAATCGTGTTACGGAGCACATGTATTGTGCGGTGATCGTGGGGGGCTCCGTATATCGCGGAATAATCCGTCAAACATCATGGGACGGTTATTCCAATATCGAACTTGTTGACGAGGCTCGCGAGGTATTCGTGGAGCTCGTCAATATTTTTTACCTACACGAGCATTTTCATTTAACACCTATTTTAAATATACCCTGTAGCGTCTTTGGTTTAAATCATTTAAATTACTCTCATCACGCAGAAGAGTTTTATTTTTATATATCGGTGCGTGTTGTGGCCGCCGAAGCCGTGTACGGCGATGATATAACCGTCCGTTTACGCGATGTGAACGGTCGGGACGTTGCGCGAGATTGTTTGGACGGGTATGAACATGAAGAAGAAGAAGAAGAAGAAGATGATGAAGGGTTTCACAGCGCGTAGTGGGCGCGTGTGTGTGTGTGGTGTGTGTGTGTGTGTGTGTGTGTGTGTCTGTGTGTGTGTGTCTGTGTAAAAGAAACAGGAGTGCGCGAAAAATTCGTGAGAGTGCGCGAAAAATTCGTGAGAGTGCAGGAGAAAGGAACAACACAACCAAATGGTAAGTCTTAGATTTAATTAAAATTAAAATAAAAAACACATACATTTTCGAGCTAAGTAATATTCTAAAGTCAAAGACGATGAGAGAGAGAGAGAGAGAGAGAGAGAGAGAGAGAGAGAGAAATAAAAATCTAAAGATAAAAATATAAAATTGTAAAAATTAAAAGAAAAAAAAGAGCAATGAAGTTTAAATCCGTGTACACTATAGTCACGCGCTCCAGACCCGTCGCTATAAAAGCCTTCCGCATAAACTTTATGTCAGAACGGGTCTTGGTGTAGCGGTAGCTATTCAAACTGGTAATCCGAGGGTCGGCAGTTCGAGTCTCGGTGTTTGCATCGAATTTTTTAATTCCTTAAAAAAGATTTAAACAAAAAACAGCGCTCCACCATACCGACAAATTCCCACCCCGCTAATAAAACGCCAAAAATTAAAAAAGAACAGGCTCTCCACTATACCGACACTCCCTCCCCACCCCTCTAATGAAACGCCAAAAAATAATAATTAAAAAAACAAGCGTTCCACTATACCGACACTATCCATCCCCTCCCCGCCCCGCACCCAAGGCCCACCGAGCCAAGGACACTCGGCGGCCGTGGAGTGGGGGTAAAAAAAAAGCGTACTATGGTGACACACTCTATCCCCCCCTCTCCTCCCCACGCATATATATATTGATTATCATAAATTAAAAATGTAATAAATAAATAAAAAACAGCGCGCCACTATGCCGACACCATCCATCCCCCCTCCTCCCCCCGCGCACCTCTCCCCCCACATCCACGGCCGCTCGAGCTCACGGCGAACTCGGCGACCGCGGAGTGGGGGAAAAGGAGTGGGGGAAGGAGTGGGGATAGGAGTGGGGGTCGCCATAGTGGCCGCAGTACTACTCCCCCTCACCGCCACCCCAACCAGCCCCACTAAACCATTCCCCCCCCCCCTCTTCCTCCACCACCCCGCGCCGCAATAAACCCTCTAAACGGCAGCGGCGCAGTCGTCGCAGGGCCCGCGCTCTGGCTGAAGAAGCCGGAGCCGCGGTCCCAAACCCCACCCCCATCCTCCGACCCCCTCGCCCTCCTCACCGCCACGCCCGAGCCCAAACCCCTAATCCCCCTCGCCCAACTCCCCCTACCGCCATCCCGAGCCTCATGGCCCTGCGCCCTACCCCCCCTACCCACACTCCCCCACACCACCCAACTTCCTCCCGACTCTCCGATGCCATCCCCAGCCTAATGTCCCTCCACATAACCCCCCCTTCCAACAACCCCTCACCGCCCCCAACTACCCCTACCCCGCCACCCGCCATCCCCGCCCTACTGTCCATCAAGATCCGCCACCCCGACCTTCCACGCGCGCCCACCCCCAAACGGTGTTGGCAGTGCGGCCAGTTGGGACATTTGTCTGAAAAATGTCCCAACCGGATCGAAAACCGTCCCCATCCCCGCTAAACACCCCCCCCCCTTTCACCCCCCCCCCCTTCCCCCTTCAAATAATCCCCCACTCCTGCCTGGCCACCAACCACACTCCATCCCCCTCTAAACCCCCCAACATCACCATCCCTTTTCTTCTTTTCTTTTCACCCCTCTCTTTTCCCTTCTCGATTTCTCTTTCCACCCCTTTTTCGCAGTTTTCCTTTACCTGGCTTCGACCGCTTTATTTTATTTTTCAATACCTGGCTGCGTCCACTTTTTTTTATTTTGTATTATCCATGGCAGCGACCACGTTTTTTTGTTTTGTTTCTATTATGAGTTCACACCTCTGGCTTCGACCAAGTTTTTTTTTATTACCACTTCCCCCTTTCACTCCATTTTTCTTCCCCCTTCACCTTCTCTGCATCGTCACCCTCTCTACACCCAACCATCAACCCCCAAAACCACCCGCCTGGCCACAAACCCCCGCCCCCCCCCCTTCCCTTAACCCTCCAACTGTCTCAACATCCAGTGACCGTGTCTGGCCGCTGCCCAGCAGTGTTGGTCTCATCTTTTCGAGATCGCCAGTATCAGCCAGCTAATCACGTCACTCAATTTTGGGGATAGATGCCTTTGCCGCAATTTTCACCCCCTTTTATACGCGACATTTTCGTTGTCCGGCCGTTTTTTTTCTGTTGTAATTTCTTCTTTGCTATTAGTGGGTCATGGCAACTTTTGTCACTCCACCTTTATTCCCCTTTCATTCCCTATACCCCCCCCCCCCCAACCTCCTCAAACCACCCGCTAGGCCCGGCAGGCCAAACCCAACCCTTTTTCTCACAAGTCCCCACACCTTCCGCCAACGCCCGTCGGCAGAGACAGACGGATCGGCCCAGACCCAAAAATAGACTGGCCGAGAGCCAAAACAAAGATATTGAGCACGCGAGCGAGGAGTCGCGTGTCCTAGTCAGCACAGAGGAGAGAACACCAGACTGAACCACCAACAGTACAAATCTCAAGGAGTCGGGAGATACGGGGGACGAACTGTGCGAGCACACACTCGTGGCCCGAAACAATAAGACTGAAACCGTCCAAAAGTATGCGTGAGCGAGTGGACGGATGAGAGAAAAAATTATATTTACAGATAGCTAGGGAAAGAGATACGCTCGAGTACACCAACGGGTGTACTCTCGTTTAAGCGGGGGGGTGTTGTGACGTTGCGCGTCACAGCCTCCCCTGCCGCCGGCTCACCCACGGAGTCGCCGTCCCACGCCTGCAACAGGAAAGAAAGATAAGTATAAAATTTACACCCTATAGAATATAATACCTGTGCAAGCACTCACCTGCGACAAGTCAGTCAGCGCGACTGACCCCGCCAGACCATCACCATCGCCATCGCCATCACAGTCATCGTCGTCAGGCCCTGCAACAAGAGAAGAAGATGAAGCAACCGGAACATAGACAAGAAAACATCGAAAAGATACTCACCGGACTGACCCGCCAGCCACCGTATCGTCGTCGTCGTCGTCGTCGTCGTCGTCGTCGCCGTCGTCGTCCTCGTCGTCTTCGTCGTCGTCGTCGCCGTCGTCTCCTTCGTCGTCGTCGTCGACGTCGTCAATTAAAATAACCTGCAAAGAAATAGAGGAAATTAGACGCAAGAAAACCAAACAGAAATAAATGGAAAATGACACACCTGGACCGGCCCGAAGATTATTCCCCTTCGGAGAGCTCGTCCCGGCTCCCTCTCACCACCTCCGAGGAAAGTCATCACCCGGAAAAGGCCAAGAAAATCGCACAACACTCGCACTACACTCGCAAATCCGTACCTGTCAAAATTACAGCACCCGTCCGTCCCCGCACCCCGGCCATCCATCGGCCGTGCGGCGACAGAGTGACGAGAGGGCAGTAGCGCACGGCGATCGCCCTACCATCCTTCTTACCCGACATAATAAATTCCCGTCCGCAATTATTCCCATCCTTACCGACCGACCTAATTACCTGCCTGTCCCCAATAGATCCCGCTCGCGACAATCCCAAAATCAATTACCCGTCTGACCCATCTATATCGACCCGTGACGCTGCTGCCTCGATGATCGAGAGAGCCAATCAACGCTCGCGAAAAATTCGCGAGCTTCCGGCACACCACGAGGCTCGCCACTTTGTGACGAGCCGGCGAGTAGATAGGAGCAAAGAGAGAGTATAGCGTGTGAGGAGAATATAGAATAGAGTGAGTGAGAGCGAGAAGGAAGGTGTGAAGATTGAGTGAGAGTGAGAAAGGAGATTGAGCGACGAATTATACGAGGACAAATTGGAAAGAAATAGGATCACGAATATAAGGAAAAGGAAACCGGGATACGAAAATACGAGGACGAACAGGCATCGAACAAGGATTACGAGCATAAGGAAAAGAAAGCACGGAGCGCTGAGGAAAGAAGACTGCAACGGTGAGTGTTTGCTCGGTTACTCCCCCCCCCCCCCCGAAATAGTACCGACTCGTTTTAGAGAGAAATCGCGCGTATTATCCCCCTTTTCTTGTTCTCTTCTTTGGTCCGCGAGTATAAAATTCGGAAAAATAAAATCTTTTCTGCTCTCTCGTCCTGTTGTAGCCGTGTGGGACGGCCATTAACTTTAAGACATCGCGAGCGAAAATTAATATCACCGGTCATTCCTTCCCGCCCGACCCCCCTCCAGTCCTTACCCAATACCCTAGCAGATCGAGAACACTCGATCGCGCGATCGAGGTACACTCGACCGACCTTCCTCGACACAGTCGAATCCCCAAACCCCCAAACAACTCCCCCTTCCCCCACCTACCCCTCTCCCTGCGACAGGCCGTGTACGCTTGACTATACGACCCGCGATATCGAACACGTATCTAAGAAATAAAATACAAGGCCAGTGGTAATTATTAAGAGGCCGTAGAGTCGGCGAATCCTCCCCCTGAGATCAATTTCCCGCGTGACCTTTCCCCCCTTCCCTACACGCTAGCCATCCTTCCCCTGTCAGGACATACGTCGTGTATTATACAGTGTAAATTGCTTCTTTTTTTTTGTTACTACTTTGTTAAATTTCTTTTTGGGATTAAAATTTAACTGGCGCCCAAAAATTTTGATTTATATCTTTGCGGTTTACCCCGGAGATAGTCCGCCGTGTATCGAGATAATAGTAGAAGAATAAAAGTATCATTGCTGTTTTTATTGGATTGTTTATTATTACCAGTGAAATTCCCCAACTTCCCCTTCCGACGGCGTGACAATATATATATATATATATATATATATGTAGGGGCCGTTGCACATAAAACGGTGCAATTGCCAGTATATTTAATTTTTGCATTTTTAATATTTTCAATACCCATCGAAAAATTCTTCGATCGAAAAAAACATCTCTTTTTGAAATTTTTCGCTTTTGAATGTACTGTTACGTCCTGGGATCTACACAGACACCTATATATAAGGACACCTATATTCACCTATGTATCACACTACCCTAGATACCCACACAAACCTATACGACTATACATAATCATTCGCATATGTAAAATCACCTATGCATGTGTATGTGCACGCACACATACATGCATAGGACCATATACTTACTCATACACTTACTTATATACTTGCCTTACGTGTATCCATGCGCACGCATGCACGTATATGGACAAGTATATATATGTATATATCACATAACTAACATAGAATAATACAGGGTGGTTACCTTCGAGCTCTGCTCACGGCCAAAATAACGTAGTAAATCCAAATTCGACCACATGGATCAAGGGACCAAGGAGTCCTCCTCAAAATGTTCCTTTGAAGGAAAATATCGTAACTTCAAAATTAAGGGAATTATAACCCAAACTAAGGTACAGGAGGTGCCTCGCTTGCCCGGAGACTCCGACGCCCGCACAGGCGACGCACCTCCACGGGCCCCGAGTAGTCGGATACCCCCGTATCACCGATAACGGCCAGTGGACATAAACAGAATTCGAGGGCGAGCTCCCGAGTAATTGAATATGCCATATCATTGATAAGTTCGAAGACAAGTTCGGTGATGTCACCTATGGCTCACCACGGCCGGGTGGACCACCACCCCCACCACGTCTGCTCGACTTTGGGGATCTTCTATAAAGACATCGGCGATCCTCCGTCAATCAGTG
Organism: Netelia melanura; assembly: GCA_964007305.1. NCBI lineage: Eukaryota > Metazoa > Arthropoda > Insecta > Hymenoptera > Ichneumonidae > Netelia > Netelia melanura. The sequence goes on along the minus strand of OZ023256.1, from coordinate 23,382,406 downwards.
TCTATCTCGCGACTTTACAACGCAGAACGTTACGCGTATCCCTAAAAGACCCAGCGTCGAGTAGACGGGCGGACTTCTCATAAGTCTAGTACAAGTACGCTAAAATCGATTCTCGCTTAAGCAATAGAATAGTACTCCGCGAACTCACTTCGTGTAAAATCTTTTGTAAAACCTTAAACCTTGAAAGAGTTACAATATACCGTTTTTATAATTATCTCTTGTGTTAACGAGTATTTAATTCCGGAAGCCAGTGAAACCACCCTGTCTTTCTCAATTCATCTCCTCGAAGATTCGTCACTGTGCAACACTTTTGCACGTTCGTCTCTTCTCCTCGTGGATACCTCGCGATGCAATACTCTTGCACGCTTGATCCATTCCTACCTACACAATTACAAATACAAGACGGTCTTGTGGTGCACGTCTCTTGCACACAAAATCATCATACATATCCACTCCTCCATCTTCACATCGGCAAATAACCTTGCTCTATGGGTAGACGCCGCGGCGGAGTCTCTCGTGCGATAAAGCGAGCTATCGCCATAGCCTGCGGTAAGCCGAAACCAACGCGAGGACACAACGGTGGTCATCCATTCTCCGAATTATACCGCGAAATTGAAGAACTATCTGACTTTATTCATCTCGCGCAAATTAAAACACCGGGCAGTGTCAAAATCGTGGACGACGTTCGCATACCGGCAACGATCATAAAAACACGGATCTCCGAGACTCCGTGCTTCCTTATTCACCGCAGCCAGCCAACCAAACGGTCCCCAGCACCTGAAGGCATCACCTGGAAGTACCGACGGACACCTTCACCAGCAATTACTCCACCACCTTCTCCACCAAGACCACCGACACCTACCAGAGCTCAACCGGCACCGGCAGGATCTGTCATCCCCATCATTACCTTGGAATAAACCATCTATAGCACTCACCTTAAATCAACATAAAAGTAAGCTTCAACTACCATTTCACTCGTTTCGATAATACTACCATCGGGAAGGTCGCGACGTAACAGTACTTTAAAAAATATCGAAAATTATTGGAGGGGGTTTTTTGAATGCGGTTTTAATTTTTAATTTTTACTTTTTAATGTTATATATACATATATGTGAGTGTGTTTAAAAGCGACCGGACTATGCAAACCACTCATGAAACCAATACCCCTTGCACGTTTTAAGCAAGACGTGTCTTGTTGATCTGATCAAAAATGCATACAAATCAAAAGCATACCGTCGCCTAGCTTTTACACCCCTCTTTTGATACAGAAGCGACAGTCTCAATCGAGCAGCGTAACAGCATATTATATTTTATTGTGAATGATGGCAGACCGCGCCCTTCGTAAATGTATTCGCGATTTTTTGGGTTTTGTACAATTGCACAGTGTACAGATACGGCGTCGTTGCGACAGTCAGTGGTGTTACGAATTAAAACATTTATCGGGTGATAAACTCATCAATCGATTGAAGTATCTTATATGGTGGGCTCCTCTGCGCAACATAGTGACGGCCTATAACAGAGGTATACTGCAGGGTCAGAGGGTGATAATGTGCGTGTATGAGGAACTACGCAGAAGAGGTCTTCAAGGATCTCAGAGCGTCCGTGGTATTGCTGATGAAATCAAGAGTAAGTACTTTTTACAAAATGTAAAAAACGAAAACGGTATAATATGGCGGAAACGATATAATAGGTTATCGACAACTTTGGGACGCATCGAGTGATGAAGAAGCTGCTCTTGTAGAAGCTGTCTGCGCTGTAGAAAATTTTGAGAAAAACACCGCGAAACGTAAGTATTTAGATTTCCTGATATTCTAAATTTTTATTTTGAAATTAAAAATCTATTTATCTAAAATCACTGATTTTTCAATATCGCAGTCTTAACTTTATTCTTATACTTTTGTTTTTATCCATTAGACATACCAGCGCAACCCTACGCGGAAGAGCAAAGTGAACCGGTTGGAGGTCCTTCAGGGCTATGCCAAAGACCGACAAGTACCAGGAAATATGAAGTAACCAATACGGATAGCAGTGACGAAGAAGACAACGCTCACGCTAACATTTATAACGACCGTAATGTTGTCGCTTCATCATCGCAAGACGGTGATGAAGAAGCGGTAGAAGAAAATAGGGTTGTTGAACAGCATGAAAATCAGCTATGAGAATACCCAATGGAGGACGGTATAATGCACAGTAATGAAGAGTTAACACTGTTAAATGATGATTGGTATCAGCATCTCCTGGCTAACACCGACTCGGGTAAATATAATTTGTTCTTATATCTAAAAAGTAACATGTTTATTCTAGTCAGCAAATAAATGAAACGGTTAATCTACCATAGGTTATTCAACACAGAGATTATTGTTTGATGATGAATAACCGAATTCTATTACATAAAAGGTACTAATAATATTGATAATAGCTTTGAATAAAAGCGTGCGGTAATAATGCAGAGATAATGATCCGTATATATTTTCAGAGACGCAGCTAGGCGCTGGGAAGAATCGTGTTCTCACGGGTACGGAACCATTCAGGGATGTTCAGCCACCCGGAAACCGCTTCGAAATCATCAGGGATTCCACCCGTTATTTTAAACGTTTCAAGCTTCAAGGACGCGAAACTACGTTGCGAATCAGACCACCCCAGGCAGGCTTCTCTGTAATAGACTGGCTCGGTGGAGCATTCCGCGATCTTCTAACGCATATCGCCAGTACTTCCGCCGGTGGTGACTATGTAGGAATATCATTTACAGCTGATAGTTTAGCACACGGGCCAGTATGGCTATCCTTCCGACCAGCCAGAGATTATACATTTGAAGATGTCTGGCAATTGATAACCAGCGTTGCTCAGAGTGCAACATCTCTGAATATCGGTGACGTGTGCGATATAAAAACCTGTATAGTGAGAGGAGTCGAGGGTCGTGGCAGAAAAGGTTTAACTCACGAGAGTGTTATGAAAAAATCGATATTGTCCATCCGTAATTTTGATAATGTATGCTTACCGCGCTCGCTGGTAGCAGCACGCGCATATGCCGAGCGGCGAGAAATGCGATCGGGGGAATTACATACTAGATGGCAGCGTATTAGACAGATTAACGGATCGTTGCAGAAAAACGAGGCTATTGCTCTTACGAGAGCAGCAAATATCATTGTACCTGCAAATGGCTGCGGCGTATATGAGATTGCCCAATATCAAGATTATTTAATGCACGACGGTATCGCTATTGTTGTGTACGAGTTTCTAACTCTGGGGCGACGTGAAAAACCTCTGTTCGACGGTAGAAAGCGCTTTTTGGCTTCTGTACACACGATAAAATACACACTCTATATATTGTATTATGAACGTACACATCATTTTCAACCTATTTTGAATCTCCGAGGTGCTGTAGGCGGTAGAGTTTTGCTCAAGTTGTAATGTACGCAGTCGTCGAGATGATCACAGATGTTCAAAAAAGAAATGTCCCCGGTGTTTTGCGCTACCGCCCTGTAACCCTAACACAGATGATGCAATTAAATGTGCTGATTGTAATCGTATTTTTTTCGGAAATCAGTGTTGGCAAACACACAAGACTGTCACTGTAGTCAGGAACCGCCGAAGAGCGAGTGTGTGCGAAACTGTGAAACGTTGTCGCTGGTGTTTCCAAACGATAAGACCTTTAGAACGGAAGAAACATATATGCGGTGTGAAATACTGCAAGACATGTAAACACAACGAGCGGAATAATCATATGTGTTTCATGAAAAGCCTTCGTACATATAAAGACACGCGTAAAGCAGTTTTCATTTTCTATGACTTTGAAACACAGCAGTGCACACCTTTAAAGGGTGAAACTTCTACTTTTGTTCATGAACCAAACCTTTGCGTAGCTCAACGACTCTGTACGTTTTGTTGTACTGATGATACCATAACAGAACCGTGCGAATATTGTGGCGTGCACGAGTTTGTTTTCAAGCACAGCCCCGTAGCTCAGCTTGTAGAATTAGCGATGACGGGTATCAAGGGGTTTCCTCGTACAATTTGTATTGCACATAACGCAGGGGGTTTTGACGCGCAGTTTATTTTTCGATATTTAATCGAAGAAAAAAAAACACAGCTACCATCGTTAATTATGAACGGTACGAAAATAATTACGATGCGGCTTGAAAACCTTCTGTTTATCGATAGCCTACACTACTTTCACATGTCTTTAAGTGCTCTACCAAAAGCCTTTGGTCTCACGAACACTGTCACAAAAGGCACTTTTCCTCATTTATTCAACAAACCTGAAAATTAAAATTATGAAGGTCCTCTACCAAGCCTGGAATATTATTCACCTGATACAATGCGTGCTGGCGAACGCGAACAATTTCTTGAGTGGTACCGAGCATTGAAAGATCGTAATTATCTGTTCAATTTTCAGAAAGACATTCTTGATTATTGCACGACAGATGTTACGATATTAAGGCGTGCGTGTATGGCTTTTCGGGATATGTTTATTGCCAGCGGCAATGTCCGCCCGTTCGAAGAGTGTACAACCATAGCGTCAGCTTGTTTTCGCGTTTTTCGTAAAAACTTTTTGAAAGATAACACGATAGGTATTATTCCAACAAACGGCTACAGATGGGCTCATAACCAATCCAAAAAAACAGTTTCGTGGCTCGTGAGGATGGAGCACTCTCTAGGGCACCGAATTCTTCATGCAGGGTGGGGACGCGAATTTAAAATATTGCAAAATTTACTAGTAGACATCTCATGTATTACAATTTTACGGCTGTTATTGGCATGGTTGTCCGCGTTGTTACCCTTTAAATAGGGATCGGCGACAGAGTGATGGTACATGGATGGACGAACGTCTCGAAAAAACTATAACTATAACGAATAGGATTCGAGAGGGAGGTCATGTATTAACAGAGATTTGGGAGTGCGAGTACGATCGTCCGTTAGAAGCTGATGCGGAAATGCGTGCACTCATAAAGGACCATCCTTTAGTTGATATAGAGCCTCTTAACCCACGCGATGGTTTCTTTGGGGGGCGGACATAAAACATGGTTACGCTTTATGACGCCCAGACTTCGGAGCAAATACATTATGTGGATGTCTGTTCTTTATATCCTTATATCTGTAAATTTGGTAAATACCCAATAGGACACCCCCGCGTATATACGGGCTCTGAATGCATGGAACTGACAGGTCCAAATAATAATGATCTTTCACGCGTAGAGGGCCTTGTGAAATGCCGCGTATTACCACCTACGAATCTTTATCGTCCCGTGTTACCGGTGCTTATGCATCATCGTTTGTTATTTCCTCTATGCCGTAGCTGTTCCGAGAGTATGAACCCGGAAACATGTACGCATGAAGATCCTTCTGACCGTATGTTCGATGGTAGATGGGTGGTCGATGAGCTACGCAAAGCTATCTCATGCGATTATATAGTTATCAAAGTATACGAAATCTGGCAGTATGAGATCACACAGTTCAATCGTGATACTCAAGAGGGGGGTCTCTTTGCTGCATATATAAATACCTTTTTCAAAATCAAACAGGAGGCCAGCGGCTGGCCCGAAAGTTGTTTGGAAGATGAAACGGTGCAAGAGCAATATACATAGCAGTTTTTGAGAGTTCTGAAGGTATTAAGCTAGACCGCTGCAATATTAGAAAAAATCCTGGGTTACGCTCTGTAGCTAAACTATGCCTCAATTCTTTTTGGGGTAAATTCGGTCAGCGTGAGAACTTACCGCAAACGACAATAATTTCGTCTCCTGAAAAACTCATGGAATTATTGACCAGTCCTGAATACGAAATCACAGGTATTCTACCTGTTAATAACGAGATACTATATATTAATTACACGCGGATCGACACGGCTGTAATACCTTCCGATATAGCAAACGTTGTAATAACAGCATATACAACAGCACAAGCGCGTTTGAAATTATATAGTTATCTCGAGCGCTTGGGTCCTCGTGCACTATACTGTGATACAGACTCTGTGATATATGTATCGAAGAAGAATGGCACCTGTGAATATGAGCCTCCGACCGGTCAGCTTTTAGGGGATCTTACCGATGAGTTATGCTCTTATGGTGAGGGTAGTTATATAAAAAGTTTTGTTTCAGGTGGTCCGAAATTTTATTCGTTTATTGTGCAGTGCCCCGATGGTTCCGAAAGCAAGGTGTGCAAAGTAAAGGGTATAACGCTCAATTTTACCAACAACTCATTAATTAATTATACATCTCTGCGCTCATTTGTAACCGGTGAAAGAGAGGTATCTGTTGTATTACACTACGACGCTATTAGACGGACAGCATACCACCAGGTCGTTACGCGCCCTGAAACAAAAACCTGTATGCCGTCGAGCGTCAAACGAAGACGCCATGGCGAGTATGGCTCGCTCCCTTATGGTTACAGAGCTTAGTTTATGAAAATTATATTATAAATGTTTTTGTAAATGTTGTAAATACTGTTAAACACTGTAAACCTTTATATTGTTACTGTAAAATAAAACTTTATGCATATACCGAATATCTAAATACTTTATATATACTGTTGTATTGAAAATACACTCATTCGTAGAGATGGATACACGGTGGACGCATCCCTGGACCTCCATGATCTGTGGCCCCACGGGCTGTGGTAAAACTTATTTTGTAAAAAAGTTTTTGAAATTCATTTCGCAAATGAATAGTGAGCCGTTCGAGAGAATTATTTTCTATTACTCCGAATGACAACCAGCATACACAGAGTATGGTAAATCGATAGAATTTTATGAAGGTCTGCCTCAGAGTGCCGATTACGCGAACGATCCACGTGCAAAGCTCATAATAATCGACGATTTGATGCGCGAGGCGTCGAACAGTAGCGTTGTAAATCTTTTCACCAAAGGTAGTCATCATAAAAACCTGAGTGTTATTTTTATTACTCAAAACTTGTTCCATCAAGGACATGGTCAGCGCGATATTTCATTGAACGCCAATTATATAGTAATTTTCAAAAATCCTCGTGATCGAGCCCAAATTCAGCATCTCGCGCGTCAGGTATATCCGGAAAACCCACGATTTCTACAAGAGGCCTATCACGATGCAACGCCCAAACCGCATGGTTATTTATTACTCGATTTGAAACAATCAACACCTGATAACTGTAGATACCGTACTTGTATTTTCCCCGACGATACCCATCATTTTGTGTACATACCACAGAAAAAATTAAAAAGCAATACCGGCACATGTGAATTACCAGTTCAACGCGTGTAATGGCGACTAAAGCATCGCCGCGTCACGAAAAATGTATATTTATATTGAGAGCTCTTCGACAATCCAATACATCGCATCGTGCATCTGGCACGCACAAAAAACAAACAAGGGCTAGTCACGCCGTTTGTCAATGTATGATGTACATTCTTAGGGGTAGCACAACCCCGAAGACAGGTAGCGCAAAGGGTTTAAAAACGAGTGATACACCAGGATAGCCGGCAGTTCATCAGACGTAATGGCGCGGGGTGGTTCACCGCTTTGCAAAAAGCACGTTGCGATACTCCGTGCTCTTCAACACTTGAATAAGGAGCAGCGCGAGGTTGTTTTACGCAAAGCAGATCCAAGTATTATCCGGTGTATTTGTGAGTGTGCACTGAATGTTCTCTGTGGAAATGTACCGCTGAAGATCGACGAGAGAAAAAAATTACGTCGATACGCACCGGTTCTCCGTCGTTTAGCCTCAAAAAAAGGCTGCTGGAAGAGTAAAAAACGGTTTGTTGTTCAAAACGGTGGGTTTCTACCACTCCTATTAGCGCCAATACTAGGTACTGTTCTATCGAATTTGATTGGCGGCTGTGGATGATAGAACACGCAAGAAAAATGGTACTCGTGCCTGAGGAGCATCTAACGCGGCTGAGCACACAAAGTCGTACGCAGCCGTTTTTTAATATGAGTGCGCCTCAAACACAACTAGTGCGAGGTACTGACGCTACGCTAGCTCGATTAGACATGGAGATGAATGAAATTTTGCACTCCAACGCATACAAGGACGAGAGGGAAAAATGGACGGCGTACTTGACTGTATTACAACGTTATCTCCACTTCGTTGATGATGAGAGAGCTCTGCAGTATCGCGAACTTATGCAGAATAAACACTATGTAGAGGCTGATTATGAAAGAAAAAAATCAGAAGGCGAAACCGGTTACGGTATGAGCGATACCGCTATACTTGAGAGTATACCTGCTAAATTTCATGTGAAATCGAGACTTCTTCTTCGTCGCCTGCGAGGCGCTCCACGATTTAATTTTTCTTGGGATTCTGACGGTGTCGTGTCGGTCAGCGGTAAACCAATAAAAGATTCGAATATTGTTGATCTCGTGAACGATGCTATGAGGGCTAGAAAAATACCTAACCCTGCTGGACGCAGTGCCGTTGCCAGAGTTCTACGAGCGGTCAAGACACCACGGGAATTTATTGGTAATGAGGAGTTGTGGGCGAAGTCTAGAGTTAACACGCCACAGCGTCAATCGCAGGCTGATGATGGTAGTACAAGCAGCGAGGGATCACCCGATACGGACCAGTCAGCGTTTTTCAGCGGTGTTGAGAACAGATCACCAGCACGGCGACCACAGGGAGATAAGCAGAGAGGTGGCGGCTATCATGTTAAGAAAAGACGTGTAATTTGGGCTAACCTGAAATTATAATAATGAAAATCTTAGAAAACGCGTACTTTAATCCAGCCTATGAAGCATCGTTTTCAGGTGCTACCAAATTGTTACGTTTGGCACGTCAGAAAAAAATTGCCCGTGTGAAGGCAGTACAGTGGCTTGAAGCACAGGATACTTATAAAAAACACAGATCGGTACGACGACATTATCCGCGTCGTTTTTATAATGTCCGAAATATTGATGACTTCTGGGAGGCTGATCTCTTGGATCTTCGCTCGATTAAAGATTATAATGATGGTTATGTTTATCTCTTGGTCATTATAGACGTTCTCAGTAAATTTGCATGGGTTCAGCCTTTACGTGACAAGTCTGCTGCATCTGTAGCCAATGCGTTTGATCTCATTTTATCTAAGAAAAATAGTAACGCTCGATCTAAGAGGAGCGCCGTGCCTCAGTGGATAGAGCTTCGGGTTCGCACGCAGCGGACCCGGGTTCGATTCCCGTAGCCGACACCAATGGAAAAAAAATTTTTCTACGTGTTTTTTCTGCAATCCTGGCGGTTCGGATTCCACCAAAACAAATGCCCAACAAAACCTCACTGTGATGAGTGGGGGGATCGGTGCTCGGCTTTGGTGCTCCCGCAAGGCGGTTCTCATCGCGCGGATGGTGACGCCTTGGTCGGGCACGGGCAACCCATAGCATCACAGGTGAGGAGGTGCCGGCCCTAGGCGACTCTGGTGGACGTGCTTGAGTTTACTCGCATTGACGCTGGGGGAGACTAGGTACGTACCGACCTGTATCGGCGGAGGTTTTCTGCAGTTTCCCTCCGTCCATGGCGAATGCGATACAGGGAGAGTAAAGAGAATGCGAAGCGGCTGCAGCCGTCAGAGCAAGCGGAAGACAAAAAGAAAGATGACAGAGAGAGAGAAAGAGAGAAAGCGAGACGACAGATTGTAAAAACCCGAGAGGGTGTGCAATAAAAACTCCCACAAATAGTAACGGTCGATCACCCTTTTACCTACAGACGGACAGGGGTAAAGAATTTACCGGTGCTGTATTCCAGGCTCTCTTAAAGGAAAAGAACATACAGTTCCGTGTTGCGCGAAACCCTGATATAAAAGCGGCTATTGTCGAGAGATTCAATAGAACACTGAAAGAAAGAATGTGGAGATATTTTACGTATTCTAGAAAAAAAAACGTTACCTAGACGTTCTGCAGAACATCGTTTCGGCATACAATCACTCCACGCATAGCGGTATAAAAGTGGCTCATGTCACGGTGACACACGCTACAGCAGCTAGGGCCCGTAATAATCTGATACAGCGGGACAAAAGAACCGAGAATTGTTCGCCCAAATACAGCGTGGGTGACATCGTGCGCATCAGTAGCGCGAAGGCTGCCTTCGTAAAAGGTTACGAGCGTGGCTGGAGCAGCGAGTTATTTACGATTGCCCGTGTGTCGCACAGTATTTGTCCTATGATATACATATTGCGTGATCTCCACGACGAGGATATCAATGGTATATTTTATGAGCCTGAGTTATCGAGAGTACAAACGAAGAAGTCTAAACAGTCGTCAGCAAAATGAAGGAGGAGTTTTACATGGTTTTACCTAGTAATAGTAGTATGAATTATTATCCCGATAATGTGACAACAAGGTACACCACGCATTTACCCCAATGTATCTCTCTTCACGGCAGCTGGGCTGTTTCTCTAGCTGAAATACACATACCGACGACAATTTTACATGTACCGCCCGATGGTGAACAGAACTTTATGAATGTCATAACGAACACAGTAGCACCCGGTAGCATGGCAAGCACCGACTTTAAGGAAGAACGCGTCTGCGTACCGCCTGGTGTGTACCTCAGCATAGACACATTACTCGAGGCTATTAACGAGACACCGTGTATTGCGGGTCATCTGAAATTTAAGCACTGAAATTTAAGCACTTACACTGAATCGTGTAAGAATGTAGAACACTCATTCTACTTCTCTGCTGGATTGAACAAGATTTTAGGATTCACCGAGTCTAAGGATGTGGTGGTCCAGAGCGAGTACACTGCTCAGAGACCTGCCAACCTGGCCCATGGGAGCCCAAATATGATGTACGTTTATACGGATATCAGCAAGCCCTATATCACAGGAGATGTGCATACACCGCTGCTGCGAGTCGTACCAATTGTTGCCGCTGATAATCGTAATTACGGGTCGGTGAAGATAAGAAGTTTCTCACCACCACGCTACATTCCTCTATTACGTACTAGTTTTCAAACAATAATGATTGATATAAGGGATGAGTTTGGCAAACCGATACCATTCGAGTACGGGACGTTGACAGTGACGTTACAGTTCAAACGTACAGATTAGCCTGAACCAGTCTAAAATGGCTTATTATGACGAATACTTTGATATGCAAACGGGTGGGGGTGTGGGGTGAACCGGTTATGGTGGTATCAGTCATGTGTATATAGGGTCACCGAATCAAAGGGGTCACGGTATTGGGAGTTTCCTCGGAGGTCTCTTCCGACGAATAATACCTCTCTTGAAACAAGGTCCTCGGGCGGTTGGTAAAGAGGCGCTTTGCTCAGGTATGAACATGGCTACGGATATCATGGATTCTGGTATTCACCCTCGAGAAGCATTGAAAACACGTCTGCACAAATCAGGGGAGAATCTGAAGCATAAGGCTGAAGAAAAAATGAGTACGCTGATGAAGGGTTCGGGGTATAAAACCGGTAAAATTAATAAACTGATCCATTCTCTTGCCGGGAACGTATCACGACGTACCGGTGTGAAAAAACGGAAGAAGACCGTGAAGTCGCGAAAACGTTCGGGCTCTGTGAAAAAGAGACAGAAGAAGAAAAAGAAAACTGTGAAAAGAAGAGCAATAAAACAGACAACTACGAATCGTTATAAGAAATCAGTGGCGGATATTTTCGCCTAACACAATCTTGGAAAAATGGGTTTCGTACACGCACACTCGTGTGAGTGCCTTAAGTCGGAGCTTGAGCTATTTACACTACCACCGACCCAGACAACAATCGAGGGAACGCATACAGTGTGTTACAAGCCGATCTCATCATTGACGGATGATTCACGGATAGAGTTTGTCATACCGGGCCAGGGTGATGAGTACATTGATCTTGCTCACACCATGCTTAGCATGCGTGTTAAGATAGAAACCCCTGACAAAGCGGATGCACCGTCTCCTAAAGTAGGCCCAATCAATAATCTATTACATTCAATGTTCAATCAGATCGATGTGTTTTTGAATCAGAAACTGGTATCACCTCCTAACAATGTTTATTCGTATAGGGCATACATTGAAAACCTCTTGAATTATGGATCTGGTGCTAAGAACTCGCATCTCACGAGTACTATATGGTATAATGATACGCCGGGTAAAATGGATGATACAGAAGATAATAATCCCGGGCTTGCAAACAGACGAAACGTATTAGGTAAAAATCGAACGATCGATCTCCTTGGTCATTTGCATTGCGATGTCTTCAATCAAGAGAGGTTTTGCTAAATGGCGTTGAAATGTGTTTACGTCTCGTACGGTCTAATAACGCTTTTTGTCTCATGAGCTCTTCGAAAGATTGTACCATCCGTATTACGAAGGCCTCGATACTTATACGGCGTGTTAAGGTAGCACCGGGTATACTTTTGGCCCATGCAAGAGCTTTATCTAAATTCACAGCAAAATACCCTTTGACGCGATTCGAGTTTAAAGCGAAATCGCTGCATGCGGGGATACATGGTGAGACTCTTAATAATGCCATACTTGGTCAGCTGCCTAAACGTATCATCGTCGGTTTTGTCAATAATAAGGCTTTTAATGGTGACCGTAAAATGAACCCTTTCAATTTTCAGAAATATAATATAAATTATTTTTCTTTGTACGCCGATGAATTGCAAATACCTTCAAAACCCCTACAGCCAGACTTCACAGATGCTAATATGTATGATGATGCATACCGCATACTATTGTCGGGTACAGGCATACACTTTCTCAATGAGGGTAATTCTATCGCACGTACAACCTACCCTGCTGGTTATTGTCACTTTGCATTTGATCTTACACCCAATCTCTCGGCCAATAGTAGCACTCCTTGGAATTTTGTGAGGTATTGTAGTGTGAGAATAGACGTACGTTTCGCGTCTGCCCTAACATCAACGATTAATTGCCTTGTGTATGCGGAATATGATAATTTGTTGGAAATCGACTCCTCCAGCCAAGTAATAGTGGATTTTAGTGGCTAGGTCGCAAGGCTTATAGAGGGGGGAATGTCATATATCCGTAGAACGTGCAATATTTATCGTTAGTCTGTATTCAAAAGCCGCCGTGTCACGGGAGGGTGGCCATCGTCAGGGAAAACCTGGAAAATCTGGAAATGTCAGGGAATTTAAAACGCGTCAGGGAAATCCGGGAAATATCAGGGAATTTGAAACGATTCAGGGAAATCTCGGAAATATCACGGATTTCGAAATTTATCAGGGTCTATTCATAAATTTAAATTGTGAAATTTCGTTAGACCATTTTATGTCTTGTGTTAAATTATCGCAATTCAGTAGGATAAAAAAAAATAGAAAGCGTCTAAACAGGTAATTCGATAAAACAGTCGATAACCGAGTGTTGTAGTCTCCGCTAAATGCTATTCGCCATGTCACAAAACAGTAAATATACGTAATGATGCGGCAACAGCACCTATCGGCTTAGGCTGCATGCATGTGTCCGCGCCTCCGCGTTCGAAACGGTGGTAGGTAGGGACTCGCGTGGACGACTCTGGCCTCAGTTGTTTTCAGTCGATCTTCTTCTCACACTCGTTGTCTTCTCGTAGTTATATTATTGAGTCGCGCGTTCGACAGGTCGGAACAGCTCGTTGCCACGAAAATACCTTCTAATATGAAGTGTACGATACCGTATTCTTATTAATATACATAGTGATTTAAGGTAAGTAAATTTTAGATATTGGCATCGTGTCTAAGTTTCTGTATAGCATTGAAATTGAAACAATGAATTTTTACAAAGGTTTTGTATATTTCCGCTTCAACTTTTGATTCATGATAACTTCAGATTTATGTACTTATGTACAACTTACGTATTTCTTATATAGAAGCTTATAATTTGTTTTTTCTCCATCGTGTGAATTGGTATGCCTATGCACAACTAGTATTATATTTAACGTAAAACGTTTCAAACACATGATAGAAATATAACAAAGAAATTTTTCATTTCTTTGTATGTTGTTTTTCTTTATCCGTCAACGGGAATATGTGGCAATAATATGGCTTAAATCTTTCATTGGGTACAATGAATTATTAAAACTTTCGTACAATGTAATATTAATCAAATTATTGACCTCCTAGCCCAAGAGCGGAAGTACGTCCACCAGGGCTTTCCTGAAATGGAGGACCGGGAAAGGAGAAAAGAACTTGCCAGAGCTCAGAGCCTGCAGCTCTGGCAAGAACGGTGGGAAGGGGACTCGCGGGCCAGATGGACAGCGAGACTTATCCCTCGTCTGGACACCTGGATAAACCGTCAGCATGGTGAGGTGAATTATTACCTCACCCAAATGCTGACGGGGCACGGGTATTTCTGGGCCTACCTGCACAAAATGGGTAAAGCCCGGGACCCGTGCTGTTTGTCCTGCGGATCCCCGAAAGATGACGCTCTCCACACCTTCTTCGAGCGCGAAGAATGGCAGGTGTGGAGGGCAGGAGCGGAGAGGAGATTCGGGAGCATAACTCCGGATAACATCATCGGAGTGATGCTCCTGAGCAAAAGAGTTTGGGCGGAGGTGTCTGCTAATATAGAAGCAGCCCTCCGCCTAAAAAAGAGAGTTTTGGAGAGGGAGGAGCCCTGAGGGGCTAGGGCAATAGGCGCCACCCCGAAGTAATGCGATAAGCGGTTCCGGGGTGGCGCCCAGGAGTCACGGAGGGGGATTGTTTTAGCCGGTAGTCTCTTGCAGGACTTAATTGATTGTATTGAATCTTTGACATCTTTATAATTCCCTGCAAGAGGAGTCCGGCACAAGGGGGGAGAGGGAAATGTTATGCTCTCTCCTCCTTAAGTGCGTAAATGCATTTTCAACCCCCTCCGGGGAAAAAAAAAAAAAAAAAAAAAAAATATTAATCAAAACCTTTTCACCTTTTTTTCGCAATTCGATATTTCCTGCACTCTTTCATGTTTATTGCATGCGGTGTTTGAATATTTTTCCGACAGAAATAAGGCGTATCTCAAATTGAAGATGGTTGGACCAACAAAATCTACGAGTTTTAATCCGGATTGGCTTACGAGCGAAGATTTCTCATCGTGGATTGCAGCAGTTTCTCAAAGACCACAAAGTGCTCGATGCACCGTTTGTGCAACCACATTTTCTTTGAGTAATATGGGTAGACGTGCTTTAGTGAGTCACGCGGAGTCGAAGAAACATAGAAAAATCGTAGATGCGAGAAAAAGAACGCGCGATGTTGGCATCGTGTTTGGTGAAGCTCAAGGTACAATCACGACAAAAAAATCAGACGAATGCGCTTCCAGTTCTGGTGCCGGAAATGTGAAGGGTCAGCCAGAGAGCAGCAATACCATGTCACATGGTGTGGACGCATTTTTGATAGCTGAAAACATCACACGCGCTGAAATTATATAGTGTCTTCAAACCGTACAAGCACACAATTCAGCCCGTTCTGCAGCCAAAAGTGTCGATCTTTTCCCGATTATGTTTCCAGACTCTGCAATTGATGGGAAGATGAAGCTGCAGCGCACAAAACTCGGTTACACGATTGTTCATGGCTTAGCTCCATATTTTCATAATGAGCTCCTAACCGAGTTAGAAGGCTGCGACGATGTCATCGTAGGATTTGACGAGTCACTGAACAAAGTGGCTCAGCAGGGTCAAATGGATATTTTTATTCGATATTGGCGAACAAACGATGATCAAGTTGTAACACGATACTTCACGTCCGCGTTTTTGAACCACGCAACAGCTGCAGATCTACTGCGTGCATTTACGGCAAGTGTCTCGGACGTCGGTCTCCAAAAAATTCTCCAAATTTCCATGGACGGGCCAAATATGAATTTAAAGTTTCATCGCGACTTGAGGGATAATTTAGCGTCTGATCCGAATGGCACAATACTTCTGGAGATTGGCAGTTGCGGACTACACGCCGTGAATGGGTCCTTCAGAACAGGAATAAAAGCAACATCGTGGGAACTTTCAGAATTTCTCCGTGCTTTATACGTAATTCTGAAAGATACACCGGCTCATAGAGGAGATTATACCAAATACTCGGGGTCAAAATTATTTCCCAAAAAATTTTGCACAGTGCGCTGGCTGGAGAATGGACCGCTTGCTGAAAGAGCGATGAACATTATCCCGAATGTTCGGAAGTACATCGACGGAATGGAAAAAAATCAGAAAGGCATCCCGGATAGCAAATGCTTCAAGATCGTGCGGACAGCATTGAAAGATAATTTCTTGATTTGTAAGCTGGCATTCTTTCAATCAATCACGGCAGAGATCGAACCTTTTTTGACCGAATTTCAGACGGACAAACCGATTGCTCCGCTTCTTTTCGAATCTTTGTCGAAAATCATAGGAAATATCATGCGTAGATTTGTAAAGCCAAAAATGTACACAATGTGGAAATCTCCAACAAGAATAATCTTCTTGACCCCAAGCAAATCGAATTGGGTTTCGCGACTCACGATGCCATTTGAAAAGTTCGAGCACAAATTAACGATCGTGAAATCCTCGAGTTTCGAAAGCAGTGCCGTACGTGTTTTCAGAAGATGTGTGAGAAGCTTCAAACACGCTCGCCTCTCACGTTTCCTCTCACGAAAGGAATATCCTGCATGGATCCCGTAATCGCTGTCACAGAGATCGCACGCAATGCTCGTTTTCGCATGACGTTGAGTACTTTTGTTGAAAATAGGCAGATTTCCGGTGTTGCTGCCGAAACGATCGAGAAACAATTTTTCGCCGTTTGCGAAAGTTCGAAGTTCGCAGATACGATGAGGCAATTCTCGAGAAAAAACGATCGATTGGACGATTTGTGGATGACTGTGGCAAAAACGGGAGATGGCAGTAACAACGAGCTCATTTCCTTTTTCAAAAAAATTTTTATTTTGTCTCATGGCAATGCGGATCTGGAACGAGGCTTTTCGATAAACCGTGAGTGTATCATCGACAACCAATCCGAAGAGTCACTTGTTGCTCAGAGGCAGGTTCATGATGGACTCATGATAGCTGGAGGAGTTCAAAATATAATAATTTCGAAGGCGATCATTCACGCCGGTCGTAATGCCCATGCACGGTACCAAGAAAGCATAGAGTTAAAGCGAAAGCAGCAAAACGTCGAAACATCGTTAGCTGCCGAGAAAAAAGCTATGGCACTCCAGCTTAGAGAGCTTGAAAAAAAGAGAGAGGAGCTTATCAAAAATGCGAGACAAGAAGAAGCTCTCCTCAACGAAGAAATATCAAAGTTAAAAAAAACTGTATAATTTTTATCTCGATCTGTAATTTTTTTTATCTAGTCTTGATCTTGCCAAATATACGACTCATTATGAAAAATAACATTCTAAATAGTTATTTGAAGTTGAGTTTTAAAGTTACATCTCCGTATATAAATCATATATATATACATACTGATGATTCCCTCACTTTTACGAATATATATATATATATTTATATATAATTTATTTTCGTAAAAGTCAGGGAATTGTCAGGGAATTTTTTGCATCAGATTTAGTGGCCACCCTGCACGACGATCGAGAAGCGCCATGAACATCGTCATTGATATACAGCCCATGCTTTTTAGCGCAGGCCATCATCCCCGCTTACTTGCACCCAAGGGTCCGCTGATCTTTCAGCAGTCCCCTGAGGTGGTTTGGACGGACCCGCTAGAGACCCATCGAGTGTCCCCTGGACACCCCTCTGTGTCTCCCTCGGGCCCATCCTCGAAAGGCCTTGCGCCCTTGTTGGCCTGCCTCTAGCCCTCTTTCCTCGCTTTCCCGGACGCCCGGGCCGTCACCCACCTCTGCAGGCCCCACGGTGTCGGCCGCTAGTGCCTTATTGACGGATCCCTGCTCCACCCTCTCCAATTGGGAGGTGGCATCTCCGGCGAGCTCGATATCCATGGCTACCGCAGTGTTGGTGGATCCCTCCTGCGGTGCCGATGCCTCCCCCTGAGCGGCCTCGGGGGTATCCTCCCGCCGCGCCGCCCCGGTTCTCTATCGGGCCTCGTAGAAACGAGCTAATCCGAACGAGTCAATCCGAAGTGGGGGGCGAGATTGTGCTCCTTCAGCCTCTCAAGGAACTTGGCATCCATCCCAATTAGCGCGTGCACGGCTCCCCGAACGACTTTCCGGTCCCACACTCTCCACATAGGAGTGCACAGTCCTGGATTCTGTCTTTGCATCCTAGCGAGGAGGATGTGCAAGTCCTCGCTAGTATTGGGGAACACCGCGGTCATTCTTATCAGCCTGGGAAGGCACTCTTTCTCCAAAACTTTGAGTTTGGCGCCAGGTTCGGTACTATAGACCGCAACCAGGCCTTCGCTCGGCCATCCGAGCAAGTGACCCAGAAGACACCCTGGCCACTGCGGGTACCCTCGACGCACGGGGACTCCTGTTCCAGGGGAATGGCGTCCAGCGCCCCGAGGATCGCCCGCGCCACCAGCCCGTCCTGCCCCTGCCAGAGAGCCGTGCCAGGGTAATTCGAGCCCTGCCCCTCAGGTGCCTCCTTAGTTTTGCCCGTGTGTGCAGACATAGAAGATGGGCTCTGCGTAGCTGCTCTAGCCTTGCGGGTCCTCCTATTTGCCGCTCCACTGCGGCAGGGTTTTCGGTAAACCGTCCGCGTTGAGTCGACGGTCCTGGCCGTAGCTGATCCCTCCTCCTCAACGCCTGTGACTGAGGCTGCGACGGCCAGCCCCCGCGCTCCCACCGAGGTGAGAATCGCGGGATCCGAACCGCTCACATCCTCTGCCGTTGGAGTCTATACCGGTGCCTCTTGCGAGATCCCGGCAACAGCATTTGTTGTTTTAATATCTTTGGGTTCTTCCATGAGGTTCCCACGAGTCGCCAGGAAAAAAAGGTCCTTCACCACAGAGCCTGTTGTGGTGATAAGGCTAAATACAATGGGGGGGGGGGGGGGGGGGGTACCCCAAAAGCATCGTTCGCGACACTTTGACCCAAGTGCCATTCAGCCCTCGGCACGATAGCTTCCGCCTTGGCTTGGGGAGTGGTCCGCGGCAGGGCCTTCGATCCCCTTACCCGGGTTTTACACCGGTCGGTTCCCTTATAGCACCCGCTGACCAAAGAGTTCCACTCCCCCCCCCCCCCCGGTTCAAGGTACCGGTCTCCATGTGGCGCCCCGTTCCCTTGTCCGTCTGGAGGTCGCTCCACGATTTGGACGTCCCTCTGTCCACCACCTGAGGACGCGCCCCGTCGGCCTCACCCACGCTTCCCGCTCCTCTTTACGAGGGGAAGGGAACCCGGGAAAAAGTTGTATTACTTCTTGCTGAGTACAGGAGAATTTTTCCAGATTTTTCTTCGAAATTTGTTTTCCACCTATTTCCGGTCAGCGATTGATCTGAATACCATGAAAATAATAGAATTAAATTTTTTACTTATATATTAAACTTTGGTCTCTTCGGAGGTTTCGACGACGGAGTTTCTTCGATGTAAGTAAAAAACGTAATTCTATTATTTTCATGGTATTCAGATCAATCGAGCTGACCGGCAACAGCTAGAAGAAAAATTTCAAAAAAGAATCTGAAAAAATTGTCCTGAACTCGGCAAGAAGTAAGCTCCGTAAAGTTGGCCCGCCTACTTTGACTTTTTGGGTTTTTTTTTTTTACGAATCGTTTGATCGTCGTTTGATACCGTTTGATCGTTAATTAAAATCGTTTGATCGTTAATAATTTTTTCACAAAATCGAAAAAAAATCTACCGTAAAGTTGGCCCGCCAACTTTGACTTTTTCAAGATTTTTTTTTCTAATCTTTCGGTTGTCGTTTCGGATTGTTTGATCGTTAATTAAAATCGTTTGATCGCTAATAGTTTTTTCACAAAATCGGAATTTACTGTCCCCAAGTCATGTCTAGTAACTTTTTACTGGTGAAGGTTGGTGGACAGTTCCAGCCGATATATTTGTTACCTTTTTGAACATTTTCCTTTTGCTGTACTTTGATCGTCGTTTGATACTAATGTACATCAAGTTTCATCGTTTGATAGTTCATAGTTTCTTGAAAAACTGCAATTTACTTTCTGCCCGTATGACCTGAAGTTGGCTAGTAAGTTTTTAACACTAAACTTTGGACAATTCCAATTTCCGTATTTTTGAGCTTGTTCAACTTTTTCCTCTTGCCATCGTTTGATCGTCGTTTGATACTGGCGTGCACCAAGTATCTTCGTTTGATCGTTGATAGTTCCATAGAAAAGTGAGATTCAATGTCGAGCGTAAGGACAGCCCGCACAACTGTTTCGTCATGCGGGCTATCTTCCCCTTAGAACTTTCTCAAATTTTTCTTTTTGCTATCGTTTGATCGTCGTTCGATGTCGTTTGATCGTCAGGAATATTTGTTTGATCGTTAGTAATTCAGTAGAAAAGCGACATGTAACGTCCAACAGCCCGATCTGAAGTTGGCTTCTAACCATTACCACTAAACTTTGGACAATTCTAATTTCCGTATTTTTGAAATTTTTCAACTTTTTCTTATTAATTTAAGCAGTTTATATGTCGTGGGTTTTTCAATAACGTGATCGCGTGATTGAAAATAAATGCGCCTCTAAAATAACGTAAGTCATGTAAACATAATGTAGCAGTTTATGCTGAAATTACCGTATTTCGTCGAGCGTGGCGCTATCTACCTCTTCGCACACAGTGAAATGCATCGTACAACGAATTCAAACGACTTAAAATTATTGATCGTATGGTACAGTGAAAGGTAGCGACAGGTGCGAAATTACGTGACACGTTTGCGATAGTAATTTGGTGAACATTTTGGAGTAATTTAACGAATGTGACTCAAGTGTTGGTTTTTGAACATATTATTACATTTATTACGAACGGATTTACGGTTTACATTATTTAGATTTATATAATGGTTACTGATGAAAAATGTGTACATTCCAATGTTGCGGAACAATGTAATTGTAGACACAATTTTGGAGTACATTCCCAAGCAAAAAGTCTTTGAAGTAAAGTCTCCATACTAATAGTTACGATAATCTAAATCTAACCTTCTCTATCGCTAAATCGGAAAATAAACGAATGGTTTTCGGTTATATCATTTAATTACTGCATCAATGTGCGTTTCTCTTATAACCTTACGTCGATGCGATACATAGAACGTTTCTCACATCTTGTTGAGCCCAGCGTTACATGTGGCAGGCTGAGTGAAAGTTAGGACATACTTGCAAAACGTGATTTGTATTTTCTGTGAGATGGTCAGTTTAAAAAAAAGTAAAACATGTATTAGGCACTCTTGGTACATTTCTGTATTAAAAGAATATTTTCATACTAATAGACTGCACTGTCTTAAAGAAAGTAAAAATTACTCTTTCCAAGTGGTTGGAATATAACAAAGTGCCTTAAGGGTTACGGTAAGCAAGAGGGTCAGGTAAAGAAGACACAGAGTGGGATACAAACTGTGCACAGTCAGAGTGATGAGGTCCCAGGTGAAAATGGCCTTATTGGATTTCACATCCAACCATATTGCAATGAAAACCATTCAGCCTAATGGAGCAGGAAGAAAGAACGGTGTCAACGATGAAAACAACCTCCTCCTTCTCATGATGTTCTATGATGAGCCATTGGGTGCTGAAATGTGTCCAGTGTTGACTGATCCTTACTGCATAACCAAGGTAAATATGCACACGATGCTCCATTTCTCGATTTTTGTCTTGTTTTTATTTTTAGTTGTCTGTTACGTTCCACAATCTTATCTTCTTTGATAAAGGGAAATGCAATATTTCGGATACATTTGCCGCAATGGTCATAATTTGTTCCAATGCTGTAATAGTCCATGGGAGGTTGTTCGACATCACTTGTTCTCTTTTTACCTCCTCATGGTCAGCAATTTACGATTTAAAAGTGAACGAGGACTGATCTACTTGCTGGTGAGTTTAATAAAAAATGAACTTGTAAAGGCAATTTACCTTATTTTTGTTCACAGGTAGATATAAATTTTATATGATATCATCTTCGGTAGATCATCAGAAACGTGATATAATGAAGCTAGACAACGGTAGAAACAGCCTGTCATGGATAACGAGTTTTGTACCATGGAACAGCTGTGCCAAAGACATGTCTGTCCTATTTGAGACCAACCTAGACACCTGAAGATTCTTCGAAACTTTCAGTAAACAATATGCTTCAGGTAATTGAACAATTTATGTCAGAAGTTTCTATGTTGCCGAGAGATTAATTATGAAATGTTGATTTTGCTGAATATACAAGCATGCTGTTCTATGTACATGACATACTATAAATAACACAGAATACATAATTAAGCTGTACCTTCAATAAGACAAAGGATAGCATATAACAATTATGTTGGTATTGTGACGACATGATATGAAGATACTTGGTAGTAATGCAATGTGAAGTAATCATTTGATTTACGTACAATGGTACATTGTTCCTTTGAAATTGCGGTTTATTGCGAGACTGGACAGGACTGTCAGAAATGTATATGAATTGTGAGGTACATTCTAATTCTAATATAATCATTATATTCATATTCTTTTTGTTTATGATGTGTATATATTTCAGTAAACTGATCATTGTTATATAATCAATCATGAGGGTAGGTGCCAACATACATAATGGATGACACAGCGCAGTTCTTGTTCATCACTAGGACATCTCCCATTTTTAATTTGCACATTATTCCAAATGGTGATGGTACTTTCAATGCGGTAGCACATGGTAAGCATGTTGGAATGGTTTGAGAAGAGTCCGACATTACCGGTGATTCATACGATCACGTTCTCAGTGAACGACGCGAGAGGCGTCGTGCAAAGAGGAAGGGGAACAGGCAGTTCCGTTATCTCTCAGTTCATCTCCAACGCTCTAAGAAGGAGCACCGACAAGCCAAAGAAAATACTTACACTGTTATATAGTTTTGTTTAAATAAATTAGTCAGATCATTTATATTACTTATACGTCGTCTGTGATATTCTTTTGCGTTTCAACCCGCTTTACCAATATTCCCACAGAGCTCTCAACCAGTTATTGGCAATTCATTCTTTGTTGGAAAGAATTCTCAATAGGTTATGGGCCCAGTCACGCGGACTGCGAGAGATCTGTGAAATAAGTAAAGTGAAAAGAGCGGTTTTGTAGCGCGAGAAGCGTGAAACGCGGCGTGGTGGACACGTGGTGAGAAACCGGAGGCGGCCATTGTGTAGCAGTCGTGAGAGAACTCGAGTGCGTGCGAAGCGTAAAAACGTGAGAAACGTGCCGGACGCGAGGCGCGGTGTAAAAATATCGTGTGTGAAACACGGTGTGAGAGTCACGTGGTGAGATCGGAACCGGCCATTTTTGAAATCGGTACCGGCGACAGAATTCGTTCGCGAGAAGCAAGAAAAACGAATCCACGATGTCCGAGGCGATCACAACAAAGAATGTCACGAAATTTGATGGCCACGATTACCAAGGATGGAAATTTCAGATGCGAGCGTTATTTTCATCGCATCGCATATGGGGAATCGTGAACGGTACAAAAGCAAGGCCGGTCGGAGAGACACCAGAGGCCGAGGTGTGGGACGTTGAGAATGCGCGCGCCATGTTTCTTTTGTCGTCAACGCTCGAGTCGGAACAAATGAGACCTTTATTAATTTGTGAGACCGCATGGGAAATGTGGAGAAAGCTCGCGTCGATTCACGAGCAAAAATCAGCCTCAAACAAATTAATGCTCTCGACAAAATTGTACGAGTACAGAATGGACGGTAACGACTCGATAACTCAGCACGTCGCCAAAGTGAACAACATGGCGGCGCAGTTGATCGACATAGGAGAGACAGTTTCGAACGTGACAATAATGGCTAAGATTCTGGGAAGTCTTACGCCGAAGTATTCAAATTTCATGACCGCATGGGACAACATGCCGCCAGACATGCAAACGCTTGAGAATCTGGAGGAACGGCTGCGTCGTGAGGAAGCACGCTTGTCCGCGAATGACAATAGTGAGAGTGCGTTCGTGGCAGAAAAACATTCAAAGGACAAAAGACATGCGAGTGCGAATACAAAAGACACGAAAAACAAGAAAAAGGGTGCGAAGCCCAAAGTGCGTTGTTATAAGTGTCAAGAGCTCGGCCATTACGCGATGCAGTGCAAGAGCAGAGCGAAAGGCAGTGAAAATGGCGGGAATAATTCGAGGGACTGTGCCTTTGTCGTTGAGAACAATTGTGAGAGTGTGTGTGAAAGTACCGGTAAAAGCCCGGTGTTCAAAATTCCAAAAAAGGTCGTGAGTGAGATACTCGCAACCGATAAAAACGATAGTTGGTTGACCGACAGCGGCGCGTCGCGTCACATCACTTACCGACGGGACTGGCTAAGTGATTGTCGAGAGTTACCAGCGGGTAACACAGTGTCTCTCGGAGATAGCAAAGAGTGTCGTGTCGCGGGGATCGGTAAAGTAGATATCGAAAAATTCGTTGACGATGGGTGGACAACGTCACGGATCGAAAACGTGTTATACGTCCCGGACATGAGAAAAAACTTATTCTCGGTCGGCGTTTGTGCGGAAAAAGGGCTCGGAGGGTTTTTTCGGGGAAACGGCGTTCGTATCGATAATAACGGTTTCGCGGTTGGCTACGGTGTGAAACTAGAAAATAAAGTCTATCGAATGATTTTTAAAACCAAGTGCGCGAAAGACGGCAGTGAGGCCAACGTTGTGAAAACGAGTTTTCGAGTTTGGCATGAGAGACTTGGACACGTGAACGGACAGACGGTGAGAAGTCTAGTCAAAGAGAATCTAGTAAAAGGCGTCGAGTTTTCGGAAAACTCAGAAAATTTTTGTGGTCCGTGTCAGGAAGGGAAATCTCATCGAAAAGTGTTCAAGAAAACGCGACTTCGCGCAAAGACAGTCCCGGGAGAAGTAATCCACACGGATGTGTGCGGACCGATGTCCGAAGCGTCTCTCGGTGGTGCGCGATTTTTACTGACGTTCAAAGACGATGCGACGAGCTTTCGCCATATATATTTCCTGAGGCACAAAAGTGACGTGTTAGAAAAATTCAAAAAGTTCGACAAACTCATAGAAAACAAATTCGGCAGGCCGATGCGTGTTCTTCGGTCAGATAATGGTACGGAGTTCAAAAATCGGGCAATGGAAAGCTACACGGATTCGCGAGGAATCCAAAGAGAGTTCACCGCGCCGTACACGCCCCAGCAGAACGGGAAGTCTGAGAGAGACAATCGAACATTGATCGAGAGTGCGCGGACAATGCTACTGGCGAAAAATCTCCCCAAATATCTTTGGGCCGAAGCATGCAGTACAGCAGTGTACTTAATGAACCGGGCTGGAGCATCGAGCGTGAAGCAAAGAAAAACTCCGTATGAAGAGTGGTTCGGTGTGAAGCCGAATCTGACGCATCTAAAAATATTCGGCTCCGATGCGTACGTTAATGTACCAAAGCAACAGCTTAAGAAATTGGACGCACGTGCAAAGAAAATGATCCTCGTCGGATATGAAAGTAACTCATCGAATTACCGTGTTTTCGATCCCACGAGCAAGAAAGTGAGCGTATCGCGCGATGTGACGTTTCACGAGGTCGTCGGACCTTGGGTTATGTTCAAGAATGGCGAGTCAAGTGAATTGACGCTACCGAAAACCGAAGAAAACGAGGGAACCGTTCAAACTCCAGAAGAAGAAGACGACGACGAGGTGTTCGAGCTAGCGGAGGACTACGATGAAATCCAGTCGCAAGAGGAACAGCGCGAAGCTGTTGAAGGTGAAAGGCGGCAGTTAAGAGATCGGAGTCTCATCTGAAGGCCGTTAAGGTTTGAAACAAACGTCGCTGAGTGCGAGATACCGGTAACCTACGACGAAGCCCTTCGAAGTCGAGAGTCGAGGAACTGGCGAGAAGCCGTTAAATCCGAGCTCGAGTCACATCGAGAAAATGGAACGTGGTCGTTAATCGAAAGACAACCACGGATGAAAACGATAGATTCCCGGTGGGTTTTTAAAGTACTCAGAGACGAAAAAGGGGAAGTTCGTCGATTCAAGGCTCGACTCGTCGCAAGAGGCTTTATGCAGAAAGAAGGGGTGGACTACACTGAGACGTTCGCTCCAGTCGTACGATACGACTCACTGCGCGTGTTGTTGTCTGTCATCGCAGCAAAAGATTTGGAGCTCTCCCAGTTTGACGTGCAAACAGCATTTTTGTACGGAACACTCGGAGAATAAATTTTTATGAGTTTACCCGATGGACTACCAGTAAAAAAGGGGGATCGAGAGAACAAAGTGTGTCGGCTCGAAAAAGCGTTGTACGGTCTAAAACAATCCCCTCGTTGTTGGAATCAGGAATTCAGCTCGTTTTTACAAAAATTCAAGTTTAAGGAAACGAGTGCTGACAAGTGCATTTTCGTTGGTCGAGTGGGAGAGAGCACCGTATACCTGGCTCTTTTCGTCGATGATGGTCTGGTAGCAGCTGAAAATCAAGAAGTGATCGACGTCGTTCTCGAGCACCTCAAGGGAGCGTTCAAAATAACGATTGGGGACGCAAGTCTATTCGTGGGCATGCAGATCGAACGAGAGAGGTCAACGAAAACGGTCTTCGTGCATCAGAGTTTGTACGCTAAGAAAATACTCGAGAGATTCAAGATGGTCGATGCGAAGTCGACAAGCGTACCGTGTGAAGCGGGATTGAGGCTGGAGCCGTTGCCCGAAGGAGATGAGGGCGAAGACGTCCCTTATCGGGAGGCTGTGGGGTCTCTGATGTTCCTGTCGATTGTGTCACGCCCCGACATATCATTCGCGGTGAATTTGGTCAGCAAATATCTGAATAGACACACCAAGGAACACTGGCGCGCGGTAAAGCGCATTATTTCATATATTGCCGGGACAACAGACTACGGAATCAAGTATCGAGGCGAGGATAGCGGTCTGAGACTGAGAGGATACTCCGACGCAGACTTCGCGGGGGACGTGGAAACAAGAAGATCCACGACCGGATACGTTTTTGAGCTGGCCGGTGGTCCGGTAACGTGGGCAAGCCAGCGTCAAAAACTCGTAACGCTCAGCACCACGGAGGCGGAGTACGTCGCGGCATCGATTACGTCAAGAGAAGGGATATGGCTGCGAAGATTGTTATCCGAGATCGAACATCCTTGCGAAGAGGCAACGATCATATACGTGGACAATCAAAGTACAATTAGACTGGTGAGGAACCCAGAATTCCACAAGAGGACCAAACATATCGACGTACGGTTCCACTTCGTGAGAGAGAAGGTTCAAAACGGTGAACTTCAAGTCGAATACCTTCGAACCGAGGAACAGAAGGCTGACATATTTACAAAGGCTCTACCAAAGAGTCGCTTTTGTAAGCTGAGAGAAGACATCGGAATAATGGAACTCTGACTCTACTCAAACGGCGGAAGTGTTGGAATGGTTTGAGAAGAGTCCGACATTACCGGTGATTCATACGATCACGTTCTCAGTGAACGACGCGAGAGGCGTCGTGCAAAGAGGAAGGGGAACAGGCAGTTCCGTTATCTCTCAGTTCATCTCCAACGCTCTAAGAAGGAGCACCGACAAGCCAAAGAAAATACTTACACTGTTATATAGTTTTGTTTAAATAAATTAGTCAGATCATTTATATTACTTATACGTCGTCTGTGATATTCTTTTGCGTTTCAACCCGCTTTACCAATATTCCCACAGAGCTCTCAACCAGTTATTGGCAATTCATTCTTTGTTGGAAAGAATTCTCAATAAAGCATTTGATAATTTTTTTCATTTCTCACATGTCAAAGGTTCAGAGCAAATCTTAAGAATATAATGCAAGTCTAATAATTTCCACATCTGTTGTTCTTTCTTAACTTCTTATATTTAATCATACATAGATATTCACTGAATGTATTTAAAATTATACATGTAGATTTTGCCAAAGTAGTATACCCAAATAATAACAGATGGCAACAAAAATCACTTATAACCTTCAACTATCGAACGTTGCGCGTTCACATTTTTGATTACAGACGTTACACTTAGTTTTGAAACTGAATAAATAATGCACTGAAATGATTTAATATCCTAAATGAAAATATATTGAAATATTAAATTGAAAACCCGGTCGATTTGGGTGATCGTGCTTCTACGAATGAAAGGAAAATACTTGCATGGACATCTCTCAATTTGAATTTAAGCTAGGAAAATGTACGATCTGATTTGCTATTCTTTTTTTTTGTCAGATAAATGAAACATTTCGAAGACATTTAGAACAGAAGATGTTATTATTAAATATAAGGCCAGCGACTCTCTGGTACGTGAATCATTTTTATATGAGGAATATACAGTGGTCCACTTTGCTCACGATCAACGATTAACGGTCTATTGAAATGAAGATTTGATGTAAGTATGATATCTTTCTATAATTTCAGCTTTATAGACAAAATGTAGATATGCTGTTTTTTTTATAATTTCACTACTTTTAGCTGCTTTTTATCGGGTGATCTCTCGGAAAGTAAGTTAAACCTTCGCGGGTAATTTTTGCCATCACAATTTGTCAACGCCTGTGCCAAAGTGCCAATGAGAGCTGCTACACTCGTCCGGCGCTGCCGCACCGTCATCTAGGGATATCTTATCATCCGTCTTATTACCGCATTGAGCGTCGCGAGCGGTTCTTCACTGATCGGTGCACATTCTATAAACATTATTGTCTATTCGGGGGTCTTTTATTCGTTTTCGCGCGTTTTCTTGTTACTTATGCATTCGTGCTAACAAAGACCAGTTGGGTGACGTTAGACGTGTGATCGATTAACAATTGATTAAAGTTTATTCGTATAATAAATCATTTTAATTTTTAACAGTTTGTTGCCGCGACCGTCTTTGTAAATTTCGCAAGCTTTTATCTAAAGTTTGAGTTGTTGTTCAGTTGCTTTTAATGCTTTGGCGACCGCGGGGCTTCATCGTCGTTTAATACACTTTTATTTCATAATTTAGCCGTAGTTCATTCTGTTGATTTTTATATTTTTAAATATTATTTTTGTTGCAGGATTGTTTTTATTTTCTTTAATGTTCTTAAATCGAGATACCTTGCGCCACTCAATTTCCATTCGCGAAGTTAGAAGCCACGTGCATATTTTCGCGCGTTTTTGTTAGAGTGATCGTTCTCGTTTATATAAATAAAGGTAAGCTTTTACATCGTGTGATATGAAACTTCATCGAGGTTTCAAGAAACTAAGCGAAATAAATTTTATTTAAAATTTTATTTGGTAGAAATTTTGCAGCGTTGCTGCGTTTGGATAAAAGTGTTACTTTGTAAAAACGTGTTACTAGTGTTTGTATAAATTCTTGCTCTAGGATTATTGTAGTGTTTATTTTAAGAATATAACGTAAAATTGATAATATACAGTTGCATGCAAATGTGTCCGGCCAAAGATAATTTTATGGTTATGTAACGTTTAAAGTATGAAAAATGGAAACACAAATATATCATCGAAAAGTTCTTTTATTATGCAGTCAAAATATGTAATACGAAAATTGTCTATAAGGTTTAACACTTATTTGTAACAAAAATGACACATTTTGCTTCTTCATAAATGTCCGGCCAAATTCCAAGAACATATAATTCCTTCGCTTTGTTTACATTATCAGTCGCCAAGGTATGTCAACATTGAAAGCTCCGTTTCTTTTATATTGGACGATCAGTAACACTCACACAAGATGCCGAAACGCACGTCTTAAGATTTACGAAAAATGGTCATGAAGTTGTACAACGAAGGAAAAGTTTCACGTGAAATAGCTAAAATTTTGTCTATCGGAAAATCGACAGTTAACGACTTAATAAATAAATTCAAGACTACAGGTAGTCTAGAAGATAAATACTGTCCTGGGAGACCTAGAAAAACAACGAATCGCGTCGACAAAGTGATTAAAAGAAAGGCTGTCGTAGACGTAAAAAAGAATGCTGCAATCATCGCACGTGAATTACGCGAGGAAAATTTGGCTGACATTAGCCAAAGTACTGTTTCACGTAGACTGACAGAAGTGGGACTTTTTGGACGTATTGGAGTTAAAAAACCGCTCATCAGTCAAAAGAATAAGAAAGCCAGATTAGAATTCGCAAAGAAATACCAGAGCTGGACTGTTGAACGTTGGCAAAAAGTGTTGTTTTCAGACGAAACTAAAATTAATTTATTTGGAAATGATGGGAGAAGGTACGTTCGACGGCCAAAAGGCACTAGAAATAATTTCCGCTATCAAACACCAACTGTGAAACACGGTGGAGGCAGTATTATGCTATGGGGTGCATTCTCTTCGAAAGGCGTTGGTCCAATCTTTAAAATTGAAGGCACTATGAACTCTGCTATGTATAGAGACATTATATTAGAAGAAATGCTGCCTTATGCTCGCCAGAACATGCCACGAGGATGGATTTTTCAGCAAGATAATGATCCAAAGCATCGATCACAGCTCCTTCAGCAGGTTTTTAGTAAGAAAAATATTCGAATTTTAGAATGGCCAAGTCAATCTCCGGACTTGAATCCCATAGAACATTTATAGCAAGAGTTAAAATTAAGAGTAGGAACCAAAAGCTGTGCCAATAAAGCTGCTTTGTGGGAAAAAATTCAAGAAGAGTGGAAAAATATCTCTCAAGAGAGAATCACCAAACTTATTGAATCGATGCCTCACCGATGTGCTGCCGTAATAGCTTCAAAGGGCATGGCTACGAAGTATTGATGAAAGTTATTACATTTGTTACCGTTTTCAAATCTTTTTGTTGAGTTACTAGATTTTTTCTTCATATATAGTGTGTAATTTGTAATTGGCCGGATATTTATGAAAAAGCGAAAATTGTTACATTTGTTAAAAATAATTATAAATGGTTAGATATAATTTTTCAATTACACGTTTTGATTGCACAATAAAAGAACTTTACCATGATATATTTGTGTTTCCATTTTGCATCCTTTAAATGTTACTTCATCATAAAATTATGTTTGGCCGGACACTTTTGCATGCAACTGTATATTTTGTTACATTTCCAGGATCAAATCAACATGCCACGCCGATCAGTGGTCAGTGTGGAAGAAGCCATTGCGACGTTAAAAAAGTTTTTTGTTCACTTTCGGAATGCGGAGCTTCCACCATTCAGCAGTTCCATTTGGGAGGAGATCTAGTCCAGTCGGAATATACATAATTTCGACCAAGTTCTATTCTAAGAGCCCAGCGCTGAGCCAATTTTTTCCTAGGTAGTATGGACCCCCACGAATATGCCCTTAATTTGTCCCCGACAGAACCCGTGTTTTGCAGCCAGGAAAGTTGTTTAAACAAATAAAAATCGGTTTTTTCGAGTTTTCTTGGTTGGAACCGGTTTTTTAAAAAAAATTTTACAATCAAAGTTGTGCGTTACCATGCCTTCTACAAAATAAGTTCTATGGAAAAATTACGTAAGATTGTTAGTTTAACAGTAAATTGCAATTCTTTCGGTTTCACGTTTGCAACAATTCACCATATTATAATAAACATTTCGATTTTTAAAGCAGTTTATCATGTGGATGATGCCACTCCCAAGAGAGTCACATAAAGTTTATCGACGTGCGTCGCAAACTTTAGCAACAATTCTCGACCTACGAAAAGAAAGGGTTTGCCTTTGCCGCCTTTGCCTGAAGGCGCACGGCGGAGAAAAAAATTCAGGTGGTTCGATTCACCAAGTATTTTGAGGAATCGATCGACTAGAAAAAAATCGTTAATAAAAATGTTCGTTTTCGGACGATTTAAAATTTTCACTTATAAACAAATAGGAATAACTCCTTAATCTGTTGACGTAAGTAGAAAATTTTTCAGGGATCGTATGCATATTTGCGAGACGCGCAATTTAAAAAAAAAAGTCTCAATATCTCAATTAAAAATAAAGATATGGATATGTTTACGTTTAGTCAATTTAACATTATTCTAAACAACATTTTTGCAAAATTCAAGTCTTACAGCTTTCTACGCGCTTTTCTACACAATATGCAATTGGATGCAAACTCTCCCGAGCGTTAATTTTGTTGCAGTGGACGAGTCATTTTAATCGGCCGCGCGCGGATCTGCACCCGCCGTCGTCGACGCGGCCGGGCGGCGTGGTGGGGGCCGCGCTCCTGGCCCCGTGCCTCGTCTCGAGCGCTTACTCAACAATTTATATAACTTCCTTAAAAATTGACGTAGAATAATTTTTTTTTTTAAACCAATGTGTTTTTTCCCCTCAACTCGAATATGCTATTGAAAATGAAAGATCTTCAGTATTGTTACACGTCTCGATTAAAAGTGGCTGATAATAATTTTTGCATCGTAATTTTAATTGCAATATTTCACGCATCGTAATATTCAACATTTTGCATTGTTATATTATCGTGCCAAATAAAATAGTACATGTAATGGGGCCAAATATATGACGAAAGTATTTTTTGCGAAATCTCATTTATTACAGTGTATTATTTACAAAACTATTAACTGAAATTTGATTACAAAACTGTATTATATTTTATAATTAAACCAATTTCGCCCTTTTTCCTTCCGGTTCATAATCGGAATTACACATCGTATTCTCAGGGTCTTCGGTTATCGAAAATGTTCCATCGTTTTCTGCCGCGTACATATCATCGATTAATTGCATAGAATCTTCATTCATTTCATCGTCACTTACAACTAGTTTAAGATCCTTGGCATTCGCACAATTGACGCCGTTACATTGACT
>OZ023256.1:23325079-23349670 GCA_964007305.1 Netelia melanura | reverse complement strand
GGTTTAAAAAAAAAAAAGTATTCTACGTCAATTTTTAAGGAAGTTATATAAATTGTTGAGTAAGCGCTCGAGACGAGGCACGGGACCAGGAGCGCGACCCCCACCACGCCGCCCCGACCGCGTCGACGACGGCGGCTGTAGATCCGCGCGCGGCTGATTAAAATGACTCGTCCACTGCAACAAAATTAACGCTCGGGAGAGTTTGCATCCAATTAGATATTGTGTAGAAAAGCGCGTAGAAAGCTGTAAGACTTGAATTTTGCAAAAATGTTGTTTAGAATAATGTTAAATTGACTAAACGTAAACATATCCATATCTTTATTTTTAATTGAGATATTGAGACTTTTTTTTTTTAATTGCGCGTCTCGCAAATATGCATACGATCCCTGAAAAATTTTCTACTTACGTCAACAGATTAAGGAGTTATTCCTATTTGTTTATAAGTGAAAATTTTAAATCGTCCGAAAACGAACATTTTTATTAACGATTTTTTTCTAGTCGATCGATTCCTCAAAATACTTGGTGAATCGAACCACCTGAATTTTTTTCTCCGCCGTGCGCCTTCAGGCAAAGGCGGCAAAGGCAAACCCTTTTTTTTTCGTAGGTCGAGAATTGTTGCTAAAGTTTGCGACGCACGTCGATAAACTTTATGTGACTCTCTTGGGAGTGGCATCATCCACATGATAAACTGCTTTAAAAATCGAAATGTTTATTATAATATGGTGAATTGTTGCAAACGTGAAACCGAAAGAATTGCAATTTACTGTTAAACTAACAATCTTACGTAATTTTTCCATAGAACTTATTTTGTAGAAGGCATGGTAACGCACAACTTTGATTGTAAAATTTTTTTTAAAAAACCGGTTCCAACCAAGAAAACTCGAAAAAACCGATTTTTATTTGTTTAAACAACTTTCCTGGCTGCAAAACACGGGTTCTGTCGGGGACAAATTAAGGGCATATTCGTGGGGGTCCATACTACCTAGGAAAAAATTGGCTCAGCGCTGGGTTCTTAGAATGAATCGAATGTCTATTCCGACTGGACTAATCAGCCAGGATCTGAATAAGAAATGGAATGCGAGGAACGTATACACGAACGTGTATCAAAACAGACGCCAGATTTTGACAAAAACACGAGAAGCAATGGGGATTTTCATACCGGAGAATCAAGCAGCATCCGTTTCGTCAACACACAGCAGCAGTGAGGACTGGTCAAATGGCTATAGCGGACTCAAAGATGCACGGTGGTTTAATGTGATCTTAACGCGAGATGAATGGGCCAAAATTAAACCAGATGTTACGTATGTTTGCTTCTTATTTATGTTATCTTTCATTTAAATTTATTTTGAGTTTTTAAATGTCGATGTTAATAAGATTTATTAATCTTATCACTGACATATAGTAGTATTCTGTTTTGTATGTCTAGACCAGTTCTTTAAGAACCAAAATGAAAATTGATATCGACGGTTGAAAGGCGACTTGACTCAAGCGCCATTTACATCATTTTACAGGAGAGCGATTTAAAGATTTTCTTTTGGGAAAAAATTTTTTTTTGGAAAATGTATTAATTAAATAGAGTTAGACCAAACAAATCATAAAACTATGGAATATCATCTTTTTTGTTAATGATACCATTATTTACTACAGTCACTTTTTAACCGAGTTAGGTGTCAGTTAAGCCATTTTGCACTATTTTCTGATTGAGGCAAAATGATTTAAAACACGGGAGATCAATAATAAAATAAGGGAAAAAAGATTTAAGCGCCTGTTACGGACCGATCCGCCTAGCAACAACCTGGCCGAACGATCCATCGATGGAAATTTCCAACGCGACTCCACGCGCTACTCAGTTAGCAATTAAATCATACATTTCTGGGAATGCTTGCAACAACCAATCAAACTCCCGATAGGAAATCCGATACTTCCTATTGCCCCCGCAAGACTCTTCCAACACCCTCGCCCCACGGCAACGAGCATTCCGATCGACCAATCAATCGTCAGTCTAAATCGGCACCTTGGTCTTAACAGACGTACTAAATGATCGGCATACTCATACCTGAGGGCAAGTACATCTCGCGTGCTGAGAGTCTCATCGAGTGTAACATTGAGTGCGGAAGACCGAACTAACCATTTAGAACTCTTTGCGTGTAAGTTAAGCAGAACGGCACTTCGCGCCCCTCGTAATACTCTTGTACCGCGTTAATTACCCGAGCAGGCATTACGCGTCGAAGTATTGCGAGTATAAAAATTCCCAAATCAAAACATTATTTCTATTTTAAACCGAGAGTGTTAGAGTCGAACGAGGCGTATCGCATTGCGAACGCTCGCCCCCTTTGTGCCGACTCAGCAAAGACCCAAGTTCGTGTGGTAATGTCGCGTACGAGCGCGCCAGTGTAAACCACACGATTATACCTGTACGAAATCCAAATAAAAGATACCAAGTGCAATTGTGTGTATTATCTCTACGCCCAAGGCCGCCGTCGCCACCGACCTTCCCAGGAATCTGTCGACGTCGACAGGGCTCAAGACCCACACAAACACACATATAACAACGACCAGGTGAGGTGCGTTACACCGCTTTAACAGAGACAAGAACCCACAAGTCAAGTACCTGAAGCTCGACTATAAACTAATAAAAATACGTTACTACGGAAACCCGTACGTAACACGCCACAATATATAATAAATGGTTTAGGGCGAAATAACGTAACTACAAAGTGGTTCGTCAAGGAAAGAAGTAAAAAGATTTATACTCAAAATGCATAAAATGTTGAGTGAGGCAGACCAATTTAAAAGCAAAAGCAAACCTTGTTAGTTAAAGGAAAAATGATTTATAACGTTTATCTTTAAAAATAGACTGTTCATGGACACTATTTACTTGAGGAATTTTTATCTTTGAGCTTCCCTTCTTCTTCTCTTATAAAAATGAAAGAATGTTTGTTTGTCCCGTATGCGGTCCCATGACATTCATCCGATTGCGATAAAAATTTGTTGAGTTGTGCGCGCGCTCGCGAAGGTTTCTGAAATAAAACCATTTTATATGAACAAACACATACGGGATAAACAAAAAAATAAATACTTATGTGTATATTATAATATATATAAGTTTTATAATATCTGACGACCGAATCGCTCGACCAAAGGACTGTGCTTTATTTCACTTTTCGTTTTGGTGGCATAATTGAATTGACTGCGAATGTCAAATCAATTATTGCCACCAAAACGGCATTGCAATACATACCGGGTACATCTGGTAAGGAATAAATAGTAATAACTATTATTTTAACAATCAATATATTATTTATTTGTAGTTATTTAACAACATATATAATATATTTACTTGTAACGTATCATTCCTTTTTACATTAAATGTTAACATATCTCTATTAACATATATCTATGGTATCTGGTAAATGGTAACATATTTCTATTAACATATCTCTTCCATTTCCACGTGATAAGCTTAAATATTCGTGATGAAAAATTTTAGGAATGACTCCAGTCTCACAAAGTTTCTTTAAATCATTGTACTTGGTTTTCGTGATAGATAAATTCATCGTGTACAATTTTTGGCCTATGACTTTTTGTTTGGCTAAGTCTGGTATAAACTCCTCTTTAGCTTCATCTTTCATGGTGTATTTGACCGCTATATTCTGTAGGGCTGATTGTTTTAACGTAACTGTTCGAATTTTTCGGATTTTACCTGATAGGTTTCCCTTAAAATATTGATTAGATATTTCTTCAAAATTGTTAAAATCTGCGGCCTTTAGCCATTCTACGTGGTAAGGTAAAACCTCTTTTCGAGCTACTGGGCATACTGTCAACCATTGGGAGGGAGCCCAAACTGTAGTGTTTCTAACGCAGTTTTCAATAACTGAGTGCATGCTGTCAACACTCATTTCAGTGTGACCTGGAAGCAAGTAGTTTAGTTGGATGGACTCAATATTTTTGCTCTTGATAGAGCGTATCATGCACTGCAGCCATCACGATCTTGTTTTTATTTTGACTTGGATATGAATCTGAGTAGAGGATTAAATGTTTAACTTTACCACGGGAATCCACTATAGAAATGTATCTTTCTATTGTTACGTACTGGCCGACATTAGAGGCCCAGCCAATTTTCAAAATTCAGCAATGACCAAACGTCGGTTGCATATGTCCTCTAGTCGGTAAAAGGGCGCTCTGCGTAGTTACCCCTAGTACCGACTTACCAGATAGTTCTGTCTGATAAGTAAATAGTACGACTTATCTCAATACTAGAGACGGTAGAGAAAACCCAGCCTATCACAAGAACTTCCCGACCCTCTCCTAAGGGAAAACCCAAACTCTACCCTAAACCAAACTCCACCCTAAACAAAAATCCTTTCCACCCAAAGTCAGAGCACCTATAAAAAGACACGCTCTGACCAAAAAAACACACTTATAGATTTCGACTTTTAGACTCATAGATAATTATTACGCAACTCGAGTTCTCTCAGTCCTCAGTAAAAACCATCTCTGTAAAACGTTTTGCTCGACGTTCAGTAAAACCAACAGAAACTAAGAGTTACACTATAACATTAAATCAACTTGAATAAACTCAATTGTTAACTGTTATTCATCGTGTTGTTCTCTTCAACTGCGCATAGCAGGGGTCGAATTTCATAAAGAACCTTCGAATCTCCGAATTTCCGAATTTCCGCTCGATCAGACTATCTCATTTACTCTGATCAAACGGAGCGTACTCTTCGTAGTTCGCGCCGACAAAACTATATCGGCGGAGTCAACAGAACGGCGTGACCGTGCTGTTCCGAATCACCATCGAGGACGTAACACTATGATAGTCGCTACTTCGTTGCCGCCTCGTCTGCTGTCCGACTCTCCCCAGAGGAAACAATAGCCCTTTATTGTGATATTTTCATAAAAACAAAGATTGTAAACCGCATATTTTCTGGTGTAAAAGAGAAAAATACTATTTCCGTGAGGAGTGTTCAAAACTTTTTATAAATCGAATGAAGCATTTAAAATAGAAGGATTTTCTTTTCCTAATACTCTGTGATAATTTAATCTAGATTTGGAAGCTTCTTTCTCTTCTTCCCGGAAACTACTCGGATCTGAAGCAAAACGTAGACATTTAATACACTTATCTTTTTTTGGTACGTGAAAACCAATATTGACATTTGTATTAAAAATATCTCGAAAAATCTTCTCACGAACTACCTCTAAGGATTGACTGGAATAATCTTCTTTGTAGATGCGATATACATTTTTTAAGTTTTTAAACTCGATGGACAGATAGTTTTGTGGAATCTTTCCTGTAATAGTAAGATGGAAGAGCTGGTAGGTTTTTGATGAATTTCATTACCGTCTCGCGTGTGGCATCAGTTGTCTTATTAGCCGGGATCGTTTTCCCTGTTCCATCTTCTTTTGCGACCCCATAGTGCAAATTCGACACTGTGTAATAAACGTACTTCTGACTAATGTCAAGTGTTCTCAAAATGAATTTAAGGCAAACTTGTCGGCGGCCTTCTTCGTTGATAAAATATTCAAAAGTATTTGCTCGATATCCTGAATCTTTCACTCGCTTTCTTTTCGGTTCTCGTTTATTGCTCAATGCTACTAGCCAATCCGTTCGTTTTTCTGAAGTTAAGCCCCAAAAGTACTTAAATAGGTTCTTTCTTTTTTCTTCAGAAATATCTTCGCACTTATGGCCGCATTTCTTCCCAGTACAGGGATTCTCATCCATACGTTTTTCCGATACTACGGTTCCATCTTTTTTCATATATTCTTTGCCTTTTTGTTGCAATACTTTTTCTTGTAATCTTCTGTTGATCTTTTTTTTCCTTAACCCTTCGTCTCGAATTTTACTATCTACAGGTCCTTTTTCTTTTTTTGACTTCGTGTGCTTCTTTTTCGTTTGTTCTTCAC
This sequence comes from Netelia melanura, assembly GCA_964007305.1. NCBI lineage: Eukaryota > Metazoa > Arthropoda > Insecta > Hymenoptera > Ichneumonidae > Netelia > Netelia melanura. Next base: position 23,343,763 of record OZ023256.1, on the reverse strand, counting down.
TCAACGACGTTTCTTGATCGTAATATTTCCATGATGTTGAGTCCCAGACAAAGTCCTCTTCTTCTGAAAGAAATTCAACGTAATTGCTTTTCGAAATTGAATGTTTTTTTTGTCGCTCTTTTTGGTTATTGACTGCATCAAGTAAAATTATTTCTATCCTTTCGCTTTCTAATGATTGTCGAAATATTTCCATTTGGTCATTGGGAATGATGTTTGTTATTGTTGGCTGAATTTCATAACTTTGTTCTCGACTCAATCCACTTATCTCAATCTGTTCTATATCGAACAGGTTTTCTTTTTCTTCACCCTAAAATAAAAATAAAATAAGTAAGTGTATTTATTTCATAATAAATAAATAATTCATGAATATCACTCACAAAACTTACAATACGAAAAAAGACCATTTATTGCGCCGATTCACAATAACATGGTAACAAAATGTACCTGATCCTCCGGCGCCAAGACAACTATTAAAGTAATAGATATTTGGATGAGCAGTTGACTGACATCAACTACTTTAATAGTAAACCAGGCATCGTTTCGTAGGTATTGCTGCTGTTCAGGTAATCTTTTATTATTTCAATTATTACTTTAGTTGTTTGTATAAATAATTCCATTCAATACACACTTGATATTATAACATTCTGACCAACACAAGTAAATCGGTAATCGGTAAAATAAACGTAACGTTAATACGCGTCAGCGAATGCTAGAAGACTGTGACAGACTAGCGGTTAGCGACGCGCTCTCAGACTCGAGCGCTGCCACGAGAGGGGAGACGGGAGGCTAATACGCTTCTCGAACGTTCCAGCTGTTTCTCGAACGTTCCAGCTGTTTCTCGCCTCCGGTTGTTGACTGGACTATTAAGGCGGACCCGCGACGAACTACCTTAATAACAACTTTTGTTTTATCAACCTTCGATTGTAACGTTTTCCCGTTCATCATTTCATCATCGTCCTGTAACAAGAAAGCGCAATTATGTCTCTAGTACAATCTTATTATTAAACACTTGTTTCTCTACTTAGATAGGTAAATTTCCTTGAATATTATTAATATTTACTAACTTCGTTCTTAGCATCGATCGTAGAAGCATGTACTTCCGCAACTGTGATGAGCAGATTTGTTTTTCGGTGCTTTCCTATTTTTATCTAAAACGAGATATTCACATTTGTAAGGCCCAAAATATTGGAGAAAAGGGTTTCACGGTTTATTAATTTATACAGAGTATAGGTTTAGTCTTTCTTAGCGCTTACGTACAGCTTGTCAGTTATTGTATCTTTCTCGCACGAGATCTCGAGTCGAAGTCGCGATCGTTACATTTTTCTCTCTCTCGTCGTCGTCGGTACTACTTGAGTCATTTGTGGTCACCGCGGGTTATTACCCACGGAGTCATATTCGCACGATAATTGGGCGGGCCCGTGTGAATATCTCTCGGCGCTTACAGTTCGACCGTTCCTGATAAAAGTCCGCCTCGGACGACATGAAAATCTTAGTTTACTTAATCCATAAATTGTTCATTGACACATACACAATATTTCTTATCCTTACTCGTCTACGCTTACATCCTTTGTGTGACCAGAAGTTTCGCGAGAACACCAGGGCCTCATGTTAGTGGCTTCCCAGGTGCCACAGTATGGTCGTTGCGTGACCTGATGGTTTTCCACGTCTGCTATGACGTATCGATCGTTTCGTAGCACTTTGGTTACGCGATACGGTCCTTTAAATTTCGGGATAAGTTTATGAGGTGCCCCTGCTGTGCTCTCGAAATTCTTTATCATTACGTAATCGTCAACCTCGTATTTACGCGCTTCCTTATGTTTTTTATCAAAATAGCGCTCGTTATATTTCTGCGATTTCTCGATCTTAGAGGCCGCTTCCGCTCGCAACGTCCGTAAATCACGCTGCGCTGGTGCAATGGCTTCTACATAGTCTTTTATTTCGTCAGGTATTCTACCACGTTGGTTGACGCCGAACAACAGCTTTGCTGGTGTTTCACCCGTCGATTTATTCACGGAATTGTTCAGGGCGAACTCGACGTCGCCTAGGACTTTGTACCAGTACTGGCCGGTCACGTTATCACTTAATTTGCCTAATATTGGCCCTAAAACTCTATTTATGCGCTCGACTTGCCCATTGGCTTTCGGCGAAGCAGTTGCGATTAATATGTGCTCAACATTATTTTCGTTGAGAAACTCGTCAAAATCACGGGACGTAACGCTAGTACCTCTATCGGATATAATACATTTTGGGCGGCTATAATCCGCAAAGAAACGTCGCAAACAATTTATCGATTCAGTACTCGCAGTTGTTTTTGTTGCATACAATTTAGTGAATTTCGTGAATGAGTCGATCACGACGAGAATGTGACGTTTTATCGTGCGTTCCTTTTCGATTGGCCCGTAATGGTCAATGTGAACCGTCGAAAACGGTACATTATCTTTTGGGATGCTGTGTAAGGATCCTTCTGACCTTCCCGTGACCGGATTGAAAGCGATACATTTTAGACAATCTTGGATATAATTCTGAACTCTTTCTCTCATTTTAGGGAACCAATAGGTAGATTTGATCGCGCCGCACGTTTTTTCAACTGATAAATGCCCCATCTCGTCGTGACACCTCCTTATCACATGCGTGACCATTCTCTGTGGTACATAAAATAGTAAATCGACACCCTCTTTCCTATATACGAGACCGTTTCTCATCTCGAAGGAGCGGTGTTCGGTCTTTTCTAACAAATCTCTTAATTCTTTAATTACCGGGTCACGACCTTGGCTTAATGAGAGATTGACCTCAAACGGGTTATCCTCGACTACCAACACGTTTCTAGCTCGGCTGAGTGCATCAACATGCTGCATCCTATTTCCCGCACGATGTTCGACCGAATAATCATAGTTCTCGAGTTCTAATGCCCATCTCGCGATTCGTGGATTAATCTCTCCTTTGTTCAGAGTCATCTTCAACGAATTACAGTCCGTTACGATTTTAAACTTAATCCCGTGAAGATAAACCCGGAACCTTCTCAAAGAGTAGATAATCGCCAACGTTTCCAATTCGAAAATATGGTATCTACTCTCAGTGTCAGTGGTGAGTTTTGAGAAATAGAATACAGGGTGAAGCTTGCGATCAGACTTACGCTGAAGTAAAACGCTCCCGTAACCTTGCAAGCTGCCGTCGCAGTGTAGCTCAGTTTCGTCACGCGGATTGTAAATTGCCAAAATTGGCGCCTCAATGAGTTTTTCTTTTAATCTCTCGAACGCTTTCAACGCTATCTCGCCAAACTGAAACGGCACTTCTTTCTTACAGAGCTCATGGAGTGGTTTCGCAATGATCGAAAACCCGTCGATAAATTTTCTAAAATACGAGCACATACCGATGAATCGCCTAACACCGCGCACATCTTGCGGAGCAGGATAACTCTTGATCGCGGCGATTCCCTCGTCCGTTGGACTAATTCCTGCATGCGAAATTCGGTATCCAAGATACTCGATATTAGTGAATAAGAATTTGCATTTGTCAATGCGCAGTTCCAATTTGCTAGCGACGAGCGTCGTTAACACAGCCTCGAGTACGCACAGATTCCGTTCGATGGTTTCTGTCGCGATCATGAAATCGTCGAGATACGCAATTACGTCGCCTCGATCGATAAACTCTTTAAGGACTTGGTTGATCCATCTTTGGAATTTTGTCGGTGCACCTTTAAGTCCGAACGGTACTGTCCGACGGGAGTGACAAATGCTGTATATTTAATTGAATCATCGGCCATCGCTACGTGATGGAACCCGTCCTTCAAATCAAGTACCGTAAAATACCGTTTGCCCTGCAAAATGTCGAGCTGATCCTCGATAAGGGGAAGGGGGTAGTTGTCACGAAGAGTCAGTTTATTTAATGCTCTATAGTCAACGCACATTCGGATCTCCCCGTTTTTCTTCTTTACCAATACAATTGGCGAGGCGTACTCTGACTCACTCGTTCTAACGATCCCCCTCTCCAACAGTCCATTTATAATGTTTCGGACTTGTTCTTTCTCGACGTATGATAATCTTCTCGGCGCGAAACGAAACGGCTGACTTTCAGACAGAGTTAATCTTAATTCCGCTTTTACGCTTGGTTCCTTAGGGCGAGCGGGCTCCAAATAATTGTCCCTAAATATTTTCCGTGTTTGCTTTTGTATTTCGATCGGTATCGCATCATTTATCGTTAATGTATCCGCTCCGTCGTCGCCCGAATAAACATCGATACTAGCTATACCCGCAATCTCTTCTTCATAAGAATTCGTCACTTCTCTTAAGCCAAGGTCAAACCTCTTTAAAATATCCCTACCCAAAACTACGCTTGAAGTCATTGTAAAATCCGGTACAACCATCAACCGTGAGTTTGTCTGTATTTTTCCGTCCATCTTTATCTCGAGCTTGACCGTTCCGAGGATGACGAGGCTACTATTATTTATTCCACGAAATTTATTGCAATATTCATCTGCGCAATCGATCATATTACCAGGAACATAGCGCAATTTGATAAAGCTAATCGGACTTCCCGTGTCTAACAACGTTAACAATTCAATTTTTTCTTTTTCGCCATCCGCATACATAGTGTACAGAACATTCTTATGATACTCATCTTCCTCGATGGGAACTGGAGAGATGTTGTTGACCTGCGTCGTTTTCCGCGAACAGTCTCTCGAGCGATGCCCTGGTTGATTGCAGGCAAAACAGAGGTCCTTCTTCTTCGAAAGTTCGGGGCATTGCGGTTTGATATGGCCTACTTCGTTACAATGGAAACACCTCCTTGCTGAACGGCTGTCGGTCGTAGCTCCGCTCGTACCGCCCAATGATGACGACTGTTTCGAATCGGGCTTGTTATTATAATTGCGCTTCCCACGGTTTTTCTCTTCGTCCTTAAAAGTCCGAAGCGAAATTTTTCCGAACGCTGCCAACAACGCGGCTTTATTATCGAACCCTTGCATTCGAGCTTGATCTCGCAACCGATAATCTGGTATTCCATCAATCAAATAGTCGACGATTTCGTCTCCCGGTACGGCGACACGATTCGCCAGTATAGATTTGTCGTGATAGTAATCGTTAAATGTTTCTCCGTGTTTCCATTGACGATTCTCAAACTGACGTCGAAGCGCTACTTTATTGGGACGTTGGTCGAATATCATTCGCATTTCCTCTAGTAATTGTCCAAAATCCATTTCAATGTGTTCTGGTTTCGAGTGAAACCAGTCGAGAGCGCTGCCTTTCAGCTTCGATCCTGCCAGTATCCGCGTCGAGTTGTCGTCCAAGTCATAAGTATTCTTCAATAATGTCAACTGTTTTTCCCATTTCCAAAAAGCATCTTCTGCACCGCTGAACTCGCTTATCAGACAACGCTCTGATGTTAACCTTGGGAAATCTATTTTCTTCGGTTGGGGGGGTCGCACGAGCAACGTCGAGTTCTCTTCGCGTCAGTGCCAATTCTCGGTGCATGAGATCTCGTTCTCGCCTTAACAATTCGATCTCTCGTTGCATCCCTTCGGCTGAAACAGGTTGTGAATTGCTCTCCGTTTCTTGTCCGATTCCTGACGTGAATTCACTGATTTCAGGGTTTTCCGGATCCGTCATCCACTCCCCGCTCGGATCTGCCCCGTGCAAACGAGAGATCAATTCACTTTTTGTGCCGGTTGAAGGGAGACCACGCTCCTGAAGTTTTGCTTTTAGCTGAGCTACCGTAAACTCGGTCGCTTCCCTCATATTTTTTTCCCACGATTGTCTCGCTTGGTCACAAATACGTTAACGGCTAATTCTCACCTGAGATTCTCACAAGACGAACACCTGTACACTGTTCAATGTTTTCTGTTTACGGATACACACTTGTGCGCATACATGAGTTCGACATTCGTGGTCCGGTCGTGTTTACGCTGCTATTGTCCTAATGTGTGCACTCGGTGCTCTCTGGCTCCGTCTCTTTCTCGCAATCTCTCTCTCTCTCTTGAGGCGCGATTTACCGAGACGTATAATAAACACACCTGTAGAAATTCTCCTACGTGAAAGGTATTCTCCTTTCTTCTCTACCTTGTCCCCACTCGGGTCAAGTTTGACCAACGCTTCGATCGGCCCGGAACACGAGAAGAAGCGAGATTGTGACGTCACGCGAATCACGCCACGAATCACGTGTTCACGAAACGACCGTTGCTCGATGATAGTCAAATTTTCCGATATTGGTAATGGCGGTTACCAGCCTTTCGCCTACGCCAATCTACCCGCACAAAATTATCACCAGTTGATTTATTATTATTATTATTATTATTTTCAATTTCCACTCGTCTTAGGTCCACGCGACCCCGTTGCGAATACTCTGTTAGTTTGTTCCCTTTTCCGATCCTCAAAGACCACTTAACCGTCGGTTCTGGCAAGAGTATTTTTCCTCGAGACCCGATTTTTCAGAAAAACAGGAACAACGTGTTCACTAATTACAAGTACGCGACGATCGAGAATCCATACGCGGATACACGAGACCGTTGTACCCGATCCGCCATGATATTATCGATCCGACACACGCGCTCAACGGTTGCTTAGTTCCGAACACCGTTTTCAAATTTTTCGACGCCACGAGTCCTACGAAATCACTCAGAGTCACGGCTATTAGTCCATTGAAATGTTACAAAAATAAGGCCTAACCCTGCATTTATCAAAGTCAGCAATTTTTTTTTTTTTTTGATGCATAGGGGATGGTATAGGAAGCTTAAGTCCAAGTTTGTGGGGTTGTAACCCTTGAGGAAAACCCGCCATCTTGAAAAAGGGTTAAAACAGTTTTTTCGTTATAACAATGAAACTATCCACCGCGCAAGAAAAGTATTTTATCGTTTTTTGTAGGAAATTAAATCCTCTACAAATTCACTCTCTTGACTTTTTGCCGTAAAATCTAAAATAGCAAAGTTATTAACAATAAATGACAACAAATGGAAAAACATCGTTTTTTTGAGTCGCTGTAACTTTTTATTTTTTCATTTTTCAGAAAAATTTAGTCTCAGAAATTTTTTGGCGCTCCTTGAGACGAACAAATATCATCCCTTATTTTTTAAATTTCGTTTATTTTGAAGGATTTTACAGCCATTTAAAGGTAAAAATATGCCTCAGCACATAATATTTTGGGTTTTGGTTTAAAATCGTTGTATTAATATAACAGAAAAACTATCCACCGCGCAAGAAAATTGTTCAGTTATTTTTTGTAGGAACTTAAATTCTCTACAAATTTACTTTTTTGACTTTTTATCGTACAATCCAAAATATCAAAGTTATTAACAAACAACGACAAACAATGAAGGAGTAATTTCCTTTAAGTCGCTCTAACTTTTTTTCTTTTCATTTTGCAGAAAAATATGTTGAATGCATTTCGATAGAACACCTTCTGACGAATAAATTTCAATATAAATGTGTCAACTTTTGTTTATTTATCAACATTTTATATTGCTGCAAAGGTAAGTGTCGGAGTACTCGAAAATAGACATAAAAATGAACGATTATGCGTCGTTTCTTTGCAAATTTCATTAATTGCGGCGGACAAATTTTATTTGTTGCTATTGCAATGTTCATAATAATTAGTTATGAACTCTTTTCCGCGCCACCTACGAGGAGTTAATAATAATAATTAGTTATGAACTCTTTTCCGCTCTACCTACGAGGAGTTCATAGCTAATTATTATGAATATTGCAAAGAAACGACGCATAATCGTTCATTTTTATGTATATTTTCGAGTACTCCGACACTTACCTTTGAAGCACTGTAAAATGTTTATAAATAAACAAAAGTTGACACATTTATATTGAAACTTATTCGTCAGAAGGTGTTCTATCGAAATGCATTGAACATATTTTTCTGTAAAAAGAAAAGAAAAAAAAGTTAGAACGACTTAAAGGAAATTACTCCTTCATTTTTTGTCGTTGTTTGTTTCTAACTTTGATATTTTTGATTTTACGACAAAAAGTTAATAGAGTAAATTTGTAGAGAATTTAATGTCCTACAAAAAACAACTTAATAATTTTCTTGCACCGTGGATAGTTTTCCTGTTATATCAATACAACGATTTTAAACCCAAACCCGAAATATTGTGTGCTGAGGCATATTTTTACCTTTGAATGGCTGTAAAATCTTTAAAAATAAATGAAATTTAAAAAGTGACGGGTGAAATGTATTCGTCTAAAAATCTTCTATCAAAAAGCTTTAAACATATTTTTCTGAAAAATGCAAAAACAAAACGTTAGATCGACTTAAAAGAAATTACTCGTTCACTTTTTTGTCGTTGTTTGTTAATAACTTTGGTATTTTGAATTTTACGATAAAAAATCAAGAGAGCAAATTTGTAGAGAATTCCATTTCCTACAAAAAACGACATAATAATTTTCTTGCGCGGTGGATAGTTTTCCTGTTATATTAATACAACGATTTTAAACCCAAACCCAAAATATGATGTGCCGACGCACATTTTTACATATGAATGGCTGTAAAATCTTTAAAAATGAACGAAATTAAAAAAATGAGGGATGAAATTTGTTCATCTCAAGGAGCGCCAAAAAATTTCTCAGAACATATTTTTCTGAAAAATGCAAAAACAAAAAGTTAGAGCGACTTAAAGGAAATTACTCCTTAATTTTTTGTCGTTGTTTATTAATAACTTTGATATTTTTGATTTTACGACAAAAAATCAAGAGAGCAAATTTGTAGAGAATTTAATTTCCTACAAAAAACGACAAAATACTTTTCTTGCGCGGTGGATAGTTTCATAGTTATTTTGCAAAAACTATTTCACCCCTTTTTTCAAGATGGCGGATTTTCCTCAAGGGTTACAACCCCGCAAACTTGGACTTAAGCTTTTCATACCTCCCCCTATGCACCAGAAAAAAAAAATTGCTGACTTTGATAAATGCAGGGTCAATGTAACATTTCAATGGACTATATTTACTTGAGGGCTTGTGTTGGTAAATCCCACTTCTGATATTGTAAGGCCCAAAATATTGGAGAAAAGGGTTTCACGGTTTATTAATTTATACAGAGTATAGGTTTAGTCTTTCTTAGCGCTTACGTACAGCTTGTCAGTTATTGTATCTTTCTCGTACGAGATCTCGAGTCGAAGTCGCGATCGTTACATTTTTCTCTCTCTCGTCGTCGTCGGTACTACTTGAGTCATTTGTGGTCACCGCGGGTTATTACCCACGGAGTCATATTCGCACGATAATTGGGCGGGCCCGTGTGAATATCTCTCGGCGCTTACACATTGAAGGTGTATTTATTTTTTGTAAGGTAGAATATTGTAATATTTTCAACTGTCTAATAATAATGAAAGTAAATTCGTAAGTTTATTGTATGGCTCAATGGATCAAAGACTAACAAACTATTTATGACCCTATGTAAACACAATTACATATACCTACCTAAAATCACTAACAACTCAACATTAAAACTTTTGCATTTCATAAATATTGGTAGGATAAGGTACTTAGATTTGAAGGAAATGTTTGAGCATTTCCTCCGTTGGGATTTTGTAGAGTTTTCAATTTATCGAGGGCTTCCTTTTTCTTCCATTTTACGTCAGTTGTGGCACACGTATTTACTATATTTTTTAAACATTTGCTGCTTTGATTGTCCATTAGTGTAACATACTTTTCTGTAATAACAATTCATCTTATCATAACACACATAGGTTATAACGTACTACATAATATACTTAAGGTAGTCATCGCACGTGAATGCTCTTTTTGCGCTTTTTTTTGAGCATTATATAAACATAAAACTGCGAACACATATTTATTAATAATTTGAGCACACTTTACAATTGTTTAAGACCAAAATCGTCGCTCATTTCTGAAATACGTTTTTGTCGAAACTGTTTTTTCAGATAGCCAATCTGAAAAAACAGTTCCATGATAACTCGGAAAGTATTTAAGCGACTTTGCCCAAATTTGTATGGTATATTCAGTACATCTATAGTTCAAACTGAATCTAGAATATTTGTGATTTGTGTGAAATTGAACTGTTGACACGGTGTTAAAAATTGGATTCCAAGTTTCGTGACTTTTTTCCTACTTTCCGAGCTTTAAAAAAAGCTATGGCAGATATCATAAATATTATAGATCCAGTTTGAACTATAGATGTGCTGAATATACCATACAAATGTGAGCAAAATCGATTAAATAGTTTCCGAGTTATCATGGACGTCAATTTGAAAAATACAGTTTCGGGAAAAACGCGTACTTCAGCAATGAGCGACGATTTTGGTCTTAAAAAATTGTAAAGTGTGCTCAAAATATTAATAAATATGTGGTCAAAAGTTCGCAGTTGTATGTTTACTTAATTCCCATTAAAAAAAGTGTAAAGAAAGAGTCTTCGCATGAGATGACTGCCTTAATACATAACTGTACTTATACTCTTTTGCATATTATTTTGTGTGATTAACTAAGTACAATAACCAACTAGTAATAAACAAAAAGACACTTACGTTTAGTCACCGATTACAATGCATGCGCACTGAACTGACACAATCGGCACATAATAGAATTAGAAAATATAATTTAATAATGTAATTTTGTCTGGAGAATTTCAAAACACGGTTATACACAAAGACCAACGTCACATATTTTACATTGGTAATGCGTTTGCCGTTGCAGATCATTTCGATTACAAACAATGCATTTTCGTAATGCGCTTTTTTGTTTTACATTCGCGTTAATGTAAATCACCAGGAAATATCTACCAGAAAATCTAAGAGGATATTTATCCGCACATTTAGGAATGCTTTGTCTACAATCGTCTTGCCAGTATTTCCGTATAATTTGTCGGATTAATTTCAGATGATAAGCAGCTACGGAAATATTCGTGCGTGTTTTGTATTTATATAGACAATATAAATGCCAGACTACAATGTCTAACAAATGAAAAAAATACTTCTTGTACCATTTTATCGATTTACTGACATATAAATTCGGTATTATGAAATGTGGATAACATAAAAACGTTCCTTTTATTACGCCATTTAAGGGCCAACAAATTACTCGTTGTTCGAAAATCAGTCTCGCCTTTTTGTAATTTTTTGTCCAGTATAGGCATTCATTTTCTTTCGTCTTTGCTTTACAGCCCCACAAGCATTTGTTATATTTGCATGTAAAAAATTAAAAAGAGCAGGATTTCTATAATAATTGTCTACATATAATGTACGTGCTTTCCTCAAGTAAGGTTTTAAAAGCGTCAAAACGATATTTCCTGTTTTGCCAAGTTCTTTTGCATTTTCTGCACGTGTAATTCACTACCTGTATATATTATTGAATCTAGTACGTAGCCTGTTTTACAGTCGCATAATACATACGTTTTAATGCCAAATCGGCTTCTTTTGGACGGTATATACTGTGTAAAAGATAGTCTAACCTTGAATAATAAAAAACTGTCATCTATGCACAAATTTTGAAAAGGATAATATGAGTTTTCGAAACTTAATTGAAGTCTACTAGAAATGCTGCCAATTTTTTTGCAAACGATCAGAAAACTGCTGGGTATTATCAACAAAATGCAACATTTTCAACAGAATGAAAAATCTGTCTCTGCGCATAATTCCGCTGAAAACATCTATTTTTAAAAGCTTATCTCTAGAACAATACTCGTTAAGACGTAATTTTTTAGTTCTTGATACACTAATATCACATATCGTATGTACGTTACTAAGCGTACATGCGAGAAAGCAGTATAGTTCGTCGACAGTAGTTCCAATTTTGGTGTTAAGCACGTCATCACACCCTGTATGTTCCCAATAATTATTTGTTTTATCTACAATAAAATCCAAAAGATCAGGTGAAAAAAATAATTGAAAATAATCCAGTATTGCAGAGGGGAAATTTACGTAGTTTCTCTGAAGTTCAGAATAGCAAGTATTAAAATTGTGAAATCTTAATTGAACATACTTCATAGCGCATTGAATATTATTATAACTAGTTAGTACCCAGTGAACACAGTTATGTTTGTACAACATTGCAGTTATGTACCGAAAGTCACATGTAATGTTACAAGAGCGTTACATGTTGCTTACATGCAAGTTGCCATTTCGCACTCCTGAGTGTAACAAGTAACGTAACTTTTGTTACATTCCTGTTACATAACTGATCACATCAATGTTTCGTATCAGTTACGTAATATTCAAGTAACAAGTAATGTATTTGCAATGAAAATAGTATATATGTTATAAAAACTCTTTTTCGGTGATACAGTAGGCAGAAACCGACATAACGTATTTTATATTCGTTCTTGATTGTTTATACATGTCAAAATAATTAATAACAAAATAACAGGTTGAAGAACAAAAATCACTTATACATATATTCTTCGGATATATTTCGCTATCCTTAATCGCTATATAAAGGAACCACGCTGGATTTTTTAAAATAAACGTAATTTGTTTTACAAATTTCATCTTTTACTATGAAATAATAATGAAACAGAATAATATAAACATTAGAACTAATAGAAGTATGTTTTAATCAGAAAATACCCAGTGAACACAGTTATATAATGTAAAAATTCTTTTAAGATGTGAATAAAAGAAATATGTCTTTTACTTTAATTTTTAGTGTTTTTTGTGCATAACATTTACCTAGGTTTACGGGAAAAATCGAACCTTAAATGTGACTCAACATATATACTAGAATACAATATTATATACGAACACAACATAAAATACTTTAATTTTTAATGTAATAACGAATGGCACAGCTTTGCAACTTCTATGCAACATTACTGTTATGAACCGTGTCTACTGTAGGGCAATATTACACGACAGTAACATATTATGTAACGAACTCCTTATCAGGAATATAACAACGGTAACATTACTTGTGACTTCTGGGTTACATTACTGTTACGAACTGTGTTCACTGGGTAGTAGGGTGCGCACTATGGCGACCCCCACTCTCATCCCCACTCCTTTCCCCCACTCCACGGCCGCCGAGTGTCCTTGGCTCGGTGGGCCTTGGGTGCGGGGCGGGGAGGGGATGGATAGTGTCCTCTCCCCACTCCTTTTCCCCCACTCCGCGGTCGCCGAGTTCGCCGTGAGCTCGAGCTTCCGCGGTTGCCGGTGAAGAGGTGCGCGGGGCAGGAGTGGGTGATTTTTTATTTCTGTTTTTTCTTTTTCTTATCTTTTTTTAATTTTTTACAAAAATTTTTTATTTAAATTTTTTAATTAAATCTAAGACTTACCATTTGGTTGTGCTGTTACTTTCTCCTGCACTCTCACGAATTTTTCGCACACTCCCGTTTCTTTTATACACACATACACATTCACACACATACACACACACACACATACACACCTGTTTTTCATACACTTTTTACAGCACAAACTGCACGTCGCTCCCATCCTCGATCGCGAGTTTGATGGTGTAGTGGCTCTCGCGGTCGAGGGCGGTAGCTGTTAGTTTTTCGGCTGAGAGTAGACACTGGACTTCCATGGGGTCGTGGTTGACGGTGACGCGCCTGAGGCTCGGCACCGTGCACACAGCCGATAGGGCAGGCGGTGCTTCAAACTCCTCGGTTATCTCGTACACGCTGCCGCTTTCAGAGTGTTCGCCGTAGCCGTCGTCGATGTATATCACGCCTAGCCAACGAGTTTTCGTCGGGTATTCGACGACGGCCCGGTGAATCTCCGGTCCGAGGGCCACAACATAACGAGCCCCTGCTTTGGCAGTGGTCACATCGACGGGCACACCCCGTCTCTCACGCGCGTAAACACACCGCATAGCATGTTGCAATTGCCACCATGCAGCATCCATCAACGGCGTCCGTACATACACCCGCGGCCACGACTCGAAATGCGTGACGGTACACCGAAAACTATGGGGTAATACCGCCGTAGTTAAAACGCGATCTATGCACCGTAGCTTACACGGTAGCATGGCATCGCTCAGTTTTCGCTTATACATTGTTTTTTCCACCGCGCGTGTTGAATTGAAACTGGTTTCTAGAGGCTAATGACGAGTAGCAGCACCCTGTTGCGACACTCCCCAAAGCACTCGATCAGCGCTTTTGCATCTGTGTATGACGCATCTTCGCGAGAGAGAAAACAACAGAGATCGCGGCATTACACAAAGACGATTCGACATTTCTGTACAATATATGGTATTGTTACGGACCGATCAGCCTAGCAACAAACTGGCCGAACGATCCATCGATGCACGCGCGGCTTTATCATCACTTTACCTAAAATGCACCGACCCGCGATGGAAATTTCCAACGCGATTCCACGCGCTGCTCAATCAACAACTTACACATTTCTGAGAATGCTCGCAACAACCAATCGAACGCTCAATAGGAAATCCGACACTTCCTGTTGCCCCCGCGAGACTCTTCCAGCACCCTCGCCCCACGGTAATGAGCATTCTGATCGACGAACTAATCATCGGTCTAAATCGACACCTTCGGCTTAACAGACGTATCGAACGATCGACGTGCTCATACCTTAAGGCAAGTACATTCCGCGTACTGAGAGTCTCGCGAGTGTAACAGTGAGTGCGGAAAACCGAACAGAATCATTTAGAACTCTTTGCGCGCAAGTTAACTAGAACGGCACTTCGCGCCCCTCGTAATATTATTGTACCACGTTAATTACCCGAACGGCATTACGCGTCAAAATATTGCGAGTCATAAATTCACAAACCAATTATTACTCTTATTTAAAACTGATAGTGTTCGAGTCGAGCGAGGCGATCACGTTGCGAACGCTCGCCCCTTTTGCCGACTCAGCCAAAACCCGAGATCGTGGTGGTAAAGCCGCACACACGCGCGCCAGTGTAAACCACACGATCAACCCTGTGAAAATTCTAAATAAAAGATTGTGAGTGCAATCGTGTGTGTTATCTTTACACCCAAGGCCGCCGCCATCACCGACCTTCGTAGGAATCTGCCGACGACAACAGGGCGAGACACACACACTCATACACCAACAACAAAACCAGGTGAGGTGTGTAACACCGCTTTAACACTGACAAGAACCCACAAGTCGAGTACCTGACGCTCGACTATAAATAAATATAAACTAATAAAAATATATTACGACGGAAACCCGTACGTAACAGTATCCTATATACCACAACGATGCGTCATATATCTAATAGCAAAACACTGTCTAGACGTTTAGAAGCGTGACAAATGTTTTAGAGCCAAAAAGAGCAAATATCGTGTTTCGTTTCTTTTTTAATTGGTGTTAACGCGGTACGTCGCATAAGAGAGTGAGAGAGAGAGCGCGCACGAGCTCGCGAAGATCCGCACAAAGAGGAGACACCGTTAACAGCATATACGAAATGTAGCGTACATCGCCCCGTACCGTTCACCACCACCTCGCCTATACTTTGGACCAGAGCTCGAGCACTCTCTATCTCTTAAAGCAGCTATATGTGCGAGAGAAGATGCAACATGCATTTATCACACAACACCTCTGTACCTCTGTTGTGTATCATATACAGCGATGCGACCCAAAACCCTTAGATCAGCGTTTTGCACGTGTGCATGACACATCTGGGCGAGAGAAAAGTGAAAAAATACTTTAGACCCGAAGAGAGCGTATATCGCGAGTCGTTTCTTTTTATGAGTATAAACGCGGTTATACAGTTATGCGTAAAAGGAATAGCTCTTACGTGTAACGACGTTTCTCCTAATTTACTAATTGTAAATTATCAAGCACATTGATTATACAACGTACCAAATAGCGTGCGGTATGCACGCTTTTAAATTAAATTGTTCTATTTAATTAAACCTAGGACTTACCAATTTTTGTGGGGGACCCCGTTTTCTCGTGCGTTCCTGTGTATTTTTATACACCTGTTTATACGGCTCATTACTGTTTATTTCTTTTTAACAGAATTCATGCAAGGGTGATATGCAGTACGTATTTGTTTTAATCTTTCAAAAGCCTACCACGCCACCCACCTACCTCTGGACCATCCTCAGATTTATCATAGTTTAGCTCAGTATTTTCGTAGAAGACGTCGCGCTTAACGAACACCTGGGTTTGTCACGTACCGAGGACGCAGTATTTTTTAACTGATGATAGTAACAGAATTCATGCAAGGGTGTTATGCAGCACGTATTTGTTTTATGCGATTCGTACCGTCGAACGGTCGAGAGAAAAAAAATGAGCGAGGCTTCTGTAGCGAAATAATTTCAACAGCCTACGCGAGGCGCTTAACGAAACAGATGTTTTTCATCTTTCGTTGAAAAATTATTTTCGCCCAATAGAATTTTTGATCTTTTTCCATAACTTCAACAGTCTAAAATTGCTCAGTCAGTTTATACCGCATTAAAGCGAAATCGCCATCGGTTAAAATATTTCTACATGACCCTCTAAACAATCTGATGTTAAAATTAAATTGTCAGAAAACTTTCCTACACGCCCAACCTCTGGGCCAGTCTACGATATGGCTCAGCACTTTTGCAGAGTTATTAAGATTCATCCTCGAGAGAAATTAATACAATGGTCGCTGTGCGTACAGATGTAAGAAAGATTGGCGCCGTATACGATATATCGTAACTTATCAAATACACCGATGATCTTATGTTCGAAAGGTCGCGCGATAGCGCTTTGTAAAAAGATACGAGAGAACGAGAGAGAGAGAGAGAGGGGGGGGGGGGGGGGGAGAGAGAGAGAGAGAGAGAGAGAGAGAGAGAGAGAATGAATGAATGAATGAATGAATTTATTATGCCTTAGCTAGCTGTGAGGCAATTACATTGAGTAGTGAAATGACAACAACATCTTACAATGTGGAATACAAATTAATACAATACTTAAAATAATAAAATAATAGTAAAATAATAATAATAATAATAATAATAATTTCGAACAATGTGCTTGGAGGTAAATGAAATAACAGTCGTGATAATGAAATATGAGTAATCCTTAAATTCTTGCCTTCGATACTAAGCGGTCAATTTTGGCGAACTCACTCAACTCAAGACAGCACTGTAGGAGGTGTGATACAATAATAGCATAAGTGGATCTAATATATAAAATACTATATAAAATAGTAACGCAGATAAAGTCTAATTAATAAGAAATCGTTACATAAAATGTGTAATCGCAGTGAAGGCCAACAACGAAGTTGATATGAACGCCGCATTACCCTTCATAAATTAGTTAATTTATGAGTGGTGATTCTACATAAAATTTAGTCACCTACGTCTCCCCCTTCGTGACACTCTAACTGCAGCAGGTAATTTCGTAATCTGATTTTGAATGACTCAAAGGACGATGCAGCTCGCAGTGATAGCGGCAATGAGTGCCAGTGCATCGCAGCTGACATTTGGAAGGATCGGTGGAAGGTCATAGTCCTGTGATTATCAATATGGAATATCTCATGAGTTGCTAGCCTGTCAGACCTTCTTACATTTTGCGATTCCCTTGGCAGTAAGTCACTTAGGTACTTAGGTACACTGCGAAAAAGTACACTATATGCCGCTATCCCCAGAAAATACAGCCGACGTCCCTTCACCGACAGCCACTTTAGTCTGTGCCGATATGGTGTGACACGCGAGTCGCGTCGTAGGTCAAACACGAAGCGTATGCAACAATTTAGTAACCTGTCTAGTTTGGTATTTAGAGTTTGCGAGAGATCATTATAGACTAAGCAGCAATAGTCGAAGTGAGGGATTATTAGAGTTTGAACGAGCATCGTCCGAATATCTGTTGAGAGCGCCGATTTGTGAAATTTTAGTTTAAATAGAATCCCGTGAACTTTTTGCGAGATACTCCGTATGTGCGAATCCCAAGAAAGGTCGCTCGACAAAATTACACCCAAATTGCGTGACTCGGTTACATACGGCAAAATGACTGTACCCAGGGAGATGGGCGGAAGATCAATAGTCTCTATGCTACTCACATAAGCTCTACTACCCATTACTAATGCTTTCGATTTGGCAATGTTAAGAGTGAGTCCATTTGCATTTGCATATTGAGCAATGTTGTTTACGTCACAAGTAACCTTGCGTAATGCCTGATTAAGTTCTGATGGCATACATTGCAGATAGATTTGAGTATCGTCAGCAAAAATCATGTGCTTGCAAAACTGTAGGCTCGCTGCTATGTCATTAATGTAAAGTGTGAATAATAATGGTCCGAGGACGGATCCTTGCGGAACACCGGCAGATAAATATACTCGATCTGAGCCGCCTCCTCGACCGTCGGTGACTGTCTGGGATCGACCTGTCAGATAGGAGTAGAACCACCTAAGTACAGATTCGGACAGATTGAAAGATTTGAGCTTACGTAGCAGATTTAGGTGCGGAACCGTGTCAAAAGCTTTGGTAAAATCAAAAAGGACCAGTATAGTCAATCTCCTTTCATCGATACCACGCCGAACATCATCTGTTATTTTCAGTAGGGCTGTCTGCGTGCTGAAAGAGCGACGATATGCTGATTGCATAGGATCTAGCAGTTCGTGAGTTTCTAGGTAGTTCGAGAGTTGCTCGAATACGATCCTCTCAAATATTTTAGACAGTTCCGGTAAGATGGCAATGGGCCTTGTATCTGAAGGTGACTGAGGAGCCTTCTTTTTGAGAAGCGGACGTATGAGGGCTCGCTTCCACACGTTAGGAAAATGCGACAGCTGAGTAGAACGATTGAAGATGCTTACTAACTGGTCTACTAGTAAAGACTGAGACTTGACAATTAGAAATGGC